>JARQOD010000002.1:333335056-333375287 GCA_033576555.1 Oophaga sylvatica | reverse complement strand
ATGACTGCCAAGGCCGGTCATTGGCTGCAGCTGACAGTAGCGGGTGCATCAGTGGTTGGACAACCCATTTAATTGCGACCATTTGATTCATAGTGCCCGAACTATGGGCAGCTTGAATCAGAACCTAGGCGTGGTACTGTAAGGACTGTGTCTGAGGCAGGTTCCTGACGGCTTCTCCCTGCCTCATTCCACTAAACAGATAGGTCTCTCCCTTGAGGGTTCGGGCAGTATGAATTAGATAGAGATGAGCAATTAAATTCACAGGACTCTGGTCCAGTGGCCACATAAATGCATGTCATGACAGCTTGACGGAAACCCTGTGAACCATCTTCTGTCGGCATTTCAACAAAAAGTCATGTCAGACTGGCTAATCTAAAGAGAAGTCGGGGAATGACAGGATGTAGGAGTTAGTCCACAGGGTTGCCATCCAAAGTTCATGGAATATTGATGTGATCGCTGGGCAGGGTGCGCCTGCCTCCGCCTGTCAGGTCGCTGAACCATGAGTGAAGGAGTTTGGTACCGTGTGGCCACATTACAATTAATCTCCATTCTTACAGAAAACAGTCAGAAAGAATCTAAATACCGGAATGGCAGTTTTCATCACTGCTCTTCTTCCCCCTAACACACGCTGCCCCAAATAAGTCAAACCCAAGCCCTTACCTAGAACTATGGACAATAGAAACTTTTACAAGTTGCAGAAAATGGTGACTTATTTTAACAAGAGTTTGTATTCATGTTTGATATTGCCGTAATCATACTGCCTGGAAAAATAATATTGCTAGATCATTTTTACTAAACCAAAAAACCAATAGCAGAATTGCTTTTTTATTCACCATGTCACCCAACTTGAAGTTTTTATCCTGCCCTTTTGAACAATATTCATATGGTAATATACTGTACTTTCTAATGCAATGAAATTGACACAATTTCAGCCAATTTTTTATTTATATATTGAGTGGGGGGGGGGGGGTTGGGGAGGGTTTACAGCGTTCATGGTGTAGTAGAAATGACATGGCAACGCGATTCTCCAGGTCAGTTCGATTATGGTGATATTAAACTTGTGCCGTTTTTAGATTTTTCAATTCTGACAAAAAAAAAAAAAAAAAGTGCTTGTGTCATTTTTTTCTGATCTGGGTCTCGCACTTTTCCTATTTTTGTAGGCCATTGCCACAGACTGACCGTCCGTCAACAGATTTAAAAAATAAATAAATCGAATCGCTTATAACGTGACTTTACTATTAAAGATATTTAGGCTCACTTGATGGTGTCATGCAGATTATATTATATATTTTTTTATATACAGGTGCTCACAAAATTATAATATCATCAAAAGTTCATTTCAGTTCTTCAATACAAAAAGTAAAACTCAGATAGATCACGGTTTGTAATGACTCTATTTCAAGTGTTGAAATAGATCACTGCGCTGACTTTGGTCTTGATAAAACACAGTGGACCTACACCAGCAGATGACATGGCTCCCCAAACCATCACTGATTGTGGAAACTCCACACTAGACCTCAAGCAGCTTGGATTGTGTAGGTCCACTGTTTTATCAAGACCAAAGTCAGAGCAGCCGTCTACCAGGAAATTTTAGAGCACTTCATGCTTCCCTCTACCGACAAGCTTTTTGGAGATGGAAATTTCATTCTCCAGCAGGACTTTGCTCCTGTCCACACTGCCAAAAGTACCAATACCTGGCTTATCAATAACAGTATCACTGTGCTTGATTGGCCAGCAAACTTGCCTGACCTTAACCCCATAGAGAATCTATGGGGTATTGTAAAGAGGAAGACGAGAGACACCAGACACAACAATGCAGACAAGCTTAAGGCTGCTATCAAAGCAACCTGGGCTTCCATAACACCTCAGCAGTGCCACAGGCTGATCACCTCCATGTCATGCCGCATTGATGTAGTAATTGATGCCAAAGGAGCCCCGACCAAGTATTGAGTGCATTTACTGAAAATACATTTCAGTAGGCCAACCTTTCAGATTTTAAAATCATTTTTTCAAGCTGTTATAAAGTATTCTAATTTACTGAGATAATGACTTTTGGGTTTTCATTGGCTGTAAGCCATAATCATCAACATTAACAGAAATAAACACATGAAATAGATCACTCTGTTTTTATTCATATAATCTATATAATATGAGATTCACTTTTTGTATTGAAGAACTGAAATAAATTAACTTTTTGATGATATTCTAATTTTGGGAGATGCACCTGTATATACGCTACAGAATGCATGTAATGCTGCCAGGGGTCTTTTATGCTGAAAGCTAGTCAGCTGGAATGTTATGGTGGATAGTGAAAATAAATGAATGGACTTACAACTGAAGAAATGAAAAGATATCCAAAGCCAGCGATCCAAAAGGTTATTATAGAAATGATCGTATATTGTACAGTCTAAAACACAGCGCATTTCACAGAAACTTGCTCCGCTTGCAAACGAAAAATCGTATAGAACGCTTTGGATCCATGCATCTCAGATGTCTTCTTGTATTTTCAATTAAAGGGACTATTCATTTAGAGACTGACAGCCGCACTTAAATGGTTAAACTGCAGAGATCGCACCAGTCGCTCAATTTACAGGCAGATGCCGGCTGTGCAGTACAGCCAGCATCTGCCTCGTATGGAGCAGACAACTCCTGAAAAAGTTTCATATTTCGCTTAACAACCCAATATTTAAAAAAAAGGTACGTCACAGGTTGTTAACTAGTTAAAGCACAGTCAGCTGCTACTCACCAGGCGCCCCTCATGAGTTTCATACCAACTTAAAAATTCTTGTATCACCCTTTGGGAAATGCGGAACTTTTCACCACCAATTGCCACCTGAGTCTGCCTTTGAGGAGATTTGGCAACCTGGCTGAATTATTCCAATCAGGAATTCTTACCTCATTGTATGGCGAGAAGATAAACTGAAATATAATCATCAGACCAATGAGAGTGGGTTGTGTTGAATGAAATCCAAAAGCAGCAAAGAGTTCTTTACGTCCAATAAGGGCGGCAAATAAGAAGAAACAGAGAAAGGAGTTCATCTGAAGAAAAACGAAGGAAAGGAAACACATTTTTAATTATTTACAACAAAAGGAGTAAAAACTTCCCCTACCAACCCACAATGTAACTCTCCATTCACAAAAAAGAAACCTTGTAGCATAGCAGGACTATCAACAATCCCATTCAACAGAATATGGGAAAAGAAAATCCCTAAAACAAAAACCTTATTGTAGTACTTGGTAAAGGGGTGTTTCCAAGTTTAAATGTAATTGGTGGATAGGGAATAACTTCCTGATCAATGGGGTCCTACTGCTGTGACCCCCAACGATCCGAGAACAGACTCTCTTATTAGAATGAACGTAGAGGCAGTACACATGCTCCACCTCTGCTTCATTCAGCCATAGCAGTTGGACCCCTAGCGACTGGAGAGCTATTTCCCCATTATTTCTTCAGGGCATAACTTAAGCACACCTTTAAGTACTGTTGATACAGAGGGATCGATTGTCTGAGAACCCTACTGATTGCTCAAACTAAACAATCAGTTCTTGCTTAAGTTCTAACAAAGCAGTGTATTGGCTGAATGGAAAGTTTTTGGTCCCACACACCATATTGGCTGCACTCAAGCATAAGCGGAGAATTGCTGCCCCATAGGTTGACTGATTGGTTGGGGTCAATGGAAGCCAATACTAGAAGCCGCCTATATCCCTTTAAAAACTAAATTATTAGGCATGTAAAAATGCTTGATAACTAATTTCCCCAGACACATGCCATCAGGGGCATTACACTCCCATAAGGCCACCTTAAGAAAGGAACCAAGTCGCAAATATGGGTACAACGTTACATGCCCAGTTAGAGAGAAGAGCGGCGCTGTATACACACCTGACTAATCACAATGTTCTTTACAGTGTGACCCAACTTCCAGTGACCCAGCTCATGACCCAAAACAGCGAGGACCTCTGGGTTGTTGCAACCTTGCTTCTTATTTGCATTCTAGATTTAGAAAACAGTTCATCAATTTGCATTACATGAAATGTTTTAACAAACAGCAACATTAAATGGTTATTCCCAAAATCAAGAGTTACCGACCCCCCCATCAGGAGCATAAGATAGAACTCACTGCTTGCCTAAACCAGAAGCCTGCAAAGCCTCATCTTGAATGGTGTGGAGGTGCACATGGACAATGTTTGGGGTTCACAGCAATCAAAAACTCATTAGGATAACTTACAATTTTGGGAATAATTACTTAATAATTGAGAGTGTACTTTGAATGCCTTTCTATGATTTTATTTTAATATCCTAGTGAAATATACTAAAGAGATTTCTATAAAATAACAGGAACATATTCCATACTGCACATGAAAGAAAAAGCAGGAAATTACAGTTCTGGCAAAAATTAAGAGACCACTGCACAGTTTTATAAAAATCAGCTTCTCTACATGTCTGACTGCCATTCCATTCCAGTGTAAGTTGAATTCCAACCAGAGTACACCTCATTCTACTTAATGTGCTTCTGATTAGGTGATCACCTGAACCAAATCTTATTTAATAAGGAAAGTATAAAAACACTGCTGTGGTGTTCACAACCCTTTTGCAATAGGACAAGCAGGATGGCAAAACAAGTGCTAGTAATATCCCAAAAGTAATAGGAATAAAAAAATAACTTTTAACCATGCCAAAGGAGTTGAAAAGTCTTGAGTGAGGAAAAGAAGGGCTCAGTTAAGGCTTTACTAGCAGAGAGATAGTGTGAGTGTCATGTTGCCTCCATTCTTAACATTTCTAAGACTGCAGTCCATTACAACGAGGTCAAGCAGCAGACATTGGGGACAACAAAGCTACAGACCGGCACAGGGCAAAAACGACTCTCCACTGACCAGGATGACAGTCATCACATTCGAATGTCACTCAGCAACCGCAGGATGACATCAAGTGACCTACAAAAAGAATGGCAAATGGCAGCTGGGGTGAAGTGCACAGCAAGAACAGTTCGTAGCAGGCTCTTAGAGGCAGGGCTCAAGTCATGTAAAGCTAGAAAAAGCTGGATTACTTACCGGTAATGCCCTTTTAATGAGTCCACGATAGCACCCACATGAGAGGGATCCACCCATAGGAACAGGAAACCTACAGAAATAAAAGGGGCAGTCCCCCTCTCCTCAGTTGTTTTTCAGAGTATGAGAGGAACCGCCAGGTGTTAGTTTAAATACTTATTCACATTTTTTTATATATATATACTTCATTCTATTTACATATGTCCAGTGAGACAACCATTATTCTATTCATAATACATCTGACTAGGGAGGGTAGTGAGTGGGTGCTGTCGTGGACTCTTTAAAAGGGCATTACCGGTAAGTAATCCGGCTTTTTACCCTTCGCCACGACAAAAACCACATGAGAGATTTGCAGAGAACCGTCACCTGGGTGGGATCACCGTGTTGAGGACAGCTCTACCAAAAGCCAAGTCAGATGATGAAGATAGATCAAGCCTATAATGTTTGTAGAAAGTTGAAGGCGTTGACCAGGTTGCGGCCTTACATATAAGGTCGATAGAAACACCTGCCTTCTCCACCCAGGAGGATGCCATAGCTCAAGCAGACTGTGCCTTTACTCCTGGAGGATTCTCGCCTTTTGTCAAGTAGGCCAGACAGATGGCATCTCTGATCCATCGGGACAAAGTAGCCCTGTGACCTTTCTTGTGGCCCTGAAAGGATATAAACAGAGCCCTATGCTGTCTCCAGGACAGGGTTCTCTCTATGTAACTCAAGACTGCTCTCCTTACATCCAACATATGAAGTTTCTCTTCTTCCCGACTTGACGGATTGCCATGAAAGGAAGGAAGAAAAATCTCCTGTGATCTATGATAACTTGTCTCCACTTTAGGGAGATATGATGGATCTGGCTTGAGAATTATCCTATCATGGAATATTAATAGGAAGGGAGGGTCTACCGAAAGGGCCTGGATATCCCCAACTCTTCTAGCAGATGTTAGGGCCACTATTAGGGCTACCTTATATGAGATGTTTTTTAGAGAGATAAATTCTAATGGCTCGAAGGGGGGGGGGGGGGGCAGTTACGGCATCCGGGGCCAGGTTTAGGTCCCAAGGTAGTAAACACGGGATATGGACTGGGATACTTCTTTCACATGCCTTAATGAATCGTGCCACCCATCTATCTCCTGCTATATTGGCACTATAAAGGGCTCCTAAAGCAGATACCTGGACTTTTAATGTATTGACTGACAGTCCCAGCTCCCGACCTTTCTGTAAGAATTCTAGGATGGCTTTAATCGGAACTACCTCAGAGAAAGGTTCTGTATAGTAGTCCAGAAACTTCCTCCACACTCTGCTGTATATTGTGGTTGTAGATTCCTTCCTACTTAGCATCAGTGTGTTGATGAGATCATTAGAGAAGCCCCTTGATCTTAGCATCTGCCTCTCAAGTTCCACGCTGTCAAGTGGAGGCCTTTCACTTGAGGGTGACAGAATGGTCCTTGAGATAGCAGATCAGGTCTGCTGGGAGTATCCAGGAGTTGCATATTGACATGGCTCGGAGGAATGAGAACCAAGGTCTTTCCGGCCAGAAGGGCGCTATGAGAATCACCCTTGTTCGTCCCTTATCTTCCTGATAACTAACGGGATTAACATCATCGGCGGAAAAGCGTATGCCAAGTCGAATTGCCAGGGAAACTGGAGCGAATCTACCATGTCTGGCTGATCCGCTGTGTTTAGGGAGGCAAACCTCTGCACCTGTCTGTTCTCCTTGGTAGCGAATAGATCTATTTGTGGAACCCTCCATAATTCCACTATCATCCTGAATATGCGAGTACGGAGAGTCCATTCTCCCTGGCGTAGCGTGTGGCGACTGAGAAAGTCAGCCTTTGTATTTTCCTCGCCTCTGATGTGAAGAGCTGTGAGGGACAACAAGTTCACTTCTGCCAAGTCGAAAATATCCTTTGTAGTAGACATTAGGCTTCTGATCTCGTTCTGCCTTGATGATTTAGGTAAGCGACCACTGTCATATTGTCTGATAGGATTCTTATGTGAGATCCTTGGAGCTGGGGAAGGAAAAAATTCAAAGCAATTGGAGGAATGCTGTCTCTCAACAGTGCTCCAGAGGCCCTGAGCTAGATTCTCCCCCAAATGGGCACACCATCCATCTGGACTAGCGTCAGTAGTAACTATCTTAGAGGGTTTTATTGTCCATGGAACTCCCCTGGAAAGATGAGTTGAATTTAACCACCAAGATAAGGAATCTAGTACCTCTTCAGAAAGGGTAATCTATCTGTCTAAATGCTACTGACAATGGCGCTGTGCCTCTAGAATCTCATATTGTAAGGATCTAGTATGGTATTGAGCCCATTGAACTGCTGGAATACAGGAAGTGAGTGACCCCAGGAGGGACAAGAACTTTCTTAATGACATGTGAGGACTGTCCTTTGCTGAACTGAGTTTTGAAATTATGGTCACTTTCTTGGATTCTGGAAGGAGACACCTCTGACTTACGGAGTCCAGGTGTAGTCCCAGGAAGGATTGGAGGGTTTCTAGAACCAGTCTGGATTTTTTGAAATTCACAATCCATACTAATGCCTTTAAAGATGAAATGGTGTTAGCCAGGCACTCTTTACATTGGGAGGCCGATCTTCCTATCACTAGAACATCATCTAAGTAGGGTAGAATTAATGTATCAGGTTGACATAGATAAGCAATCACCTCCAGCATAAGTTTCGTGAACGCTCGAGGAGCCATCGAGAGGCCGAATGGCACTGCTGCAAATTGGAAGTGTCGGATCTGACCTGCCAGGTTGACAGCCACTCTGAAGGTACTGCCACACTAAGCAATCCCGCTAGCGATCTCGTTAGCGTTGCATACTAATGAGATCGCTAGCGGGATTGTTTCTATATCGCTAAATGCTGCCGCATTTAGCGATATAGTTAACGACGCTATCGCCGTTAGCGATCTTCTTAACGACTTTAGCGGTACAAAAGTACCGCTAAATCGCTAAGAAAAGGTGCCACACAGCGATTAGATACTTACCCAGCGGGAGCGCCAGCGATGAAATAGGGTCCGGAACGATTCCAGCGACGAGCGAGATCACAGCAGGAAGCTCGTCGCTGGAAGCTGCCGCACTGAACAATATCGCTAACGGGATCGCTAAATAGTGACGTTTTTTAGCGATCCCGTTAGCGATATTGTTTAGTGTGGCATACCCTTGAGGTACTGCTGGTATTTTGCGTGTACCGGAAGATGATAATATGCATCCTTCAAGTCTAGCCCGGCCATAAAACATCTGGGAAACAAAAGTTTGATAGTAGACCTGATTGATTTCATCTTAAGGCTAAGTTCACACGTTGCGGAATTGCCGCGGAAATTTCCGCGGCAATCCCGCACTTCTCTGCCGCGGGAAATATGCATTTTTTTTTTGTATGCGTATTCCCGCCAGAAACTAGCGTTTTGCAAGCGTAATTAGCTTGCAGAATGCTAGCGTTTTCCAAGCGATCTGTAGCATCGCTTGGAAAACTGATTGACAGGTTGGTCACACGAGTCAAACATAGTGTTTGACACGTGTGACCAACTTTTTACTATTGATGCCGCATCAATAGTAAAAAGATCTAATGTAAAAATAATTAAAAAAAAATAATATAATAATGATATTCTCACCTTCCGGCGGCCCCCGCAGCTTTTTTGCCTCTCAGCGACGCTCCCGGCCAATCGCGTTCCCAAGGATGCATTGCAGCAGACCCCAGATGACGTAGCATCACGCGAGACCGCTACGTTATCTGGGTGATTCTCGCAAAGGACTCCTGGGAACGGGAGCGTCGCTGAGAGGCGGGAAAGCTGCGGGGGCCGCCGGAAGGTGAGAATATCATTATTTTTTATTTTAATTATTGTTTTACCAGGGATATGGTACCCAGAGTCTCCTCTCCTCCAGGCCATGGGTACCATCGCACATGAACCGCTTACATTCCGCATAGCCACATGCGGAAAGTAAGCGGAATCCATTAACATGTATAGGATGCTTAATGCTTGCGGAAAATCGCGGAAAAAACGCGAAAAAAAACGCAAATATTCCTGAACGTGTGAACTTAGCCTAAAGGTAGGCTCATACAGAAAGGTATTCAATTTCCTGAAGTTTATTATTGTACGGAACGAACCATCAGGTCTGGGAACCAGGAATAAAGGTGAATAGAATCCCCTCCCGTCCTGATCCTTTGGTACCGCTACCAGAACTTTCTTGGCCAAAAGATTTCTAATTGGAGCACTGTTGTTCTGGCGCTCTAAGGATGTCACTATGAAAGTATCCTGTGGAATTTTAAAAAATTCCAATTTTAACCCAGATTTAATCAGGTCCAGGATCCACTGACTTGATGTTATACGTCTCCATTCATGATTAAAAAATTTTAACCTACCACCTACTGGGGTTCGTATACTATCTGTATCTATTACATTTATTTGTAGAGGATCCACTAAAGAAGGCACCTCTCTGCCTTGTTTCCTTCGAATCCCAGCGGTCATTTTGCGGCTCATATGACTTCCTCCTATTAAATGGCTGTCTCCTAAATGCCCTCCTGTAGGAAAGAAGAGACTGGTTAGGGAATCCCTTCCTTCTCCTCTCCCCCGCTTTGGTGAGTAAATCATCAAGTACTTTTCCAAACAGGAACTCACCCTGGCATGGGATTGTACACAGCTTAGTTTTTGACGGTGCATCCCCTTTCCAGCCTTTCAGCCAGAGGGCTCGTCGAGCCGCGTTAACCAGGCCGGCCAACCTAGCCGCCAGACGTAAAGAGTCTGCTGATGCGTCAGCTAAGAACGCTGTGGCACCTCTGATCAATGGAATTGTTTGAAGGACTTTCTCTCTTCCACCTTTCCTTTGACCTGTTGCTCCAGCTTATCTATCCAGACTAATAGTGATCTTGCCGTGCATGTGCCGGAGATGGCGGGTTTGAAAGCTCCGGTGTTTGTTTCCCACAATCTTTAAAGTAAGGCCTCGGTCTTATGGTCCAGTGGGTCCAACAAGACCCCTGCATCCTCCACTGGCAGAAAAGACTGTTTTGAGGTGGATGCCACAGCCACATCTACTTTTGGGATCTTAGACCATGTGGCCAGCTCCTCGTCACTAAAGTGGTAAAGCCTTTTAGAAGAGGATGGGAGGAATCCTTTACCTTGTTTGTCCCATTCCTTTTTAACAAGGTCTTTAATAGCGGAGATCACTGGAAAGGCTCGCCGCTTTTTCTGTGCTAATCCAGCAAACATTATATCTTGTGCGGACCTAGGACTCTTTCGTGTCTGGGCACCCCATCATATTTCTGACAGATTTCACAAGATTATCTATGCTGTCAATAGGGAAGCATGCTCGGCCCTCGTCGTCTGATGAACCAGAGGGACCAGATTATTGGATCAAGCCCTCTTCAGATCCTGAAGTAGAGACGGGGAAGGGGCTCTGCCTCCCTGTTTCTTTAACCCTCTGGACTCCAGAGCCTGGATTTCCTGCCTGATCATGGCTCTGACATCCGTGGGTGCTACTGCAGCCTCCTCCTGCAAGGTCTGATCAATGCAACCAGGGCATAACCTCTTGGGGTATGAGTCGGGCAGGGGGTGCATACACAAGGCACATTCCACATGTTTCGTTTTATGGTTTTCTTAGCCTAGGAGGGAGAGGTATAGAGAAGGAAGGGGTCAGCTTAATAGGTAGAGGCTCATTTAACACTTACCCAGTGAAGCTACAATGGTACCGGTTCTGGAGGGGGATACGCCATGCGGGCTCTAGGTAGATCCACTTCTCTACTCCGTTGCCCTGTGCTTGTGGAAGTCTCCTCTCTGGAGCGTCCACTCCTCTTTAACGCTGCTACTCCTCTTAGCGCTGCAACTTATGCTAGCGCTGCTCTACCGGTGGTGGGTGCACTTCATGTGCCGGGGACGCCATCATGAGCACACTGCTCTGTGTGCCGCCGGCTTTTTTAAACATGGCACCCTTAACTCTGCCTCCCCCGGAAGTGCTTCAGCTACTTCTGGGTCAAACATGCCGGAGCTTACCTTCTGCGGTCGCACAGCGGCGTGACACCGGGATTCACGGCTGCCGTTGCAGCCAAGCTGCCGATCATGTCCTCGGGAGGCCGGGTTACCTTTCTCCCCGGAGCCTGCCGGATAGCGTCCAGACGAGGGGGGAGCATGCATGCAGTGGCTACCCCGCTGCTGCTTCTGAAGCCGCAGCCCCTGCTGTTCACATGGAGACCACGCAGGCGGGTACATTGGCCCAGGATCTTCCTCGGACAGCATCCATGCAGGTATTCCAGGGAATCCTATAGGAACAGGAAACAAACTGAGGAGAGGGGGACCACCCCTTTTATTTCTGTAGGTTTCCTGTTCCTATGGGCTGATCCTTCTCTCATGTGGGTGCTGTCGTGGCGAAGGGTAAAAAGCTTTTCATCAACGAGAAGCAAAAGAGAGTCAGGCTGAAGTTTACCAAAGACCATAAGGATTGGACCATAGAGGACTGGAGTAAGGTAATCTTCTCTGTTGAGTCTAGTTTTCAGCTTTGCCCAACACCTGGTCATCTAATGGTTAGACGGAGACCTGGAGAGGCGTATAAGCCACAGTGTCTTGCACCCACTGTGAAATTTGGTGGAGGATCGGTGATGATCTGGGGATGCTTCAGCAAGGCTGGAATTTGGCAGGTTAATCTTTGCAAAGAACTATGAATCAAGCAGCATACAAGGTTAACCTGGAAAAACAGTTGATTCCTTCTGCTCAGGCAATGTTCCCCAATTCTGAGGACTGTTTTTTCCAGCAGGACAATGCGTCATGCCACACAGCTAGGTCAATTAATGTGTGGATGAAGGACCACCACATCAAATCCCTGTCATGGCCAGCCCAATCTCCAGACCTGAACCCTATTGAAAAGCTCTGGAATGTAATCAAGAGGAAGATGGATAGTCACAAGCCATCAAACAATCTAGGCAACATGCGTCTCAAGCCTCACTCACTCGCCCACCAAGCCTCGTTCTCCCACACACCTCCCACCTTCCATGCGGCACTGGGGTATTTAAACCCATGCTGTCACCAATGGACACACTCGCCACCACAGCAGGCGCCATCTCTACAGAACCTTAAGGTTAGTTTAAACTGCATTTACTCTATTTCACAGCCATGTTTTCTGCCACAGGCTAAACTTGGACCCCTGCTTCTTACTATATTTATATAAGCTTACTTTATCTTTACAGCCCTGCTGGGACTTCTGATTTCAATATACAGCCTCTTGGTCCTTTTTTTCCTATCATTTAAGGTCAGTGTTCATTCACTTCCAGCATGTTTCACCTTACACCCCCTCCTTGATTAAACTAGTTAATACCTATTGTGCATATTAATCATCCCCCTCTATAACGGACATTTCGGCTTAACTGCTGCATTAGTCAATGTTTCATCAGCTACCTTTGAGGGATTACCTATTATTGTTGTATATATTTTTTAATTATTTTATGTATATTGACCATATCCACATGTATATATCTGTACAGCACCCCACCTTCTATGTGTGTTAAATTCTGTATTTATAATTTGTACGCTAATTTTGGTTTCTGTATCCTTTGCAGTGAGGCTTGATAAAGACCCGGAACAGGGTCGAAACGTTACCTCGTACCTTATTATCACTCTATTTGTATTACCCTGTGGTGAATTTTGAATAAACTCTAGGACTATTTGCAAGACCAAACGAGACTTATTTTGAGCGCGGCTGTTTCTCTGTCTTGTCATGATTTCTGGACTGAGTCCAGGTTCAGCCAGCACCTGATTTTTCAACAGATTGCACTCTCATTCATTCTTTTAATCAAACAAAGAACTGCTTAAATTTTTGTACCAGGAGTGGCATAAGGTCACCCAAAAGCAGTGTGAAAGACTGGTGGAAAGCATGCCGAGACGCATGAAAGCTGTGATTAAAAATCATGGTTATTCGGGGGGGCGTGTCCTACCGCCGAGAGAGACGATCGCATGGTGGAGAGCTCCTCCACGCTGAGCGCTTCTAAAAGATTCCCGCAGGAGATCCAAGACGCAACGAGGGCTACTGACTTGTTGAGAGGGAGCCAGAATAGAGGACCTTACCGGCACAGGTCTTTGGGAACCGGAGCGCCGGAGGGATCGGCTCCTTTGCTGGGCGCAGGAGAACGCGCGGTTTCTCAGGGAAGCCGCTGGAGAGGTGCCGGAAAGCGCCGGGGGAGCGACGCAGAATTCCCCAGCAGGCACAGAGGAAAAGGACTCCTAGGTGAGCGCGGGACACCACCGGGAGAGCCAGGGGCGGAAGCTCCGACACCCGAAGTATCGGTGCTGTGAGGAGGTGAGAGGAGGCTTCCCCAGCTACCCGGCGCCATTTGTAAAACGCTCTACAGGAGTTTTGGGAGCCAGCCGCAGGTGGACATACAAGATTAGTGAGACCCTGAAGCACGGCTCAGGCGGGCCCACATTGAGGGGAACCAGAGGGAACGTGGGAGGGAGACGAGACGGGCGATAAAGAGGCCATCTACCACTAAGTACTGGAGAAGCTTTTTTTTCCCGCCACTAGAAGCCTCCGCTATTTTACTTTTCAACAGAGCCTCTAGAGAGGGGCGCCAGCCCTGCAGCCATACAAGACGCCTCTGTAACAGTAATTCCACAGCTCCCTTAGTCCAATCACGAAATCTTAGTGATTTTAACATCTGAATACAACGATATATCATCATCACAGTTAAAAAATCTCTGGAGAAGTTTGTGAACTGACAGTTACAGGGACATTGGCTTATACAAATTCAACTTCAAGTGTGCACTGACATCCGGTGGCCAGTCTCAGAATATCACTTTTACCATCTCAACAGAGTTGCTGTCAAGATCCCGTCTGGGTTGGAGCCGATGTTACTGCAAACACTAGGGGAAGCAGAGGCAGGTAGCGTAGTCAGATGGCAGCCGGAGGTCGGTACACAGGAAAGCAGTGTTTGTAGCAATGGATCAGGCGGATAACGTAGTCAGGTGGCAGCCGGAGGTCGGTACACAGGAGAGCAGTGTTTGTAGCAATGGATCAGGCGGAGAGCGTAGTCAGAAGGCAGGCCGAGGTCGGTTCACAGGAGAGCAGTGTTTGTAGCAATGGATCAGCAGGAAACGCTTGACTAAAGGCTTGGAGCTCAATAATCTCGCAATGACACACCCACAGGGCCAGGTTTATATAGGGTGTGTAATTGGCAATCAGAGGCCCAATCAAGAGAGCACTAGGTGTAGCCAATCAGGAAGAACAGTCAATGGTATCTGGGTTCAGCAAGGAACTTTGCAGCCAGCAGAATAGCTCAGATGGTAGAGCTGCTGGCCAGTGGACAAGAGGTACTGGGTTCGACTCCTGACAGTACTCCCCTCCTTCCAGGATGGCCTCTGGACATCTCAGGAGCTGGCTTATCCGGGTACCTTTGATGAAAGGCTCTTGTTAGTCTAGGAGCATGGACGTTGTCCCTTGGTTCCCATGAATTTTCCTCTGGTCCGTAACCCTTCCACTGCACCAGATACTGCAGTTTACCTCTGAATTTTCGGGAGTCCAGAATCTTATTCACAATGTATTCTTCTTCACCACGGATCCTTTCTGGTGGAGGAGGTGGCTGAATTCTTCCTGGAAACGGGTTTTCACAGAAGGGTTTGAGCAAGGATATGTGAAACACTGGATGAATCTTTAGATTGTTGGGAAGTTTTAAACGAAAAGCAACCTGGTTAATTTTTGCAGAAATTTGAAAAGGTCCAATGAATTTCTGACCCAATTTGGAGGATGGCACATGTGTCTTAAGGTTTTTAGTGGACAGCCAAACTTTGTCTCCAACCTGAAGAGCAGGGGGCACTCTCCGATGTTTATCTGCTGCTTCCTTATATTCTTCCTGGGTCTTGAGCAATATCTCTGATAATTCCTTCTGGGATTCCTGTAATTTTGTAAGCCTGTCATTAACAGCAGGAATGGGAGTGTTCACTGGCAGATTAGGGATAAATACTGGATGTACTCCATAATTAGCAAAAAATGGGGTTTGAGATGTAGCGCTATGTATGGAGTTGTTGTAGGCAAACTCTGCTGTTGGTAAATAGTCCACCCAGTCATCCTGAAGATAGGAAATGAAGCAACGGAGGTATTGCTCCAAAGTCTGGTTCGTTCTCTCCGTCTGGCCATTGGACTGAGGATGGAAAGCGGTAGAAAGATTCACCGTGACTCCCAAGGCTGTACAGAAACTCTTCCAAAATTTTGACGTAAACTGAACGCCTCTGTCAGACACCACGCTGTCAGGAATTCCATGTAACCTGAAACTTCTTTGATCATCAGTTTCTGCAGTTTTTTCAGCAGTAGGAATTCCTTCAGTTGGAATAAATGGGCCATTTTTGTGAGTCGGTCCACTATGACAAGATGACGGTCATCTGTTTGGAAGGGGGTAGTTCCACAATAAAATCCATGGAAATAGATCCCCAAGGCCTGATGGAACTGGAGTGGTTGCAAGAGTCCTAAGGAGACGATCGTGGGGTCTTGTTTCGTGCGCATGTTAACAGGTTGAAACATATTTCCTCACGTCTTCCTACAATTAGGCCACCAAAAGAAACGAAGTAGTAAGTCTTGTGTTTTTGCAACTCCAGATTCCTGCCAGTTTAGAATCATGGACACTTTTGAGGACTTCAAGGCGAGAAGATTCAGGTACAATATTTGGTGTTTCTGCATCCAAAACCCTCTTTGAATGAAAGATCGACGTCTTCGAAGGATGTTAAGGAAAGGTCCTCTTGATATCCATCTTTAATTCTATTACCTAGTCCCTAGAGTGCAATATTCCAAAAAATTTTTAGGGCCTAGAATTGTATCATCATTACTGAACCTCTCTGAGGTTCCGAACACATCCTGGACAGGGCGCACCTTGCCATCCTTGAACCAGCCGGTAAAGATTATAAAATTGAATCTTTAAAAAATAAGGCCCATCGTGCTTGTCTTGCAGACAATTTTTTGCTGTACGGAGGAATTCAAGATTCTTGTGGTCCGTGAGGACAGTCACAGGGTGATTGCACCTTCCAGAAGATTTCTCCACTCGGAGAAGGCAACTTTAATGCTAACAGTTCTTTATACCAATGTCGTAGTTCTTTTCTGCAGATGACATGGTGTGGGAAAGAAACGCACATGGTGAAGTTGCATCTTGTCCCAACTCGCTGAACAGAATAGCTCCCATGCAGAGTCCGAGGCGTCCACTTCGACAGTAAATGGCAATTCAGATTTGGGTGTACTAACAATGGAGCAGACGTAAAAAGAGTTTTCAACTTGTCAAAAGCCTCCTGTGCCTCTGGAGACCAGAAAAATGCTTTTGTCTTTTTTGTTAGTGTAGTAATTGGTAGTATGATCCGTGAAAAGTTCTTTATAAATTTTCGGTAAAATTTGCAAATCCTATGAAACGCTGGACGTCTTTTAAATTTCTTGGAACAGGCCAGTCCACTACAGCATTGAATTTGCGGATCCATGCTCAGAACCTTCTGGGAGATGATAATCCCAGAAATTGGATACTGGTTTGTTCAAACTCACATTTTTCAAGTTTAATGTAGAGATGGTTCTCCTGTAGTCGTTCCAAGACTAACTGGACGTGCCTGCGATGCTCTCCAAGGTGTCTGAATAAGAATGTCATCGAGATAAGCCACAACGAATTGGTCAAGAAATCTCGAAATACATCATTAATAAAATGTTGAAAGGTGGCTGGGCATTGCTAAGGCCAAGGTCATACAAGAGATTCAAAATGTCCATATCTGTTCTGAAGGTGGTCTTCCACATCTCCTGGGCGAATCCGTATGAGGTTGTAAGCCCTCTAAGATTTCCAGCTTCGTAAAGTTTTCGCAGAACGAGTCTCTCAATAGTTTCAGGAATTAAGGGTAGCGGGTAGCGATTCTTGACAGTGATATTATTCATCTCTCTGTAGTCAATACATGCCGCAGAGTGGAGTCTTTCTTTTCACAAAGAACAGGGTGCCCAGCTGGAGATTGGAAGGTCGAATAAAGCCTTTCTCTAAATTTTCATCCAGGAACTTTCTTAATACCTTCAATCAGGTTCGAAAGATTGTAAATCCGTCCAATGGAATGGTTGCTCCTGGCAGCAATTCAATGGACAGTCATAAGGACGGTGAGGAGTAATTGATCTGCTTCTTCTTACTGCAGACATCAGAGAATGCTGATATTGAGGTGGTAGTTTCTCTTCCTCTCATGCGAAATCTCAGAGATTTGGACTTGTTGGAGAACAGGGGTTCCTTATGACAATTATTCTTACAGTAGTCAGATGGAAGGTGATGTCCTTGATGCCCATTGATAGAAGGGTTATGGACTGAAAACCAGGGATCCCTAGTAATAACCGGAAATTTCGCAGATGAAATAAGGTGGAAACTGACAGCTTCATGATGATCCGGGTCGATACAAATCTCCAGTTCGATTGTCTCATGCGTGACAGGTCCAGAAGACAAAGGTGATCCATCCACAGTTTCCATTTCAATTGGTGTGGATTTGGTCCTACTGGAAATATCATTATCACGTGTAAATTTTAAGTCCATAAAATTTCCTCCTGCTCCCGAATCCAACAGGGCAGAGCATTGTATTTTTTGGGTGCCCATTACAACCTGAATGGGGATTACAAAATGAGATGATGTGGTATGTATTTTGTCTATTTCTGGCGTTACTGATGAGATAGTCTGCAAGATGGAATCCGACTGCTGAGAAAGGTCCGTATTGCTGGCAGACCTGTTGTTGGTAAAGGCTATAGTCCTTTTGTTAGGACAGTTGATGGCATAGTGTCCAGGGTCCCCACAATAGAGGCAGAGATGTTCTGCACGTCGCCTCTCCTTCTCCTGTGCAGAGAGTGGTCTTCGGATGACGTCGATCTGCATCGGTTCAGACACAACTTGCGTCTTTTCTTGGTGGTCTGATGCTGAAAATGAGAAGCCAGGGCTATTCCCAAGTGCTCGCAGTCTCTCCTTTCTCCTTTCAGTAAGTCTCTGGTCAATCCGGATACATAGTTGAATAAAGTCCTCCAACTGGTCAGGGGTCTCAACCCTGGCAAGCTCGTCTTTCACTGGTTCTGATAACCCTCGTCGAAATTGACTTCTCTGGGCCGCTGGATTCCAGGTGGTGTCGGCCACCCAGCGACGGAACTCCGATGTATATTCCGCAACAGAGCGACGTCCTTGGCGCAAATTATGTAATTTGGTTTCTGCTGTGGCACAGCGGTTTGGGTCATCAAAAACTTGATTCATAGCTGCGATGAAAGCTTCCAGGTCATTAAGGAGGGTATAGTCCTTTTCTACATAAGGTGAAGCCCAAGCAAGAGCTTCATCCGTCAGGAGATTTATCATGAAAAAAACTTTCTTCCTCTCACTGGTAAAGGGAGCAGGTTGCATCTGGAAGTATATGCGGCATTGATTGAGGAATCCTCGGTACTGCTTGCGATCCCCACTGAACTTTGCAGGCAGCGGCAGCCGCGCATTTGATTCGGACCCTGAATTGCGCACGTCCAGTAGTTGTTTTTGTAGCTCAATTACTTCCTGTTGTATCGCCGTGAAATCAGTTTGTAACTTGGCATATTTTCCTTGAGAGTCCGTACAAAAACTTTGAAGCTCCGTAACTTGCCGTCTCAGGGTGTTCACAGCGGACTCCATTTTGGCGCGAGATTATTCTGTCAAGATCCCGTCTGGGTTGGAGCCGATGTTACTGCAAACACTAGGGGAAGCAGAGGCAGGTAGCGTAGTCAGATGGCAGCCGGAGGTCGGTACACAGGAAAGCAGTGTTTGTAGCAATGGATCAGGCGGATAACGTAGTCAGGTGGCAGCCGGAGGTCGGTACACAGGAGAGCAGTGTTTGTAGCAATGGATCAGGCGGAGAGCGTAGTCAGAAGGCAGGCCGAGGTCGGTTCACAGGAGAGCAGTGTTTGTAGCAATGGATCAGCAGGAAACGCTTGACTAAAGGCTTGGAGCTCAATAATCTCGCAATGACACACCCACAGGGCCAGGTTTATATAGGGTGTGTAATTGGCAATCAGAGGCCCAATCAAGAGAGCACTAGGTGTAGCCAATCAGGAAGAACAGTCAATGGTATCTGGGTTCAGCAAGGAACTTTGCAGCCAGCAGAATAGCTCAGATGGTAGAGCTGCTGGCCAGTGGACAAGAGGTACTGGGTTCGACTCCTGACAGTTGCTTTTACTGTGACACTCCATAAAGGTGTCTCCCTGGGCTGTGCAGATGCCCTTCACGCTATTCTCCTGGAGAGGAGCACCAACCCTGCGACCATACAAGACGCTTCTGTAGCAGTAATCTTACAGCTCTCATAATTCTATAACGAAATTCCAGCGATTTTAATCTCTTAATATAACTCTCTATCATCACAGTTAAATCTCTGGAGAAGTCTGTGAACTGACAGTTATAGGGACACTGGCCCATATAATTTCAACTTCGAGGGTGCACTGACATCCGGTGGCCAGTCTCGGATTATCACTTTTACCATCTCAACAGGACTGCTCTTAGGCCGGGATCACACATGCGACGAAAACGTCCGTCGCTCGCATGTGAAATCCCAGCTCTGGTGCCGGCACTCGGGAATGGAGCGAGCGGCTGCATATAACTACATGCAGCCGTGCACTCCACTCCCGAGTGCCGGCGCCAGAGCTGGGATTTCACATGCAAGCGACGGACGTTTTTGTCGCATGTGTGATCCCGGCCTTACTGCGACATACCACAGAGGTGTTTCTCTGGGCTGTGCAGACATCCCTCACGCTATACGCTCAGCCTAGTAGGGGCTTGCAGATGGGGAGGCATAGCCTGTTAGACTGGCCAGTCTACCCCCATGCCCTCTCAAAAGTATTAAGTAGAGGAATAACCGCAGACATATATGGGCAAATCTAGACGGGTTACATTGAAGAACATAAACTCACCCAGTGGCGATTCACTGGAAGATATGAAGCGCTATTTGAACTCAACTCCTCAGGTCAGAAACACAAGGTCCACAACATCCCAAATGCCTACTCGAGAAACTTCCCCCTTTCGAGGGTCATCGACGTCAGGTGGCTCCCCTATTAATACATCAGACGTTTATGAAGAGGAGAACGCAGCCTCCGAGGAAATGAGTTTCGCAGAGCTCAGCAAATATATTAAAGCCCTCCCTACAAAAAAAGACCTTGAAGGATTTGCATGTAGGCTGGAAAAGTCCTATAAGCAAGAAATCCATAATTTGCAGAAGGAATTCACAACTCGGATAGAGGATGTGGAGAAATCACAGGAAGACTTTCTCCAAGAACTGCAAACACATAGAGACATCATAATGGACCACACACTTAAATTGGGAGGATCTCTCATATGGTCTGGAGGACCTGGAAAACCGTAACAGACGGAATAACATACGCATACGAGGCCTACCAGAATCTATCGGCCCCCCTGAGCTGGATCGCACTGCTCAGAAGATCTTCTTGGACATTTTAGATCATATCGGAGGGAATACTATTGAGTTCGATAGAATTCACAGATCTCTGGGTCCTAAACCCAGCTCAGACACCCGTCCACGAGACGTCATTTGCAAAGTTCACTTCTATAAAATTAAAGAAGCCATAATGACAGCTTCAAGGAAAAAGGGGTCGATTAAGTATGAAGATCACTCAATCCTAATCTTATCTGACTTGTCCAGGCGTACACTATTACTACGTAGAGCCTTAAAACCATTGTTGTCTGCGCTCAAGGAAAAAGACATTCCATATAGGTGGGGATATCCATTTCAGTTAATTGCCTTCAAGGGTGGCAAATCTGCATCTTTCAGAAGGATCGGCGACTTGACCAATTTCCTGGGAACCTTTGAACTTCCTTTAATGGATTTTCCAGAGTGGCCTTCAAGTCCCACGTTTTCAATCACTCCTCCCAGATGTCTCAAAGCTAAACAATCCAACAAGGGAGGCAATGGAGGAGACTCAACTAGCAAAACTTAAAGCTTCTCTTCTGCTCTCTCATTGTGCTACTTGTTCAACCTGACTTGATTGTCCTTTCCGACTGATGTTGCCAGTCGGCTTGGATACAACTAATGATGTTTGCGGGGTTTGTTTTTTTTTTCCCCTCTTTCTGTCCTCCCTCTCCCTCCCAGCTATAACCCAGACAAATAGTTTCTAATCCCGGCCTGTTTAGTGTCATCAATATAGACGAGTTTAGTCTTAATAAGGAACTTTTAAACTGTAATGTTAGACTCTCCCTAACTAGACTAGCCTAGAAACTATTCTTTAGGATCTGGTGGATCCAGACTAGTTAGATCAAGCAGGTTGCTGTCCCCCCCCCCCCCTTTTTTTCTCTCTTCTGTTCTCTTTTCATATTAGGGCATGGGGAGAGACGGGACGCCCATTCGTGCTTGCCCTCCCTTGGTAGAGTACATCGGTAGAATTCTACCGAAACTCGCATCAAAGATGCATGGTTATTGGAGCTATTGCTTCATCACACTTTTCTTGTTATCTTTATTTTCTCTCTCTCTTAAGCCCCCGTCTCACACAGCAAGCTCGGTAGTGAGATCGCTGCTGAGTCACTAGTTTTGTGACGCAGCAGCAATCTCTCCAGCGATATCGCTGTGTGTGACATTCAGCGATGATCAGCCCCCCTGCTGGGTATCGCTGATTGTCGCTGAATGTCCTGGACATTTTTTGGATCGCTGGTCTCCCGCTGGCAGGCACGCATTGCTGCATGTGACAGGCGGGAGACCAGCGATCCGCTGGTAACCAAGGTACACAGCGGGTTTCCAGGCGCGGGGCTGTGCCTGGAAACCCGCTGCGTACCTTGGATACCAGCGCCCTGATGCAGGGAGCTGGTAACCAAGGTACACAGCGGGTTTCCAGGCACTGCGAAGCGCCTGGAAACCCGACGTGTACCTTGGTTACCAGCTCCCTGCATCAGGGCGCTGGTATCCAACGTACACTGCGGGTAACTAAGCGATGTTACCCGCAGTGTCGCTGTGCTGATCGCTGCCTGAGCTGCCTGCTTGGCAGCTCAGCAGCGATCATGTAGCGACACACCAGCGATGCTGATCGTTGTCGGGATCGCTGGTGTATCGCTATGTGAGACCCGGGCTTAACTCTCTCTTATCTTCTGCTTACTACTTGTCCCCACCTTTGTCTCTATCTGGGATTCCCCTTCCGGGGAGCTCCCCAGAACTTAACCATGATAACAATATACTAGATAATGGATAAGATAAAAGTTTGCTCCTTCAATGTAAAGGGGCTGAATGTTCCTGAAAAAAGAAGACAGGTTTTATATTCAAGCCATAGACAAAAGGTCTCGGTCTTGATGCTACAGGAAACACATTTTAAGACTGGAGTTACACCGCAATGTACCTCCATCCACTATCCTAAGTGGTTCCATAGCACCAACCCACACTCCAAATCCAAAGGAGTCTCGATAGCCTTCCATAGGTCTTTTATGCCCGAAGTTCAGGAGTCCCTTGTTGACCCGGAGGGTAGATTTGTCTTTCTCCGAATCACATGGGCGGCACGAGAATTGATCTTAGCTAATGTTTATTTCCCTAATCAAGGGCAACAGAAATTTGGAGCGGAATGTAGAAAACGCATAGAGATCTTTGCGGGCTCCTCTCCTGTGATACTGGGTGGCGATTTCAACGTTCCTTTGGATCCTGCAGTGGATGTCTCATCGGGTAAGACCTCATACCCCCTTACCACTATTAATCGAATAAAGAAGCAGATGCACAGCATGAGACTAGTGGACATCTGGAGAATCACACACCCCGACACTAGGGATTATAGCTTTTTCTCCCCAACACACAATATATACAGCAGAATAGACTACTTCTTCATATCCCACAAATTACTAGATTTACAAATGGAGGCCGATGTGGGTTCGATTCTTTGGTCGGATCATGCCCCAATATATCTTACAATTGCATTACAATTATCTACAAGATCGGGCTTCTCTTGGCGTTTAAATGAGAACCTACTTCAGGATGCCCTGTGCAAAAATGAAGTGGAACAATCTATTTCTCATTTTTTAATAGATCATGGAAGTGACCCCACATCCCCTTCCGTCAAATGGGAGGCCTTAAAAAGTGTGGTACGGGGTATATTCATATCACATGGAGCTCATTTGAAAAAAGAAAGAATTGCCGAGCTGGCCACATTGTCAGATCAAATACATGAACTAGAACTTAAGCACAAACGAGACCTAGACCCAAATATGTTGGCACTTCTTTCCACAGCAAGACAAAAGATGTTTTCAATTCTAGATCAGAAGTCGAGGTGCTTTAGAGAGCGACTCCGAAATCGTTTCTACCAACTGGGCAATAAAAGCGGTAAGTTGCTAGCCAGAGCGATTAAACCACGTAACTCGGCCACTTTTATCCCCTACATCAAAAATAGAGGAGGGAAGAAAGTTTATAGCACTAAAGACATTCTCTCGGGATTTAGTGACTATTACAACACGCTATATAATATAGACAGCCACTATAAAGAAATATCAGTCTCCTCGCTCCGTCATAAAATCAGTACATACATGCAACAAAATAAAATTACTTCCCTATCAGGAGAAGATAAGATGGAACTAGAAAAAGACTTCTCCTTGGAAGAAATATCTGAAACAATAAGTAGTTTGAAGCAGGGGAAGAGTCCCGGCCCTGATGGGTTCTCTGCAGGCTTCTATAAACAATTTTCTACCTTGTTGGGACCGGTGTTTCTAGAGGTTTGTAACCCAGTCTCATCGGGAGGTGCTTTCTCTTCTCAAACATTGATGGCTCATATCTCAGTATTGCCCAAACCCAGTAAAGATCCCTCGCTTTGCAGTAATTATCGCCCGATATCTCCAATAAATCTAGATGTTAAAATATACGCCAAGATGATCACGAAGAGATTGGGGCTTCTACTGCCAAAATTGATAGACCAAGACCAGGTGGGCTTCGTGCAGGGGAGGGAGGCTAGAGACAATACCATAAGGGCCATCTCATTGATAGATAAAGCTGGGAGGGGGGGGGGGGGGGGGGGAGACCCCATGTGTATCCTGTCGATTGATGCTGAGAAGGCCTTTGACAGGGTACACTGGGAATTCATGTTTCAGGCTGAGAGAGATTGGTCTGGGTGAGGTTATGCTTGAAAGGATCTCGGCTCTTTACACTTCCCCCAGCGCTCAGGTTAAGATTAATGGCTCCCTCTCGGGCCCTTTCCTTATTGGGACGGCACGAGACAGGGATGCCCTCTCTCCCCACTTCTGTACATTATAACAATGGAATTTTTAGCCATCACACTACGAAACAACCCCTCCATCAAAGGTATTAAAGTCTAAGTCCGGAGAGCACAAGTTGGCCCTTTTCGCTGACGATGTGCTCCTGTTTATTTCTTCCCCTGCGGTAAGCTTACCAAATATCATGGCAGAACTCCACATATTCGGCCTTCTAAATAATTTTAAAATAAATACGCATAAGTCCGAAATATTAAATGTATCACTACGTCCATCTACGGAAGAACAGTTGAGTTCTACCTTCCCATTTAAGTGGCGCTTCGACTCTTACATATTTAGGTATTAAATTGACAGCTAAAACTTCTAATTTGTATGATGCGAATTATAAACATGTTTTACACAAAGCTGAGCTAGACCTAGAAAAATGGCATACCTTACAACTATCATGGCTGGGGAGAATCAACGTAATTAAAATGGACCTTTTACCACGTATCCTATATTATTTTCAAACAATTCCTATGCATCTCCCGGCCTCTTTCTTTTTCCGCCTCAAGAGAGCAATTAATGTTTTGTTTGGACACACTCGCGAGCGCGTTTGTCATATTTCCTGTTAAGCTGCTCCAAAAAAGAGGGGGGCTTGGACTGCCAGATTTTTTAATGTATAGCTGCGCAGCGATTGGAACCTGTATTTTGGATCTCTATCATAATAGAACACACAAGAAATGGGTACAATTAGAGAGCGACCTCATTGGCCATGATCCCCAAATAATCTTGTGGTCGGCTGAGAGAGGGGTAGGGGGGATTGCTGGTTTGCCATTTTTAACTAGAAACATGACATCATTCCTAAGACAAAAAGGAAAAGTCCTCCAAATTTTTGCATTCCCTGGACCGTTAACCCCAGTCTACGACAATCCTGATTTCCCTGCGGGTCTACAAAGAGAGTCATTCTTAAATAGACATAGAAACACGCGGCCTATTATATCCGACTACATAAACCAGTCTTCTATGAAATCACTAACTGAAATTTATCAGACCGAAAACCCACCTACAGGAGCTTGGTTTCTTTATGAACAGTTAAAAAGCTTCATAAGTCTGACCTCTAAACATGCAAATATATTTAGACCCCTAACCCCCTTTGAGGAACTTTGTGTGGGGGGGGATTCTCCTGGTCATACGGTCTCACTGCTGTATAATCTGTTCCAATCATCCCAATTACCAAAACACAATTTCCCTATATTTTTCTCTAAATGGGAATGTGATCTGGGGAGATCGTTAAGTCAAGAGGATAGAGACAAGATCCTTCTGTTAACGTTTAGGGCGTCGTTGAACGCGGTGTCACAGGAGAGGAGCTATAAGGTTCTATCAAGGTGGTACAGATGCCCATCCACAATACACACCATGTTTCTGGTGATTCCGAATACATGCTGGAGATGCCTGAAAGATAAAGGATCATATATCCATACATGGTGGGACTGTCCAACCATAAAGAACTTATGGCTATCAATTTTAGACCTCTACAATAGGTTATCCCTACGTAAAATCAAACCCACTGTGGAGTTAGCACTTTTGTCCTTAAGTGACATGTCAATCTCTAGATTTAAGAAGAATCTTCTCAGACACTTTCTCACGGCCACAAGGAACCTAATACCTAGAAACTGGAAGCAGGAAAAATTCCCCTCCAGAGCGGAATTTATAGCCGAACTCAATGATATCTACCGCATGGAACAGCTGATAAAACAATCCACAGATGAAACCAACGAAATTTATAGCACTTGGGTCTCCTGGTTGGCTTTTAGAGAGTCTCCGGAGTTTGATTCCTGGATTTCGGGTACTGGGTGACCATGGAGGTAACTCTGGCTAAATATGAAATCAATAGTGGGCTTTTGTCATGGCCTGTCTTTGAACTTAGTACGGTCATCCACATTTTACATACTCTCTTCTCTGTTTCAGAGAGGGAGCTTGGAGTGCCCCGGGAGGGGGTCTCGGATATCTTGTTCCCTTCCCTCTACTACCTCTATTCTGATTCCTTGTTTTGTATGATTCTTATATGCTGATATAATAAAGCTTGATTTACACAAAAATCAAGGTTATTCCACAAAATATTGATTTCTGAACTTTTCCGGAGTTAAAACATTAGTATTGTTGTTTCTAAATTATTATGAACTTGTTAGCATTATTTGAGGTCTGCAACCACTGCATTTTTTTGTTATTTTGACCATTTCTCATTTTCTGAAAATACAAAATTTATTGCTTGGAAATTCGGAGACATGCTGTCAGTAGTTTATAGAATAAAAGAGCAATTTACATTTTACTCAAAAATATACCTATAAAGAGAAAAATCAGACAAACTGAAAATTTTGCAGTGGTCTCAATTTTTTTTTGCCAGAGCTGTATATACATTTTCTTTTTAAAAACATAAAGTTTGCTTTTGTTTTAAAGTCCTCTGTCACCTCAAACCATAGTGAAGGAAAAAAAAAAAAAAAAAAAAAAGGGAATTTTTTTTTTCTATAGCCTATGCAAATCTAGCAGAGAAAAGTTAAAAATTAGAATACACCCTGTGTATTGCAGAAATCCCTGCAGATGCTCCCCACTGAGTGAAAGTCACTGCAATATACAAATGTACAAGTTAAAGCTCCTTTTAGATTCACACTTCGGTATTCCCCAAGTTATGTAATAAGCTTTACAGCATTTTTATTAGCACAAATATCACAGTTTGCAGACCATGTGGTAACTGATAAAAAATACCAAAATCATGATGAGCCCTATTAAACGTTAGTGCAGTGCAGACCGATTAAACAATGGATTCATCCCAGCATCGGGTCATCTGTTCTAAGCAGTTCTCCATTGTAGGATTTCAGGTGACAGCTCATGACACACAAATTGTTAACCTTGTGCAGGGCCCATTGTTTAGCCTTGAGGGGCCACAATTGTGCCTCTTTTGGGCACTTGTAAGGTCATTTTCAACTTACTTTAACTTTAGGTTTCAGGTCCACATTCTCATTTTCTGAGGATTCCTCACTGCTCGCTTTGTTTAGAGGAGAGTGGTCCTCCAAAAGGGTGTCAAACAAAACAATACGCTTGTTTTTAAAGAACCCATAAAAGTATGCATTGCTGTGAGAGGAACGTTTGGAACCTAGGCAGAGACATGAGAAGAGTAGGGTTAGGAGCTGGAAATAAGGCACACATTACAGGTAAACGGCATTATTATAATGATTTGGAGAGCAATTATTCCCAGTACATGTTTATTGTACTCATTTTATGCATTTAAATATTTTTGTACTTAATGAAATTACTGGGAGTGACACAGAAATCCCTGCTCTTGGGGCTTACAATTACACAGTATGCCCCATTTTCCAGACATCTGCACACAAATTACACTGATTAGCAGCTTTCTGCCAATGCACAGTGTGTGGGCAGGGTTATACAGAGCTCAGCATTCAAATAACTGCTAGATCTTCAGCAGAGAAAACAGTGATTGTATCAAAATCACAGCACCCAGACCAGCAAGTGACATATCCCTGAAATCAGGGTCCTTTCAACGGAAAAGTACATATATATATCTGTAGGGGGGGGGCAACTGTTTGTTCTCCCCAGGATGTGCATGGAGGCGTATGAAGGCCATAGGAGTGCATGGCAGTCATGGGCGTAGCGGTGACTGCAATGCAAACTAAAAATAAGTGTTAGTCTTGGACATGCTAGTGTCCAAGGCAGATGAAGGGAAAACCTGCTCTGGGATGTTGTGTTGTGAAACAGACTACAGGATGGTAGTCGTGCAGTCCGTTTCATTCCAGGCCTGGGTTTTCTATGTGGCTAAAAGCCAGAGGTTCCTTTGTTAAAAGCCCTGCAGGAAAGGGTATGGGTGTGCTAGGTTTAATGTCAGGGCCAGTTTCAGTTTGGTGTAGGTGAGAGTGCAGAGGTTCTGCAGAGCTTTGTGTGTGTAGCGACACAGGACAGAGCGAAGCTAAGAGGCCTGGCACCCACAGTGGTGCTGTCGTCCACGGTAACTGGTCAGAGGAGGATTGGCGTGTGTAACGACTGCAAACAGGAGCATATAGTTTAAACTGTAAAGCGCTGCGGAATATGTTGGACCTATATAAATAAAGATTATTATTATTCCCGGCTGCGATCTTGAGGACCAGTGCTGTCGTCCACGGTAACTGGTCAAAGGTAGACTGGCGTGTGTACCGACTGCAGACAGGAGTATATGGTTCCCAGCTGCGGTCCGAAGGATCGATGCCATTGTCCATGGTAACTAGTCAGAGGAGGACTGGCGTGTGTAACGATTGCAAACAGGAGAGTATGGTTCCCGGCTGCGATCTGGAGGACCGATGCTGTCGTCCACGGTAACTGATCAAAGGTGGACTGGAGTGTGTAACGGCTGCAAACAGGAGGATATCATGGATTGTGTATGGCTGTGATTGTGAGTAAAGAGATTTTAACACGGCGCTGCAGTCGCCCACGGATACTGTACAAAGGGAGGTCCAGCGGTGTTTAGTGACTGTGTAAATGAAAAGATGCCGTGTAGTATCTGGTGCGGTGAAATGGACACGGATATTATGCACTAATATCATATGCACTTGTGTGAATTGGACTTTAATGCTGTGAAGAAACACATTAAAGAGACTTTGTGTTTGAACTTTGTGGGTCACTGCCTCATCACTGCACAAGTTTGCTACCACAATATACACTGCTCAAATAAATAAAGGGAACACTTAAACAACAGAATATAACTCCAAGTAAATCAAACTTCTGTGAAATCAAACTGTCCACTTAGGAAGCAACACTGATTGACAATCAATTTCACATGCTGTTGGGCAAATGGAATAGACAACAGATGGAAATTATTGGCAATTATCAAGAAACACTCAATAAAGGAGCGGTTCTGCAGGTGGGGACCACAGACCACATCTCGGTACCAATGTTTTCTGGCTGATGTTTTGGTCCTTTTGAATGTTGGTTGTGCTTTCACACTTGTGGTAGCATGAGACAGACTCTACAACCCACACAGGTGGCTCAGGTAGTGCAGTTCATTCAGGATGGCACATCAATGCGAGCTGTGGCAAGAAGGTTTGCTGTGTCTGTCAGCGTAGTGTCCAGAGCCTGGAGGCGCTACCAGGAGACAGGCCAGTACACCAGGAGACGTCGAGGGGGCTGTAGGAGGACAACAACCCAGCAGCAGTACCGCTACCTCCACATTTGTGCAAGGAGGAACAGGAGGAGCACTGCCAGAGCCCTGCAAAATGACCTCCAGCAGGCCACAAATGTGCATGTGTCTGCACAAACGGTTAGAAACCAACTCCATGAGGATGGTCTGAGTGCCCGACGTCCACAGATGGGGGTTGTGCTCAGAGCCCAACACCGTGCAGGACGATTGGCATTTGCCACAGAACACCAGGATTGGCAAATTCGCCACTGGTGCCTTGTGCTCTTCACAGATGAAAGCAGGTTCACACTGAGCACTTGTGACAAATGTGACAGAGTCTGGAGACGCCGTGGAGAGCGATCTGCTTCCTGCAACATCCTTCAGCATGACCGGTTTAGCAGTGGGTCAGTAATGGTGTGGGGTGGCATTTCTTCAAAGGGCCGCACTGCCCTCCATGTGCTCGCCAGAGGTAGCCTGACTGCCATTAGGTACAGAGATGAGATCCTCGAACCCCTTGTGAGATCATATGCTGGTGCGGCTGGCCCTGGGTTCCTCCTAATGCAGAACAATGCCAGACCTCATGTGGCTGGAGTGTGTCAGCAGTTCCTGCAAGATGAAGGCATTGAAGCTATGG
Source organism: Oophaga sylvatica (assembly GCA_033576555.1). Taxonomy (NCBI): domain Eukaryota; kingdom Metazoa; phylum Chordata; class Amphibia; order Anura; family Dendrobatidae; genus Oophaga; species Oophaga sylvatica. The sequence continues at coordinate 333,345,334 of JARQOD010000002.1, read as the reverse complement.
ACTGGCCCGCCCGTTCCCCCGACCTGAATCCGATTGAGCACATCTGGGACATCATGTCTCGCTCCATCCACCAACATCACGTTGCACCACAGACTATCCAGGAGTTGGCGGATGCTTTAGTCCAGGTCTGGGAAGAGATCCCTCAGGAGACCATCTGCCGCCTCATCAGGAGCATGCCCAGGCGTTGTAGGGAGGTCATACAGGCACGTGGAGGCCACACACACACTACTGAGCATCATTTTGACTTGTTTTAAGGACATTACATTCCACTTTAATTTTGTGTGTGACTCCAAATCCAGGCCTCTTTTGGCTAATAAATTTGATTTCCATTGATGGTTTTTGTGTGATTTTGTTGTCAGCACATTCAACTTTGTACAGAACAAAGTATTCAATGGGAATAGTTCATTCATTCAGATCTAGGATGTGTTATTTGAGTGTTCTCTTTATTTTTTTGAGCAGTGTATATTACGCACATATACTTTTTATTCTTCTATATCTCTACCTTTTTTCCCCCCCTTTTATTTTTATTGTATTCATTATGCGATAAAAAGTGACCAGGAAACAATATTGTCCAGGTTAGTTTAATTACAGAGATAACAGTCATGCATTTATTTACTCTATTTAGAAGAAGTTGTCCACTACTTTTACCTTGATGGCTTATCCTTAGGATAGGTTACCAATTTCTGTTCAACTAGCGTCCAACACCCGGCACCCCAGTCAGTCATTATCAGTGTTGGAGGCCAGACGTGCTCACTTGCTGAGCTGACCATCTACTTGTAGTGGCTGGGGCTTGGTACTGCACATCTGCCTCCTATTCAATTCAATAGGAGGCAGATGTGTGCAGTACCCTGTGGCCACCACTACAAGTGAACGGAGCAGCTCGGCAAGAGAGTACTTCCGAGTGCCACTTTGAGTAGTCATTTTATAAAACCTGTAATATTTTTATTTTTTTTATGTTTTTTTTTATGTTGACAGGGCTGAGAGAGCTTTTTCTCTTTTATGCATTGAGTTGACATTCTTAATATTGTGTAAATACAATGTTTGAGTTTCCTTTTTAAAAAGGGAGGAGAGGGCCAATTTGTACTCTATTTTAATGGGTCAAACTTTTACAAATGCATCGATAACAAATCTTTATTTTTTCCTTTATATTTGAGGAGGGTGGTGGTGGGAGTTTACTATTCTTTACATTGTTAATAGTTCCTTTAAGTGACTTCAACCTGCAGTAGTTTGACAGCGTGCACTATATACTGCAATATATAAGGGAAAAAGTGCCCTATAGAGATCAGCCTGTGGCCAAGCTTTACAGGAGTATTGAGATGACAGTAAGAAGGGCTTCGAGCAGGCTGCCACTGTAAGCCATCTCAATGGAAAGGGGGCCGAGAGCTGATGCACGCGAGAAACGGAGCACGATCTATTTAAATGCCTCCTGTTATGATATGGTAGCCGAGGAGGACAGGAGCAAAAACAGCCAAGGCAGCCAAACACCCAGAGAGGTTGGGAACTAATGGGTTGCAGTCCACTAAGCTAACCGCAAAAGTAGAAGTAGCCGTGGGACGTATCTACGATGACCTAGAAGCCTCGACACAGCCAAAGAGCTAGCTAAGCCTAAAGATAGAAAGAGGAAAGCTAACTGCCCCGGAGTAGCGCCCCAAAGGAATAGGTAGCCCCCACACATAATGGCGGTTAGACAAGATGAAATACAAACGCAGGAAGAAAATAGAGTAAGTAAACGCTGGGGCCAAAAACTAAGGAAAGAATACTGTCTGCAACCCAGCAAAACCCTAGGAAAAATTCTAACACTTCTGATTCCAAAATTGCTGAGACCACACGATCTCGCCCCCGCTATATCAGAACTCTGGTGTGAACAAGCAGCTACCCAGCAGCCACTAAAATAACAGGGACAGAGCAAATGAACAGAAATAAATGAGAAACAGAGACAAGCGCAGGCCCCAGCAGGGGGACCCGGCTGACCTCACTCAGAAGGGCAGCAAAAACAAAGAAAAGCAAAACCACAGAAGCAAGCAGAAAATAACTTATCTGAATGTTCGCACGAGACAGCAGAAAACCAGCTGACTTCCAAACTGGACCAGGAAGAGAAACTAATCACCGGCGAGTATCATGGGAAAGTTACTCCCTTAAATCTCCCAGTCATGACTCCCAGATTGCCAATCATCAGCAGCTGAAAGGTCACTGTCAGTCAAGACTGGTTCATTAATATCAACAGCTACCAGAGGGAGCCCCAACTCAGAATCCAGAGAATTCACAACAGCCTTCATCAGAGATTGACAGCAGTGTTAAAATGGATAACAGTCATGGTGAGAGCTCTGCTTCATCTGTCAGACTCAGATGCCGTCTATGTCATATAGCCAACATCAGCCACGCGTAAAGGGAGCTTAGCTCTTGAGACCGCACTACACATGCAGACCCCTTGCCAGGACTTTAAATTCACATCCTAATTTAGTAAAGGCTTGGAAAAAAAATGATTAGGAGACAATAGTTCAGAAAATAAAACTAAAATCCTGCACTGAAACATCCACTTTCAATATAAAGAGACATGCCACAAACTCTTACCTTCAACAACATACACTTTGGTTAGTGGAAAGTCAATACTTTTTGCCATTGTTTCAATACCTTCTTTTAATTCTCCCTCAGGAAGGGGGATAAACTTATCAAATAATGGAGCAATATAATCTGCATATATTGTTACCAGTACCTGGAGAAGAGGAATTGGGAAAACCATTATGCATCCTTGTTCACTGTGACATTAGTATATCCATAAAGAACAACAAACAAGTGGCCTTACCAGGGACACCACCAGAGTGAACAGCCATGCATAGATGAAGAAGTAATCTCCGCCAATCTTAATGATGTACAGCAAGAGAGAGGTGACGGGGAGAAGAATGCACTGAGTAACTAAGAACTTCTTAATGAGATCCTTAAAAAAGAATCCAAGGGTCTGCAAAGAAAGACAGTTTAGCAGAAAAACTGGTAAAATTCAAACAACTTATCTCAACTGTACTCCTCATCTTGCTTATAGGACTGATATCAACAGGAGAGCACCGCTCCCTTGCGTGCCAGCTTCCTGCTTGCCTGGAGGGTTGCACTCCTAATTGATTACCAGTTTGGACCAGCAGTATTGTTACTCTGCTGGCACAAAAAGTACTCTCTCCATTGCTGCAGTCTGAGGCAGGCATGGACTCTGCAGCATTGGAGGAGCCGATACACAGAAGATTCCCAAATGCAGATCAAGCCAGCTGCAGAGCTATTGGATAGAGCTTGTAAGCGCAGCGCTCCTTGCCTAGGACTCCCGCCACCGCCATTAAACTACAAAAGTTGCCATTAATCTAGGCAAAGATCAGTAGACAAAAAAAACAACAACCTTAGTTCGAGAGCAAAGAGGATTTTTAATAACAAGTAAGTCATAGCACTGTGCAATTTTTCCCATTTAAGATGGGATAACTCCCTTACAAGTGAAGGAAGCAGAAGAGAAAGTGGGCCGCAAGTGATCACTTGTAAGAAAATCACATATGAGCTTTCACATAACCAATACCAGGTTTGGAGAAGCTTGAAGGGTGTTTGGTGCATGTCTACATCTTTTGGCAGGAAAAACGCAGCATAAAATAGGTGCTTTTTTTGCAGCTTCCCCCCCCCCCCTGCACACTTATTAGGATATCATGAGGAAACCTTCAGGTTTTGTGACAAATCTGAGCAGAAAAAAAAAAAGGACAGAAAAGTGACCAATCTGCAATGTGTGCATAGTCAAAGAGTACAAATACTTTACATACAGTTAAAAGGGTTTTCTCACGAACAAAGTTAAAGTGGTATTCCCATCTCCAAGATCCTATCCCAATATGTAGTCGGAGTAATAACGTTAGCAAAAATCTCCAATTAGAAATGTGGAATAGTTTTTCTGCTTCACCATGTCCCTTTCCATATGTGCAGGCAATGCAGGACCTTAGGTATCAATGGTTACGACTACTAGAAACTAGCTAACTGTCACTATATCACTGGTCCTAACCATGAACACCTAAAGTCCTGCAATACCTGCACACGAGGAAAGAGACATCGCAAATCAGAAAAACTATACTACATTTCAAATTGGAGGTATTTGCTAATAGATATATAAATATTATTATTATTATTACCACTACTACACCTACTACATATTTCTACTTTTGACCGACCCATTGGTTTTACCATATCATGTACTGGAAAACGGGAAAAACAAAATTCCAAGTGCTGTGAAATTGCAAAAAAGTGGAATTCCACAGTTGTTTTATGTGTGTACAATGTTCACTAAATGATAAAACTAACCTGGAATTATGATTCTCCAGGTCATTACGAGTTCGAAGACACCAAACACGTATAAGTTCTTTTTTATTTAAGTGGTGAAACAAAAAAAATCCAAAAAAGTTTGTATTAAAAAATAAATAAAATAGCACCATTTTCAAAGACCCGTAGAGTTTTTCGGGTTCTGGGGCTGGATGAGGGCTTTTTTTTTTTTTTTTTTTTTACCATGCTTCAATAGTATCCTTAGACTTGAAGCTATGATTGGTGCCATAGGCACTGATGGGCAGGGTTAGTGACGCTCTTTCGGCGTGAGCATGTTAAATGCCGCTGGCTGCCAGAGATAGCCGGTGACATTTAACATATTAACAGATGCGGGAGGATTGCGACAGGTGCATTTAACAGGTTAACATCCATGGCTGTTAGGTGTTAGGGGCACATGACAGCTGATCAAATCAGTCGCAGCACGCATCAAAGAGAGGGAGGCGATTCATTACGTACCTCTAGGTCATAGGTCGTAAAGGGGTCAAACATAAAATTATGGAAATTATTATTATTCCAAGATCTATTGGTTAAAATCAGCTTTGTTCGTGGGAAAACCTCAATCAGGATTCCACATGTTAGACTTTCTGCCAAAATGATATAAATGTCCTGGACATCCACTTTACAGAAACAGAAAAATTAGAATTCCTTCATTCAGGGATGTTAAACTCAAATACACAGTGGGTCAAAATTAAAAACTTGGACAAAGTCACGGGCTAACCTTGATATTTACTGAAAAAATGTCTACAATTGAGAAAGTTTTTCTCTTCTCGTCAAATATAGCCTTCTTCATATGGAAACAAACTTAAGCTTTGCACATTCAATGTGTAAGCAAAACTTAATACTGTAAAACCATTTGGAACGCAGACTGGAAACGTGGGTTATGTAGTATTAGCATGCACTGTCTACCTGCAGACCATCTGTAGCAAATATTTTGTATTTTTTCGCGGGCCAAATAAAGTTACACTGCGGACCTGAGTTTGACATCTACGCATTAATTCCTTCTAAGTGTGTTTGGAATGTAGTGCATGTGTATTAAAACACCAAGGAATCACATTCTTCCTCCATTTCTATCACGGCCATGGTCCATTTGTGGATCACGTGACCTCAAATCAGACTAGCCGGATCACACAGGGTGTTTGTCTATGGCTTGATGTCACAGAACGAGGCTCCGTAGTCTTACATTGGTGGAAGTAGCAGCGCCCCACACAGCAATCCCCGAGTGACCTGACAAAGGTGAGGAGCACTCACATGACCCAGAAGAGGACTGGAGTGGCACTGGAAGCCGGCCATCAGTAAGATTTAGAATGCACCTACATTATTACAGACACATTGAGGCTATGTGCACACGATCAGAATTGCTGCGGAAATTCCCACAGCATTCCCGTCACTCCCTGCTGCGGGAAATACGCATTCCGAATTGGCATGCGTATTTCCGCCAAACACTAGTGTTTTGCAAGCGTATTTAGCTTGCAGAATGCTAGCGTTTTCCAAGCGATCTGTAGCATTGCTTGGAAAACTGATTGACAGGTTGGTCACACGAGTCAAACAAAGTGTTTGACAAGCGTGACCTACATTTTACTATTGATGCCGCATCAGTAGTAACAAATATAATGTTAGAAGTTATAAAAAAATTTAAAAAAATAAAATCGTAATATTCTCACCTTCCGGTGGCCCCCGCAGCCTTCCTGGTCCTCGCGACGCTCCCAGCAACTCCCGTTCCCAGTGATGCCTGGCGACAATGACCCCAGATGACGTAGCAGCACGAGAGACCGCTACGTCATCACAGGTCATTGTCGCAAGGCATCACTGGGAACGGGAGTTGCCGGGAGCATCGGTAAGGCTGCGGGGGCCGCCAAAAGGTGAGAATATCACGATTTTTTATTTTAATTCTTTTTTTTTTTTTAAACAGTGATATAGTACCCAGGGCCTGGAAGAAAGTCTCCTCTGCTCCAGACCCTGGGTACCATCCGCACAAGAAACCGCTCACTTTGCGCATGGTGGGCATAGCCAGATGCGGAAAGTAAGTGGTTCAATGCATTCCTATGGCGGCGGAATCGCCGCAATTCCGCACAAAGAATGAACATGCTGCATATTTTCCCACAATGCGATTCCGGAATGCCAATGAATTCAATGGGTTGCGTTATGTCAGCGTTTTTGCTGCGAATAAAAGCGGCAAAAACGCTAACAAGATGCAATGTGTGCACATAGCCTAAGGATTATGTAATAATATTGCTGGGGGTACTACTATAAGGTGGCTGACACATAAGGGTATAGATAAGAGAAAACACGGCACTCAACTAAAAACGAGAGTAGGTGCTCAAGTCAGGTATCCAACCTGATAAATGTAAAAAATAACTTGGCACTCAAATGTGTAACACGAGAATTTGTTTAATAAAGGTGCATCCAGACACGAAACAATTGAACGTTTTCGGTCCAACTAATGGACCTTCATCAGAATACTTTTCAAAGGAACACTGAAAAATATATACAGAAATATACATAATCATAAAAGGACACAGTTTTGTCAATTAAATGCAATTGAAATGCAGTTCAAAAATTTAACAACAACGTCAATATATAGAAAGTACATTGAAGAATATGTGTATATAGCAACACTTGCGAGTTCAATCCAAAGAACCAAAATAGAGTGAACATCCAATGGTTGAAAAGGTGCTGACTGAAACAAATGGTTAAGGAGTCAATCCAAAATGTAGATCTAGGTAGTGAACAGATACCTGAATAAGTAAATAGGGAGAGAAAGGATACCAAATAGTTTCAGAGTGAGTCTTGTGATGTTCAGAAGTTGAGTTCACGATATTCGTGATACTAAAAGGGAGAGAAATAAGTAGTGAGAGGACTGAATATTAGGAACATAACTGAATACTGGACACAATAGAATGCAATCTCCAAAAGGTAGCTAAAAAGGAACATATGAATATATGTAAAAAGAGTTGCAATTTTCCAGACCACATGAGAGATGAGAAGGCAGAAGGGATTAAACAGGATGTAGGATTGAGCTTGCGCTAAAAGGGAAAAAAGGGAAAGGAAAAGTAAAAATAAAAAAAGGAAAAGGGGGGGGGGCAATGTATGAACAGAAAATAGTTAGTCTGGTAAACCAGTTCTCACCACTTTACATCTATTCTGTATATTTGTTTAGTTCCCCTCTTCCATTACTGTGAGTGCCTGGTCCTGATTTACAGCTTCTTGAGCCATCCTTATTTATTTAGGGATATTTGTTTCTCATCCAGGTATTTATACATACTAATCCCTTCTGCCTTCTCATCTCTCATGTGGTCTGGAAAATTGCAACTCTTTTTACATATATTCATATGTTCCTTTTTAGCTACCTTTTGGAGATTGCATTCTATTGTGTCCAGGTATTCAGTTATGTTCCTAATATTCAGTCCTCTCACTACTTATTTCTCTCCCTTTTAGTATCACGAATATCGTGAACTCAACTTCTGAACATCACAAGACTCACTCTGAAACTATTTGGTATCCTTTTCTCTCCCTATTTACTTATTCAGGTATCTGTTCACTACCTAGATCTACATTTTGGATTGACTCCTTAACCATTTGTTTCAGTCAGCACCTTTTCAACCATTGGATGTTCACTCTATTTTGGTTCTTTGGATTGAACTCGCAAGTGTTGCTATATACACATATTCTTCAATGTACAGTCATGGCCAAAAGTTTTGAAAATGACACAAATATTATATTTTCACATGCTCTGCTGCCCTCTGGTTTTTATGTGTGTTTGACAGATGTTTTTATCACAGACAGAAATATAATAATTGCAAACATATGAGTAACAAAAGCTTATATTGACAGTTAGAATGAGTTAATGCAGCAAGTCAATATTTGCAGTGTTGACCCTTCTTCTTCAGGACCTCTGCAATTCTCCCTGGCATGCTCTCAATCAACTTCTGGACCAAATCCTGACTGATAGCAGTCCATTCTTGCACAATCAATGCTTTCATTTTGTCAGAATTTTTAGGTTTTTGTTTGTCCACCCGTCTCTTGATGACTGACCACAAGTTCTCAATGGGATTAAGATCTGGGGAGTTTCCAGGCCATGGACCCAAAATCTCTATGTTTTGTTCCCTGAGCCATTTAGTTATCACCTTTGCTTTATCGCAAGGTGCTCCATCATGCTGGAAAAGGCACTGTTGATCGCCAAGCTGCTCTTGGAGGGTTGGGAGAAGTTGCTCTTGGAGGACATTCTGGTACCATTCTTTATTCATGGCTGTGTTTTTAAGCAAGACTGTGAGAGAGCCAATTCCCTTGGCTGAGAAGCAACCCCACAATGAATGGTTTCAGGATGCTTAACAGTTGGCATGAGACAAGACTGGTGGTAGCGCTCACCTTGTCTTCTCCGAATGAGGCGTTTTCCTGATGTCCTAAACAATCGAAAAGGGGATTCATCAGAGAAAATAACTTTACCCCAGTCCTCAGCAGTCCACTGCCTGTACCTTTTGCAGAATATCAGTCTGTCCAGGATGTTTTTTCTGGAGAGAAGTGGCTTCTTTGCTGCCCTCCTTGAGACCAGGCCTTGCTCCAAGAGTCTCCGCCTCACAGTGCGTGCAGATGCACTCACACCTGCCTGCTGCCATTCCTGAGCAAGCTCTGCACTGCTGGTAGCCCAATCCCGCAGCTGAAACACTTTTAAGAGACGGTCCTGGCGCTTGCTGGTCTTTCTTGGGTGCCCTGAAGCCTTTTTGGCAACAATGGAACCTCTCTCCTTGAAGTTCTTGATGATGCGATAGATTGTTGACTGAGGTGCAATCTTTCTAGCTGCGATACTCTTCCCTGTTAGGCCATTTTTGTGCATTGCAATGATGACTGCACGTGTTTCTTTAGAGATAACCATGGTTAACAGAAGAGAAACAATGATGCCAAGCACCAGCCTCCTTTTAAAGTGTCCAGTGGTGTCATTCTTACTTAATCATGACAGATTGATCTCCAGCCATGTCCTCATCAACACCCACACCTGTGTTAATGGAGCAATCACTGAAAAGAGATTAGCTGGTCCTTTTAAGGCAGGGCTGCAATGATGTTGAAATGTGTTTTGGGGGATAAAGTTCATTTTCTAGCCAAATATTGACTTTGCAAGTAATTGCTGTTAAGCTGATCACTCTTTATAACATTCTGGAGTATATGCAAATTGCCATTAGAAAAAGTGAAGCAGTAGACTTTGTAAAAATTAATATTTGTGTCATTCTCAAAACTTTTGGCCATGACTGTACTTTCTATATATTGACGTTGTTGTTAAATTTTTGAACTGCATTTCAATTGCATTTAATTGACAAAACTGTGTCCTTTTTTGATTATGTATATTTCTGTATATATTTTTCAGTGTTCCTTTGAAAAGTATTCTGATGAAGGTCCAATAGTTGGACCAAAAACGTTCAATTGTTTCGTGTCTGGATCCCTTTATTAAACAAATTCTCTTTTTACACATTTAGGCCAAAATTTTTTACATAAGGGTATAGACATTTCTCCCCCCCTCCACCCTCACAAAACCCAAAATTATGTGAAACATGCCAAGGGGATTTTAACATTACAATAATCTGAAACATATGTAATCAAAATTGTGTTTTTACAGAATAATTTGTGTAATTTGAATAAAAAAAAACATCAATGGTGTAAACTTACAAGTCATTTTTCCCTTTAAAAGACAACCACCAAACATACCCTGATACAAAGTAAAGCAAAAAAGTTTTCTGCAATGGTTAAATACCCAAAGAATATTTTTCTTGCTGGTGAAGCCAGTTTACTTAAATACAAAATATTATAAAACTCCATGGGGGGCCGTCAGGGGGCTGAAAAGGGGGGGCAAGGAGTGGAAACACCAAGGGAAAAGCTATCTAAAAAAAAAGGATACAGATTAAACCTCTGGCAGAACTTTCCCCTTAAAAGTAACTTTATGTTTTTCCCTTTTAAAAA
>JARQOD010000002.1:333304446-333334956 GCA_033576555.1 Oophaga sylvatica | reverse complement strand
GTTGGTCACACGATCAAAAAGTTTTGACAAGCGTGACCTACATTTTATTATTGAGCCGCTCAGTAGTAACAATTAATTTTAGAAGTTTTAAAAAAATTTAAAAAAAAAAATCGTAATATTTCCCCTTCCCGGGGCCCCCAGCCTTCCTGGTCCTCGCGCGCTCCAGCAACCCCGTTCCAGGATGCCTGGCACAATGACCCCAGATGACGTGCACCGAGAGCCCGTACGTCTCACAGGTCATTGTGCAGGCCCCCTGGGAACGGGAGTTGCCGGGAGCATCGGTAAGGCTGCGGGGGCCGCAAAAGGTGAGAATATCACGATTTTTTATTTTAATTCTTTTTTTTTTTTTTAAACAGTGATATAGTACCCAGGGCCTGGAAGAAAGTCTCCTCTGCTCCAGACCCTGGGTACCATCCGCACAAGAACCGCTCACTTTGCGCATGGTGGGCATAGCCAGATGCGGAAAGTAAGTGGTTCAATGCATTCCTATGCGGCGGAATCGCCGCAATTCCGCACAAAGAATGAACATGCTGCATATTTTCCCACAATGCGATTCCGGATGCCAATGAATTCAATGGGTTGCGTTATGTCAGCGTTTTTGCTGCGAATAAAAGCGGCAAAAACGCTAACAAGATGCAATGTGTGCACATAGCCTAAGGATTATGTAATAATATTGCTGGGGTATACTATAAGGTGGCTGACACATAAGGGTATAGATAGAGAAAACACGGCACTCAAACTAAAAACGAGAGTAGGTGCTCAAGTCAGGTATCCAACCTGATAAATGTAAAAAATAACTTGGCACTCAAATGTGTAACACGAGAATTTGTTTAATAAAGGTGCATCCAGACACGAAACAATTGAACGTTTTCGGTCCAACTAATGGACCTTCGTCAGAATACTTTTCAAAGGAACACTGAAAATATATACAGAAATATACATAATCATAAAAGGACACAGTTTTGTCAATTAAATGCAATTGAAATGCAGTTCAAAAATTTAACAACAACGTCAATATATAGAAAGTACATTGAAGAATATGTGCATATAGCAACACTTGCGAGTTCAATCCAAAGAACCAAATAGAGTGAACATCCAATGGTTGAAAAGGTGCTGACTGAAACAAATGGTTAAGGAGTCAATCCAAAATGTAGATCTAGGTAGTGAACAGATACCTGAATAAGTAATAGGGAGAGAAAAGGATACCAAATAGTTTCAGAGTGAGTCTTGTGATGTTCAGAAGTTGAGTTCACGATATTCGTGATACTAAAAGGGAGAGAAATAAGTAGTGAGAGGACTGAATATTAGGAACATAACTGAATACTGGACACAATAGAATGCAATCTCCAAAAGGTAGCTAAAAAGGAACATATGAATATATGTAAAAAGAGTTGCAATTTTCCAGACCACATGAGAGATGAGAAGGCAGAAGGGATTAAACAGGATGTAGGATTGAGCTTGCGCTAAAAGGGAAAAAAGGGAAAGGAAAAGTAAAAATAAAAAAAGGAAAAGGGGGGGGGGCAATGTATGAACAGAAAATAGTTAGTCTGGTAAACCAGTTCTCACCACTTTACATCTATTCTGTATATTTGTTTAGTTCCCCTCTTCCATTACTGTGAGTGCTGGTCCTGATTTACAGCTTCTTGAGCCATCCTTATTTATTTAGGGATATTTGTTTCTCATCCAGGTATTTATAACATACTAATCCCTTCTGCCTTCTCATCTCTCATGTGGTCTGGAAAATTGCAACTCTTTTTACATATATTCATATGTTCCTTTTTAGCTACCTTTTGGAGATTGCATTCTATTGTGTCCAGGTATTCAGTTATGTTCCTAATATTCAGTCCTCTCACTACTTATTTCTCCCTTTTAGTATCACGAATATCGTGAACTCAACTTCTGAACATCACAAGACTCACTCTGAAACTATTTGGTATCCTTTCTCTCCCTATTTACTTATTCAGGTATCTGTTCACTACCTAGATCTACATTTTGGATTGACTCCTTAACCATTTGTTTCAGTCAGCACCTTTTCAACCATTGGATGTTCACTCTATTTTGGTCTTTGGATTGAACTCGCAAGTGTTGCTATATACACATATTCTTCAATGTACAGTCATGGCCAAAAGTTTTGAAAATGACACAAATATTATATTTTCACATGCTCTGCTGCCTCTGGTTTTTATGTGTGTTTGACAGATGTTTTTATCACAGACAGAAATATAATAATTGCAAACATATGAGTAACAAAAGCTTATATTGACAGTTAGAATGAGTTAATGCAGCAAGTCAATATTTGCAGTGTTGACCCTTCTTCTTCAGGACCTCTGCAATTCTCCCTGGCATGCTCTCAATCAACTTCTGGACCAAATCCTGACTGATAGCAGTCCATTCTTGCACAATCAATGCTTTCATTTTGTCAGAATTTTTAGGTTTTTGTTTGTCCACCCGTCTCTTGATGACTGACCACAAGTTCTCAATGGGATTAAGATCTGGGGAGTTTCCAGGCCATGGACCCAAAATCTCTATGTTTTGTTCCCTGAGCCATTTAGTTATCACCTTTGCTTTATCGCAAGGTGCTCCATCATGCTGGAAAAGGCACTGTTGATCGCCAAGCTGCTCTTGGAGGGTTGGGAGAAGTTGCTCTTGGAGGACATTCTGGTACCATTCTTTATTCATGGCTGTGTTTTTAAGCAAGACTGTGAGAGAGCCAATTCCCTTGGCTGAGAAGCAACCCCACACATGAATGGTTTCAGGATGCTTAACAGTTGGCATGAGACAAGACTGGTGGTAGCGCTCACCTTGTCTTCTCCGAATGAGGCGTTTTCCTGATGTCCTAAACAATCGAAAAGGGGATTCATCAGAGAGAAATAACTTTACCCAGTCCTCAGCAGTCCACTGCCTGTACCTTTTGCAGAATATCAGTCTGTCCAGGATGTTTTTTCTGGAGAGAAGTGGCTTCTTTGCTGCCCTCTTGAGACCAGGCCTTGCTCCAAGAGTCTCCGCCTCACAGTGCGTGCAGATGCACTCACACCTGCCTGCTGCCATTCCTGAGCAAGCTCTGCACTGCTGGTAGCCCAATCCGCAGCTGAAACACTTTTAAGAGACGGTCCTGGCGCTTGCTGGTCTTTCTTGGGTGCCCTGAAGCCTTTTTGGCAACAATGGAACCTCTCTCCTTGAAGTTCTTGATGATGCGATAGATTGTTGACTGAGGTGCAATCTTTCTAGCTGCGATACTCTTCCCTGTTAGGCCATTTTTGTGCATTGCAATGATGACTGCACGTGTTTCTTTAGAGATAACCATGGTTAACAGAAGAGAAACAATGATGCCAAGCACCAGCCTCCTTTTAAAGTGTCCAGTGGTGTCATTCTTACTTAATCATGACAGATTGATCTCCAGCCATGTCCTCATCAACACCCACACCTGTGTTAATGGAGCAATCACTGAAAAGAGATTAGCTGGTCCTTTTAAGGCAGGGCTGCAATGATGTTGAAATGTGTTTTGGGGGATAAAGTTCATTTTCTAGCCAAATATTGACTTTGCAAGTAATTGCTGTTAAGCTGATCACTCTTTATAACATTCTGGAGTATATGCAAATTGCCATTAGAAAAAGTGAAGCAGTAGACTTTGTAAAAATTAATATTTGTGTCATTCTCAAAACTTTTGGCCATGACTGTACTTTCTATATATTGACGTTGTTGTTAAATTTTTGAACTGCATTTCAATTGCATTTAATTGACAAAACTGTGTCCTTTTTTGATTATGTATATTTCTGTATATATTTTTCAGTGTTCCTTTGAAAAGTATTCTGATGAAGGTCCAATAGTTGGACCAAAAACGTTCAATTGTTTCGTGTCTGGATGCACCTTTATTAAACAAATTCTCGTGTTACACATTTGAGTGCCAAGTTATTTTTTACATAAGGGTATAGATGCATTTCTCCCCCCCTCCACACCTCACAAGAATCCCAAAATTATGTGAAACATGCCAAGGGTACTTGTAAGCATTACAAGTATATCTGAAAGCATATGTAATCAAAATTGTGTTGTTATCAGAATAGATTTGTGTAATTAGAATAAAAAAAAATTCATCAATGGTGTAAACTTACAAGTCAGTTTTCCTTAGACAGACAACTCACACAAATCAGTACCCTGATACAGAAGATAAAGCTAAAATGTTACTGACAATGGCTTAAGTACCCAAAAGAATAGGTCTTACTTGCTGGTTGAAGCCATGTTTTTCTTCAATCACAAAAGTATTATATAAGCTCCATGGGAGGCCGGTCAGGGAGCTGAAAAGGGTGGCAAGGAGTAGGAACACCAAGGAATGAGCTATCTAAAAAGAAAAGGATACAGATTAAACCTGCTGTGCAGAACTTTCCATTGAAAGAGTAACTAGTTTATGTTTTCCTTTACTAAATCAATAGTACACATGGAAAGGAGAACTCTGTAATAGATCTGATCTGAGAAATCTGCCGCTTTCTCTTCCAAGACTGATCATTCATTCCAAAATTTTCAATTCACATGTAGAATCAGGACTCGGTGAAGACAAAATTTTTACATTACTGATATAGGAGCTGTGAGTTACTAACGATGAGATTCTATGTAGACGGGAGGAGGCAACAGCTTTGTCTCTAGCTCCTTCCTCCTCCAGTCTAAACTCTCCATAGACTCTCATCAGTAGCAATTGTCATCTCCCATCTCAGTAATGGAAAAGATGACTGTTGCTACTGATGAGAGTCTACTGAGTGAAAGTGCGGGTGGAGGAGAAAGGAGCTACAGACAAAGCTCTTGCCTCCTCCTCCCATCTACTTAGAATATATTCAGCAGCAACCATCATCATCATCTAGTTCAGTAATGTTATCATGTAGCCCTAATATAGTTTAAAAATGAGTGCCAAGTGTTCAGTACTTTACAGAATCTTATAACTAAGATAATGTTACACAATCTTCATTAAGAAATCGCTCACCTCATATTCAGGACTGTAGCCTGCACGATCCAGAAGCTGCTCAGATACATTCCAGAGGAAAGGAATACCACCGAGAACAAGGATGAGCTGTACACAGATGACAATTATTACAAATAGAAGTTAACAAACACTGAAGATACATCTGCTTCTTACAAAGGTTTGTGTCAGGACATTCCCTTATGGGGAAGAAAAAAAAAAAAAAAAAAAAACACAAGTCTGCACTTTTTTTTCTCACAAGGCACTACAGAGGGGTGATATGAGATTCTCCCTTTGCCGTTTGTCCAGTGTGGTTGCTTAGTGGAAAAGCAGAATTGAACTTGCTCAGCTGTATTGGGATCTCGCTCATCAGTGAATGACACGTGTGCAACCATATTTCCCATCAGTGGGAACTGTGGATCAGGGGAATCTCTGTTCTGGAGATTTGGCTCCCAGAGATGGTGCCCGCATCTTTCATACAAAAGACTGACTGGCATCTCCAAGCTAGTGTGAACTCGTGCATACCAGGAGCTGCCACCTCCATATACAATAAAGAAAAAAACTTGCACTCTGTAGTGCTAAAGCATGTCAATATGAAATATATATGAATAGCAATACTGCTTCTGGATACTAGAAGAAATAAAAAAAAAAAAAAAGAGCTGCTTAGCACATAATTTGTCCAATTCATGCATGCCCAGCAGCCAACAATAAAGTGGTCTCAATACCCGGCACTGCCGCCGGCGGTTCGTACCGGAGCGTTCAGCTGCATAGAAAACACATGCAGCCGCACACTCCGGTCCCAAGTGCCAGCGGCAGTGCCGGTATTGTGAGACTTGCATCATACTCACAAGTGAGACCCCGGCCTTAGAATGGTATGCATACTAGACACATAGGACCCAGCAGATGCTACTCATATTTCATACTGACATGCTTTAGAACTACAGAGTGCAACTTTTTTTTTATCACATCTTTTATACATTCATGGAATATACTGCAAATATGCAAGATATATCTGTCATGAGACAACCCTCTAAAGTGAATCCCCAATTATAAACAAAATTATTGTGATGCAGGAAAGTGAAAAAACATTACGTTTTAAAGTCGGAGTGTGGAGTAAGCCACATGTCAGATGCGCCGGGTTCATCAAGAGGCGTGAGCATTTTAAAGGAATCAGAAGGGTTTGACTCCACATCCCCTCAATCAAGACTGTCGTTTTTCACACCAATCTAGATGAATTGGGGCCAAAGTCTTGATCTGTCACCTAGACACCTGTATCCAGCAGCGAAGCCGGACCTGTAGAGATCACATTATAAACTATATGCTGGCTCCTGAACTGGACACCATAGCCTATGAGACAAAGCACAACACTGACTTTTTAAAGTCAGAATCTGCAATATAAATCAGTTAGATTATTTGTGCACTCTCCTGCACCATATACACAGACTGTGACCTGAACAGATGCAGCATTCTATAAAACTTACTGTGCCTTCTGCCTCAGAGTATAATCCAGACCAGAAACTGAATGTACTTTTATCAAGCTGATACAATCGAGATTTCTCAAAGGTTTCAGGATCCATAATATTACCAAGTTCTGCTGGTACATGTCTTGTGGCTTGATAAATCTTACGCTGTAATAAATAGAAATTAAAGAATTTACTAAATACATTTGTACATTCATAGGTAAAGTAACATTCAAGTAACAGCCGCTATTGAAGCCCTAAATGTAATAGGAATATGGGTCATACAATGCAGGTAAATATTATATTTGGCTAGTTCTGGGCAAACAAAAGTCAAGTTTGAGAAAACCAAATATAGTTATTGGCAAACATACGAAGCTTATATAAGTAAATTTCTGTTCACATCTTCATTGAAGGCCCCATCTTTAGCATCAATCGGCATCCATCAGCTGTTGGACCTGCTATGGCGAAATTACCAACACAAATGAGTAAAATAAAAAGTATCTTCTCTACCATCTAACAATCTTCTGTATGAAGCAGTTACTTCTGTAATTTGGATAATATATAGTTCCTTCCCTAAAAAGAATGAACCCCCAGCACTCAACTGTCTGCTCTTGAAGTAAAGCTCTTGTAAAAGGTAATCAAAACTATTGGTCTCAGGGGCACCATGATCAGTACTTTGCTCTGCCCTAGGAAGGGCAGAGAAGTGCGATGGGGGACACTGTGTAGATGACATAAGGCAGGTCATCAGCACAAAGGAAGAAATGAGGACTGTAATCATAAGTGAACATGTGTCGGGGATCAAGACAAGAGACGCCCATCAGACCTGACAGTCTAAGTTTAATAAAAGCTATTTTTATGCCTTGCATAAGATTGGGGACTAATATACAGCAATATAATATGCTGCAATGACAAACACAGGGTCTCCAGCAGACCCCCGTTGTCATGGCAACACATCCACACACCGTGATCATGCGACAGGGGCGTCGATGGACTTTGCTAGCGCCACACTTCCGGCGTGCTCATGTTAAATGCCGCTGTCAGAAATTGACAGCGGCATTTAAGATGTTAACAGCCACGTGTGGATTGCAATGCCACCCGCGGCTGTTAAGGGCACATGACAGCAGATCAGATTAGCTGTCATGTGCCTGAAAAGATGTGGGCTCAGGGCATCAAAGGGTGATACACGACTTATGGCGTACCTACAAGTCATAGGTCGTGAAAGGGTTAACGACCCATCGTTCTCGATAATTGGGTAATGTCAATGGGTTAAGCGACTGAATGTTGTGTCCAAAAACACTCTTTCATCGTGTATGAAATCGCTTATGCGAGCGAAAAAACAGGATTTTGGTAAAATCTGTTTCTCGGATCGTTCATTGGGGGACACAGGAACCATGGGTGTATGCTGCTGCCACTAGGAGGTTGACACTAGCATATGAAAAAGGATTGGCTCCTCCTCTGCAATATAAACCCCATCGACTGGCACCAAGCTAATCAGTTAGTGAGAAAGCAGTAGGAGAACAACATGACAGAACCAAACAACAAAACAGACAACTCAATCATAACAATAACAATCAGAAGAAAGGACAAGAGTTGTAAACATATGGGAGGGTACTGTGTCCCCCAATGAACGCTTCAAGAAACAGATTTTACGGTAAGTACCAAAATCCTGTTTTCTCTATCGCTTCATTGGGGGACACAGGAACCATGGGACGTCCCAAAGCAGTCCCTGGGGTGGGAAAAAAATGGCAGGAAACTCCGTTCAGGTCGGCGAAGTCCCCAATGCCGCCTGCAAGATTCTTCTGCCTAGGCTGGTGTCCGCCGAAGCGTAGGGGTGGACCTTGTAAAATTTGGCAAACGTGTGGATGGAGGACCAGGTTGCCGCTTTGCAAAGTTGTAGGGTGCATGCCCCATTGTGAACCGCCCAGGAGGCGCCTACTGCCCGGGTGGAGTGAGCCTTAATCCCAGGGGGGGGCACTCTGTTCTTAACCCGGTAAGCCTCCAATATTGCAGTCCTAATCCAACGCGCAATCGTAGCCTTGGAGGCCGGCAGGCCTCTCCGTGCCCCATCTGGAATGATGAACAGAAGATCCGAATCCTGAAGGAAGCAGTCCTATCCAAGTAGATCCTCACTGCCCGGATCAGGTCTAGCCTGTTCAACGAGCACTCCAGAGAATGAGTCGGAACCGGACAAAAGGAAGGCAGGACAATATCCTCATTCAAGTGAAAAGTGGATACCACATTGGGAAGAAAGGAAGGCGGAGGCCGCAACACTACCTTATCCTGGTGAAGAACCAGGAAAGGGGGGGGCGACAGGACAGAGCCGCTTATTCTGAAACTCGGCTGATGGAAGTGATTGCCACGAGAAAGGCCACTATCCAGGACAAAACAGACAAGGGAACCTCTCTGAGATGTTCAAAGGGAGCACACCTCATAACCTCCAAAACGAGATTGAGGTCCCAGGGGTCCACAGGATTCCGGTACGGAGGAGCCGTATGCGCCACTCCCTGAAGGAAAGTCTTGACTTGAGAACGAGATGCCAAGGATTTCTGAAAGAGGATAGAAAGGGCAGACACTTGCCCTTTTAGAGTGCCAAGAGAGAGGCCAGAATCCAGTCCCGCTTGGAGAAAAGCCAAGATAGCTGGGAGCAACAACTTCATTGGCGGGGTGACATTGGACTTACACCAGCGAAAATAGGCCTTCCAGGTTCGATAGTAGACCCTAGAGGACGAAGGTTTTCTGGCCTGGATCATGGTGTGAATCACCCGATCGGAGAACCCGGACGTTCTCAATACCGCGGTCTCAACAGCCAAGCCGTCAAATTGAGTGACCGAGAACTCAGGTGGCAGATCGGACCCTGTGACAGAAGATCTGGCCTGCCATGGGAGTCTCCAGGGGGCGTCCGCCAGGAGATTGACAATGTCTGCGAACCAAGACCTCCTGGGCCAATCTGGGGTGATCAGAATGACTGGCACCCTTCCGCCTTGATCTTTTTCAGAAGTCTGGAAAGAAGGGGAAGGGGCGGGAACAGGTAGGGAAGAGTGAATTGTGACCAGGGAATGGCCAGAGCATCGGCGTCCAACGTGAGAGGGTCA
This sequence comes from Oophaga sylvatica, assembly GCA_033576555.1. NCBI lineage: Eukaryota > Metazoa > Chordata > Amphibia > Anura > Dendrobatidae > Oophaga > Oophaga sylvatica. The sequence goes on along the minus strand of JARQOD010000002.1, from coordinate 333,325,459 downwards.
CGGGACCTGGAAACGAACCATGGAACCTTCCTGTTCAGCCGGGACGCCATGAGGTCCACGTTCGGAGTTCCCCATCGAAGACAGATCTGATGGAAGACCTCCTGATGTAGGGACCATTCTCATGCCGTGAGGCCCTCGCGGCTGAGGAAGTCGGCGGCCCAGTTGTCCACGCCGGGAATATGCACAGTGGATATTGCCGGAACCGTCGCCTCCGCCCAGTGAAGGATCCTGGATACCTCGGCCATCACCAGGGAACTTCTGGTCCCTCCTTGGTGATTGACGTACGCCACCGCTGTGGCATTGTCCGTCTGAATTCTGACCGGCAGGCCCCTGAGAAGAGTTTCCCAGTGAAGGAGGGAGAGAAAGATCTACGTGGGAGGAAAAGGGACAATACCTCTGAAGATCTTCGGACGTCCGGGATCCAGTTGCAGGACGTCCATATCTCCTTCACCGACAGGCTCTGGTGGGCGAATAGGTGGGAGACGGAGGCAGGACCGGGTCTTCCTTCTTTTCTGTGGTCACCCAAACACACGTCCGTGTTAGGGATTACTGGGGTCCTGCCAAGGTATCAGACATATGAGGATACGGGGTGGCAGTACACGCCATACTCATAGTGTCTGCGTGGGAGTACAGTAGTGACTGTTCACACTGTATCCCTCCGGAAAATCTGAAAAGGAACGACGCACATTAGGTAGATATGGGTCTCAGTAGAGACCCGTGTCCACCTCCTACTGACACTAAGCTAAAACTGATTAGCTTGGTGCCAGTCGGTGGGGTGTATACTGCAGAGGAGGAGCCAACCCTTTTTTCATATGCATAGTGTCAGCCTCCTAGTGGCAGCAGCATACACCCATGATTCCTGTGTCCCCCAATGAAGCGATAGAGAAAAGTTCCCGCTCAACTTTTCAAAAATTGTGTCGTGTACATGGAGACTTGTTTGAAATTGAAACACTTGTCTGACATTGCTGCTCGTGAGAAACGGACACATTGGACAAACTATTATTTCATGCCAGCACTTCATGACCGGTGAGGGAGGGGTTAGACAGATAACACCCCCCCACCCATCTTGCTCATGAAGAGGCCAAAATGCTAGTATAAAAAGTCACTTAAAAAAGACATGTCACCAGGTGATAGTGGGCAGTTTGGGCTCCAATTTAATTCCTGTAAGGTTTTTTTTTTTCATTTTTTTTAAATCTGCCATAAGACTTAAGATATGAGCTTTTTTATTTAGTGACAATTTTTATTGTTTTTTACCAAGTGCAGTAATAATGCAAAGCACACTAAAGCCACAGCTCCTTGTAAAGGCCATAAAAATCTGTACTAAATTAAACTGTCCATATCTTTGTGACCCTATTATAGATTTAAGGGGAAAAAAAGGGAATATTCAGGGGAGCAGTGGAAATAAAATAAGAGCAAACACTGGCCACTTCTGGCCTGTGATAAGTCCTCTATAAATCCATAGAGAAATCATAAACGCCACTCCGATGCAGATAGATGAGGTGCCCGAGTAGGGTTCCAATCCATACGAGGAGTAGTAAAACTAGGCACTCAAGAGGATATGTCGCAAAATATGGTGAATTTATTTCCAATGAATCAGTCCATGGATGAACAGCTGGTAGATGTAACGTTTCCGTCAGTGTGGACCTTCATCAGATAAATGCTGTGTTGTGGTGGAGAGAGAAAGATGCTCACTAGGGCCAGGGAGAAGGATAGGACCGAGTAATAGATGCTCACTATGGCCAGAGAGAAGGATAGGACAGAGTAATAGATGCTCACTAGGGCCAGAGAGAAGGATAGGACCGAGAAAAAGATGCTCACTAGGGCCAGAGAGAAGGATAGGACCGAGTAATAGATACTCACTAGGGCCAGGGAGAAGGATAGCACCGAGTAATAGATGCTCACTATGGCCAGAGAAGGATAGGACAGAGTAATAGATGCTCACTAGGGCCAGAGAGAAGGATAGGACCGAGTAACAGATGCTTACTAGGGCCAGAGAGAAGGATAGGACCGAGTAATAGATGCTCACTAGGGCCAGAGAGAAGGAGAGGACCGAGTAATAGATGCTCACTAGGGCCAGAGAGAAGGAAGGAGACCGAGTAACAGATGCTCACTAGGGCCAGAGAGGATTGGACCGAGTAACAGATGCTCACTAGGGTAAGAGAGAAGTAGGACCGAGTAATAGATGCTCACTAGGCCAGAGAAGGATAGGACCGAGTAACAGATGCTACTAGGGCCAAGAGAAGGATAGGACCGAGTAACAGATGCTCACTAGGGCCAAGAGAAGGAGAGGACCGAGTAATAAAAAAAAAAAAAAAAAAAAAAAAAAAAAAAAAAAAAAAAAAAAAAAAAAAAAAAAAAAAAAAAAAAAAAAAAAAAAAAAAAAAAAAAAAAAAAAAAGGGGGGGGGGGGGGGGGGGGGGGGGGGGGGGGGGGGGGGGGGGGGGGGGGGGGGGGGGGGGGGGGGGGGGGGGGGGGGGTCAAGGGCCAGAAGAAGGATAGACAGTAAGATGCCAAGGCAGAGAGAGGGGACGAATAATGCTACTAGGCCAGAGAGGAAGGACGAGTAACAGATGCTCACTAGGGCCAGAAGGATGGACCAGAAAGATGCTCACTAGGCAGAGAGGAGAGGACCGAGTAAAGATGCTTACTAGGGCGAGAGGAAGACGAGTAAGATGCCACAGGGCAAGAGAGGACGAGAAATGCACTAGGGCCAGAGAAGAGACGAGTAAAGATGCTACTAGGCAGAGAAGGAGACGATAAGATGCACTAGGGCCAGAGAAGGATAGACGAGTATAGATGCTCACTAGGCAGAGAGAAGGAGAACCGAGTAATAGATGCTCACTAGGGCCAAGAGAAGAAGGACAGTAAAGATGCTCACTAGGGCAGAAGAAGGTAGGACCGAGTAATAGATGCTACTAGGCCAGAGAGAAGGAAGGACGAGTAAAGATCTCACTAGGCCAGAGAGAAGGATAGGACGAGAATAGATGTCACTAGGCCAAGAGAAGATAGGACGGTAACAATGCTCATAGGCCAGAGAGAGAAGGACGAGTAATAGATGCTACTAGGCCAGAGAAGGAGGACGAGTAAAGATGCCACTAGGCCAGAGAGAAGATGGACGAGTAATAGATGCTCACTAGGCAGAGAGAAGGAAGGACGAGTAATAGATGCTCATAGGGCCAGAGAGAAGGATAGGACGAGAAAAGATGCTCACTAGGCCAGAGAGAAGGAAGGACGAGTAAAGATGCTCACTAGGGCAAGAAGGATAGGACAGAATAGATGCTCACTAGGGCCAAGAGAAGGATAGGACCAGTAAAGATGCTCACTAGGGCAGAGAGAAGGATAGGACCGAGTAATAGATCTCACAGGCCAGAGAGAAGGATAGGACCGAGTAATAGTGCTCACTGGCAGAGAGAAGGAGAGACCAAGTAAAGATGCTCACTGGGTCAGAGAGAAGGAAGACCGAGTAATAGATGCTCACTAGGCCAGAGAGAAGGATAGGACCGAGTAATAGATGCTCACTAGGGCAGAAGAAGGATAGGACCGAGTAATAGATGCTACTAGGTCAGAGAGAAGGATAGGACCGAGTAAAGATGCTCACTAGGCAAGAGAAGGATAGGACCGAGTAATAGATGCTCACTAGGTCAGAGAGAAGGAGAGGACCGAGTAATAGATGCTCACTAGGGCAAGAGAAGGATAGACGATAAAGATGCTCACTAGGCCAGAGAGAAGGAAGGACCGAGTAACAGATGCTCACTAGGCAGAGAGAAGGAAGGACCGAGTAATAGATGCTCACTAGGCCAGAAGAAGTGAACTGAGTAAAGATGCTCACTAGGCCAGAGAGAAGATAGGACCGAGTAACAGATGTCACTAGGCCAGAGAGAAGGAAGGACCGAGTAATAGATGCTCACTAGGGCCAGAGAGAAGGATGGACCAAGTAAAGATGCTCACTAGGGCCAAGAGAAGGATAGACCGAGTAAAGATGCTCACTAAGGGGACGAGTAAAGATGCTCACTAGGGCCAGAGAGAAGGAAGGACGAGTAAAGATGCTCACTAGGGCAGAGAGAAGGAAGGACCGAGTAAAGATGCTCACTAGGGCCAGAGAGAAGGATAGGACCGAGTAACAGATGCTCACTAGGCCAGAGAGAAGGAAGGACGAGTAAAGATGCTCACTAGGCCAGAGAAGGAAGGACGAGTAACAGATGCTCACTAGGCCAGAGAGAAGGATAGGACCGAGTAATAGATGCTCACTAGGCAGAGAAGGATAGGACCGAGTAAAGATGCTCACTAGGCAGAGAGAAGGAGGACCGAGTAAAGATGCTCACTAGGCAGAGAGAAGGAAGACCGAGTAACAGATGCTACTAGGGCCAAGAGAAGGATAGGACCGAGTAACAGATGCTCACTAGGGCAAGAGAGAAGGATAGGACCGAGTAAAGATGCTCACTAGGTCAGAGAGAAGGATAGGACAGTAACAGATGCTACTAGGGCCAGAGAGAAGGATAGGACCGAGTAATAGATGCTCACTAGGGCCAGAGAGAAGGATAGGACCGAGTAATAGATGCTCACTAGGCCAGAGAGAAGGATAGGACCGAGTAACAGATGCTCACTAGGGCCAGAGAGAAGGATAGGACGAGTAATAGATGCTCACTAGGGCCAGAGAGAAGGATAGGACAACAGTGATCCTGAGAGGTGAGGACTGTAGGGAGAAGGATAGCGAGTAAGATGTATCGGAGGGGAGAAGTGCATAGGCAGAGGGGAGAAGTAAGCATAGCAGAAAGGATAGAGAGTAAAATGCTATGCAGAGAGGGGTAAGTTCCAGCAGAAGGGAGCTAAGAGACAGGGCAGAGAAGACAAAGATGCATGGCAGGAGAGAGGAGTAAAGAGTACAGGAGGAGGAGACGTAAGATCTAGGCAAGAGAAGAGAAAGATCATAGCAGAGAGAGGACGAAATACGAAGTAGAAGAGGAACAGATGCCTAGGCCAGGAGAAGAGGACGATAGAGCACTAGCAGGGAGAATACGATTCACTAGGCAGAAAGGTACAGGAATGTTAGCAGGAAGAGAGGTAACAGCCTAGGCAGAGGAGGATAGACCGAGTAAAGTATAGGGCAAGAGAAGAGGACGAGTAAAGATGTCACTAGGGCAGAGAGAAGGAAGGACGAGTAAAGATGCTCACTAGGCAGGAGAAGGAAGGACGAGTAAAGATGCTCACTAGGGCCAGAGAGAAGGATAGGACCGAGTAAAGTGCTCATAGGCAGAGAGAAGGAAGGACGAGTAAAGATGCTCACTAGGCAGAGAGAAGGAGGACGAGTAAAGATGCTCACTAGGCCAAGAGAGGAAGGACGAGTAAAGATGCTCACTAGGCAGGAGAAGAACGAGTAAATGTCACTAGGGCTAAGAAGAGGGATAATAGATGCTACTAGGGCAGGAGAGGAGGGACGAGTACAGATGCTCATAGGGCCAGAGAGAAGGATAGACGAGTAAAGATGCTACTAGGGCAGAGAGAAGGATAGGACCGAGTAAAGATGCTCACTAGGCAGAGAGAAGGAGGACGAGTAAAATGCTCACTAGGGCAGAGAGAAGGAAGGACGAGTAACAGTGCTCACTAGGGCAGAGAGAAGGAAGGACGAGTAACAGATGTCACTAGGGCCAGAGGAAGGATGGACGAGTAAAGATGCTCATAGGGCAGAGAGAAGGATAGGACGAGTAACAGATGCTCACTAGGGCCAGAGAGAAGGATAGGACCGAGTAACAGATGCTACTAGGGCAGAGAGAAGGATAGGACCGAGTAATAGATGCTCACTAGGGCCAGAGAGAAGGAGAGGACCGAGTAAAGATGCTCACTAGGGCCAAGAGAAGGATAGGACCGAGTAACAGATGCTCACTAGGGCCAGAGAGAAGGATAGGACCGAGTAACAGATGCTCACTAGGGCCAGAGAGAAGGATAGGACCGAGTAACAGATGCTACTAGGGCAGAGAGAAGGATAGGACCGAGTAAAGATGCTCACTAGGCCAGAGAGAAGGATAGGACGAGTAACAGATGCTCACTAGGGCAGAGAGAAGGAAGGACCGAGTAAAGATGCTTCATAGCGGAGAAGACAGTAATGATAGGCAGGGAGGAAGCGAGTAAGTGCTAGGCGGAAAGAAGGTACAATGCATAGCAGGAAGAAGAAAAGTCTGGCAAGGAGGAAGGACGAAATGTCAGGCCAAGGAAGGATACGAGTAAAGATCAGGCAGAGAGAGGAAGAGGTAAGTGCTCCTAGCGGAGGTGGACGTAACGATGTCAGGCAAGAGGAAGGGAGTAAGATGCTCATAGGCAGAGAGACGAGAAATGTCATAGAAGGAAGGAGGAGTAAAGCCAGAGAAGGAGGAGGTAAATGTTACAAGAGAAGAGACGAGTAATATAGGGCAAGGAAGAGGTAAATCTACTAGAGGAGGAGGAGAGTAAAGATGCACTAGCAGAAAGAGGACGGTAAAATGTCACTGCAGAGAGAAGGGGAGAGTAAAGAGCTTAGCAAGAGAAGAAGGGAGAAGTGTATGGGCAAGAAGTGACGAGTAAAGATGCTACTAGGGCAGTGAAGGAAGGACGAGTAAAATGCTCACTAGGTCAGGAAAGGTAGGACGAGTAAAGATGTCATGACTAGGGCAGGAGAAGGAAGGACGGTAAAGATGCTCACTAGGCAGAGAAGGAGAAGTAAGCAGAGAGAAGAAGTGATCTAGGCAGAGAAGAGGAAGATACAGCAGAAGAGAGTGAGCTAGAGGAAGAGAGGTAAGCACTAGGAGAAGGAAGAGAGTAAGACATGGCCAAGGAAGGAGGACAGTAAAGAAGATAGGCCAGAAGAGAAGGAGAGAGAAGACGAGTAAAGCTCATAGGCAGAGAAGGAAGGACCGAGTAAAGATGCTCACAGGCCAGAGAGAAGGATAGGACGAGTAATAGATGCTCCTAGGCCAGAGGAAGGAGAGGACCGAGTAACAGATGCTCACTAGGCCAGAGAGAGAAGATAGACGAGTAAATGTCTAGCAGAGAAGGATGGACAGTAAAATGCTCACTAGGGCCAGAGAGAAGGATAGGACGAGTAAAGATGCTCACTAGGGCCAGAGAGAAGGATAGGACGAGTAAAGATGCTCAAGGGACTAGGAGAAGGAATAGGACCGAGTAATAGATGCTCACTAGGCCAGAGAGAAGGATAGACAGAACAGATGCACAAGGGAGAGGAAGGAAGACCGAGTAATAGAGCTCAAAAGGCCAAGAGAGAGTGGACGATAAGAGAGCAGGTAACTAGAGCCAGAGAAGAGAGGAACCGAGAAAAGATGCTCACTAGGGCCAGAGAGAAGGAAGGACCGAGTAATAGATGCCACTAGGGCCAAGAGAAGGATAGGCCGAAACAGATGCTACAGGCCAAGAGAAGGAAGGACCGAGTAATAGATGCTACTAGGGCCAGAGGAAGGAAGGACCAGTAATAGATGCTCTAGGCCAGAGAGAAGGATGTAAAGATGTCACTAGGCAAGAGAAGGATAGGACCGAGTAACATGCCAAAAAAAAAAAAAAAAAAAAAAAAAAAAAAAAAAAAAAAAAAAAAAAAAAAAAAAAAAAAAAAAAAAAAAAAAAAAAAAAAAAAAAAAAAAAAAAAAAAAAAAAAAAAAAAAAAAAAAAAAAAAAAAAAAAAAAAAAAAAAAAAAAAAAAAAAAAAAAAAAAAAAAAAAAAAAAAAAAAAAAAAAAAAAAAAAAAAAAAAAAAAAAAAAAAAAAAAAAAAAAAAAAAAAAAAAAAAAAAAAAAAAAAAAAAAAAAAAAAAAAAAAAAAAAAAAAAAAAAAAAAAAAAAAAAAAAAAAAAAAAAAAAAAAAAAAAAAAAAAAAAAAAAAAAAAAAAAAAAAAAAAAAAAAAAAAAAAAAAAAAAAAAAAAAAAAAAAAAAAAAAAAAAAAAAAAAAAAAAAAAAAAAAAAAAAAAAAAAAAAAAAAAAAAAAAAAAAAAAAAAAAAAAAAAAAAAAAAAAAAAAAAAAAAAAAAAAAAAAAAAAAAAAAAAAAAAAAAAAAAAAAAAAAAAAAAAAAAAAAAAAAAAAAAAAAAAAAAAAAAAAAAAAAAAAAAAAAAAAAAAAAAAAAAAAAAAAAAAAAAAAAAAAAAAAAAAAAAAAAAAAAAAAAAAAAAAAAAAAAAAAAAAAAAAAAAAAAAAAAAAAAAAAAAAAAAAAAAAAAAAAAAAAAAAAAAAAAAAAAAAAAAAAAAAAAAAAAAAAAAAAAAAAAAAAAAAAAAAAAAAAAAAAAAAAAAAAAAAAAAAAAAAAAAAAAAAAAAAAAAAAAAAAAAAAAAAAAAAAAAAAAAAAAAAAAAAAAAAAAAAAAAAAAAAAAAAAAAAAAAAAAAAAAAAAAAAAAAAAAAAAAAAAAAAAAAAAAAAAAAAAAAAAAAAAAAAAAAAAAAAAAAAAAAAAAAAAAAAAAAAAAAAAAAAAAAAAAAAAAAAAAAAAAAAAAAAAAAAAAAAAAAAAAAAAAAAAAAAAAAAAAAAAAAAAAAAAAAAAAAAAAAAAAAAAAAAAAAAAAAAAAAAAAAAAAAAAAAAAAAAAAAAAAAAAAAAAAAAAAAAAAAAAAAAAAGGGGGGGGGAAGGAAAAAAAAAGGGAAAAAAAAAAAAAGGGGAAAAGGGGGGGGAAAAAAAAACCCAAAGAAAAAATGGGGAAAAAGGGGGAAAAAAAAAATAAAGGGGAAAGGGAAAAAAAAAGGGAAAAGGGGGGAAAGGGGGGAAAAAAAAGGGGGGGAGAAAATTTTCCGAAGATTTTGGGGGAGAAAAGGAAAAAGGGGGGGTTAAAAAGGGGGGGGGAAAGGGGGGGGAAAGAAGGGGTTTGGGGGGGAATAGATGCTCACTACGGCCAGTGAGAAGGAGAGGACCAAGTAATAGATGCTCACTAGAGCCAGTGAGAAGGATAGAACCGAGAGTAACAGATGCTAACTAGGCCAGAGAGAAGGATAGGACCGAGTAATAGATGCTAACTAGGCCAGAGAGAAGGATAGGACCGAGTAATAGATGCTCACTAGGTCAGAGAGAAGGATAGGACCGAGTAACAGATGATCACTAGGGCCAGAGAGAAGGATAGGACAGAGTAACAGATGCTCACTAGGGCCAGAGAGAAGGATAGGACAGAGTAACAGATGCTCACTAGGGCCAGAGAGAAGGAGAGGACCGAGTAATAGATGCTCACTAGGGCCAGAGAGAAGGATAGGACCGAGTAACAGATGCTCACGAGGGCCAGAAAGAAGGAGAGGACTGAGTAATAGATGCTCACTAGGGCCAGAGAGAAGGATAGGACAGAGTAACAGATGCTCACTAGGGCCAGAGCGAAGGAGAGGACCGAGTAATAGATGCTCATTAGGGCCAGAGCGAAGGAGAGGACCGAGTAATAGATGCTCATTAGGGCCAGAGAGAAGGATAGGACCGAGTAATAGATGCTCACTAAGGCCAAAGAGAAGGAGAGGACCGAGTAATAGATGCTCACTAGGTCAGAGAGAAGGATAGGACCGAGTAACAGATGCTCACTAGGGCCAGAGAGAAGGAGAGAGGACTGCGTAACAGATGCTTACTAGGGCAAGTGAGAAGGAGAGGACCGAGTAATAGATGCTCACTAGGGCCAGAGAGAAGGAGAGGACTGAGTAACAGATGCTCACTAGGGCCAGAGAGAAGGAAAGGACCGAGTAACAGATGCTTACTAGGGCAAGTGACAAGGATAGGACCGAGTAATCAGATGCTCACTAGGTCAGAGAGAAGGAGAGGACGGAGTAATAGATGCTCACTAGGGTCAGAGAGAAGGATAGGACCGAGTAACAGATGCTTACTAGGGCCAGAGAGAAGGATAGGACGAGTAATAGATGCTTACTAGGGCCAGAGAGAAGGATAGGACCGAGTAACAGATGCTTACTAGGGCAAGTGACAAGGATAGGACCGAGTAACAGATGCTCACTAGGTCAGAGAGAAGGATAGGACAGAGTAACAGATGCTCACTAGGGTCAGAGAGAAGGATAGGACCGAGTAACAGATGCTTACTAGGGCAAGAGAGAAGGATAGGACAGAGTAACAGATGCTCACTAGGGTCAGAGAGAAGGATAGGACCGAGTAACAGAGGCTCACTAGGGTCAGAGAGAAGGATAGGACCGAGTAACAGATGCTCACTAGGGCCAGAGAGAAGGATAGGACCGAGTAATAGATGCTCACTAGGGTCAGAGAGAAGGATAGGACCGAGTAACAGATGATCACTAGGGCCAGAGAGAAGGATAGGACAGAGTAACAGATGCTCACTAGGGCCAGAGAGAAGGAGAGGACCGAGTAATAGATGCTCACTAGGGCCAGAGAGAAGGATAGGACCGAGTAACAGATGCTCACTAGGGCCAGAGAGAAGGATAAGACCGAGTAATAGATGCTCACGAGGGCCAGAGAGAAGGAGAGGACTGAGTAATAGATGCTCACTAGGGCCAGAGAGAAGGATAGGACAGAGTAACAGATGCTCACTAGGGCCATAGCGAAGGAGAGGACCGAGTAATAGATGCTCATTAGGGCCAGAGAGAAGGATAGGACCGAGTAATAAATGCTCACTAAGGCCAAAGAGAAGGAGAGGGACCGAGTAATAGATGCTCACTAGGTCAGAGAGAAGGATAGGACTGAGTAACAGATGCTCACTAGGGCCAGAGAGAAGGATAGGACCGAGTAATAGAGGCTCACTAGGGCCAGAGAGAAGGAGAGGACTGAGTAACAGATGCTCACTAGGGCCAGAGAGAAGGAAAGGACCGAGTAACAGATGCTTACTAGGGCAAGTGACAAGGATAGGACCGAGTAACAGATGCTCACTAGGTCAGAGAGAAGGAGAGGACGGAGTAACAGATGCTCACTAGGGTCAGAGAGAAGGATAGGACCGAGTAATAGATGCTCACTAGGGCCAGAGAGAAGGATGGACCGAGTAACAGATGCTTACTAGGGCAAGTGACAAGGATAGGACCGAGTAACAGATGCTCACTAGGTCAGAGAGAAGGAGAGGACGGAGTAACAGATGCTCACTAGGGTCAGAGAGAAGGATAGGACCGAGTAACAGATGCTCACTAGGGCCAGAGAGAAGGATAGGACCGAGTAATAGATGCTCACTAGGGCCAGAGAGGATAGGACCGAGTAACAGATGCTTACTAGGGCAAGTGACAAGGATAGGACCGAGTAACAGATGCTCACTAGGTCAGAGAGAAGGATAGGACAGAGTAACAGATGCTCACTTGGGTCAGAGAGAAGGATAGGACCGAGTAACAGATGCTTACTAGGGCAAGAGAGAAGGATAGGACCGAGTAACAGATGCTCACTAGGGCCAGAGAGAAGGAGAGGACCGAGTAATAGATGCTCACTAGGGCCAGTGAGAAGGAGAGGACCGAGTAATAGATGCTCATTACGGCGAGTGAGAAGGAGAGGACCGAGTAATAGATGCTCACTCGGGCCAGTGAGAAGGAGAGGACGAGTAACAGATGCTCACTAGGGCCAGAGAGAAGGATAGAACCGAGTAACAGATGCTAACTAGGCCAGAGAGAAGGATAGGACCGAATAATAGATGCTCACTAGGGTCAGAGAGAAGGATAGGACCGAGTAACAGATGCTCACTAGGGCCAGAGAGAAGGATAGGACCGAGTAACAGATGCTCACTAGGGCCAGAGAGAAGGAGAGGACTGAGTAACAGATGCTCACTAGGGCCAGAGAGAAGGATAGGACCGAGTAACAGATGCTCACTAGGGCCAGAGAGAAGGATAGGACCGAGTAACAGATGCTCACTAGGGTCAGAGAGAAGGATAGGACCGAGTAACAGATGCTCACTAGGGCCAGAGAGAAGGATAGGACCGAGTAATAGATGCTCACTAGGGCCAGAGAGAAGGATAGGACCGAGTAATAGATGCTCACTAGGGCCAGAGAGAAGGATAGGACCGAGTAACAGTTGCTTACTAGGGCAAGTGACAAGGATAGGACCGAGTAACAGATGCTCACTAGGTCAGAGAGAAGGATAGGACCGAGTAATAGATGCTCACTAGGGCCAGTGAGAAGGAGAGGACCGAGTAATAGATGCTCATTACGGCGAGTGAGAAGGAGAGGACCGAGTAATAGATGCTCACTAGGGCCAGTGAGAAGGAGAGGACCGAGTAACAGATGCTCACTAGGGCCAGAGAGAAGGATAGAACCGAGTAACAGATGCTAACTAGGCCAGAGAGAAGGATAGGACCGAGTAACAGATGCTCACTAGGGTCAGAGAGAAGGATAGGACCGAGTAACAGATGCTCACTAGGGCCAGAGAGAAGGATAGGACCGAGTAACAGATGCTCACTAGGGCCAGAGAGAAGGAGAGGACTGAGTAACAGATGCTCACTAGGGCCAGAGAGAAGGATAGGACAGAGTAGCAGATGCTCACTAGGGCCAGAGAGAAGGATAGGACCGAGTAACAGATGCTCACTAGGGTCAGAGAGAAGGATAGGACCGAGTAACAGATGCTCACTATGGTCAGAGAGAAGGATAGGACCGAGTAACAGATGCTCACTAGGGCCAGAGAGAAGGATAGGACCGAGTAATAGATGCTCACTATGACCAGAGAGAAGGATAGGACCGAGTAACAGATGCTCACTAGGGCCAGAGAGAAGGAAAGGACCGAGTAATAGATGCTCACTATGCACAGAGAGAAGGATAGGACCGAGTAACAGATGCTCACTAAGGCCAGGGAGAAGGATAGGACCGAGTAATAGATGCTCAATATGCACAGAGAGAAGGATAGGACCGAGTAACAGATGCTCACTAAGGCCAGGGAGAAGGATAGGACCGAGTAATAGATGCTCACTAGGGCCAGAGAGAAGGATAGGACCGAGTAACAGATGCTCACTAGGGCCAGAGAGAAGGATAGGCCCGAGTAACAGATGCTCACTATGGCCAGTGAGAAGGAGAGGAATCATAGAATCATAGAATGGTAGAGTTGGAAGGGACCTCCTGGGTCATCTGGTCCAACCCCTGCTCAAAGCAGGATTCTCTAAATCATCCCAGACAGATGTCTATCCAGCCTCTGTTTGAAGACTTCCATTGAAGGAGAACTCACCACCTCTTGTGGCAGCCTGTTCCACTCATTGATCACCCTAACTGTCAAAAAGTTTTTTCTAATATCTAATCTGTGTCTCCTCCCATTCAGTTTCATCCCATTGCTTCTAGTCTTTCCTTGCGCAAATGAGAATAAAGATGATCCTTCTACAATGTGACAGCCCTTGAGATATTTGTAGACAGCTATTAAGTCTCCTCTCAGTCTTCTTTTTTGCAAGCTAAACATTCCCAAATCCTGCAACCGTTCCTCATAGGACATGGTTTGCAGACCGGTCACCATTCTGGTGGCTCTTCTCTGAACTTGCTCCAGTTTGTTGATGTCTTTTTTAAAATGTGGTGCCCAAAACTGGACCGAGTAATAGATGCTCACTAGGGTCAGAGAGAAGGAGAGGAATCAGTAATAGATGCTCACTACGGCCAGAGAGAAGGATAGGACCGAATAATAGATGCTCACTAGGGCCAGAGAGAAGGATAGGCCCGAGTAATAGATGCTCACTAGGGCCAGAGAGAAGGATAGGACAGAGTAACAGATGCTCACTAGGGCCAGAGAGAAGGAAGGACCGAGTAATAGATGCTCACTAGGGCCAGAGAGAAGGATAGGAACCGAGTAATAGATGTTCACTAGGGCCAGAGAGAAGGATAGGACGAGTAACAGATGCTCACTAGGGCAGAGAGAAGGAAGGACGAGTAATAGATGCTCACTAGGGCCAGAGAGAAGGATAGGACGAGTAAAGATGCTCACTAGGGCCAGGGGAGAAGGAGAGGACCGAGTAACAGATGCTCACTAGGGCCAGAGAGAAGGGATAGGACCGAGTAATATATGCTCACTAGGGCAGAGAGAAGGATAGGACCGAGTAATAGATGCTCACTAGGGCCAGAGGAAGGATAGGACGAGTAATAGATGCTCACTAGGGCCAGAGAGAGGAGAGGACGAGTAATAGATGCTCACTAGGGTCAGAGAAGGATAGGACCGAGTAACAGATGCTCACTAGGGCCAGAGAGAAGGATAGAACGAGTAACAGATGCTCACTAGGCGAGAAAGAAGGATAGGACGAGTAATAGATGCTCACTAGGGCAAGTGAAAGGATAGGACCGAGTAATAGATGCTCACTAGGCCAGAGAGAAGGATAGGACGAGTAACAGATGCTCACTAGGGCAGAGAGAAGGATAGGACGAGTAACAGATGCTACTAGGGCCAGAGAGAAGGATAGGACCGAGTAATAGATGCTCACTAGGCCAGAGAGAAGGATAGGACCGAGTAATAGATGCTCACTAGGGCAGAGAGAAGGATAGGACCGAGTAATAGATGCTCACTAGGGCCAGAGAGAAGGATAGGACCGAGTAAAGATGCTCACTAGGGCCAGTAGAGAAGGAGAGGACCGAGTAATAGATGCTCACTAGGGCCAGAGAGAAGGATAGAACCGAGTAACAGATGCTCACTAGGGCCAGAAGAGGATAGGACGAGTAATAGATGCTCACTAGGGTCAGAGAGAAGGATAGGACCGAGTAACAGATGCTCACTAGGGCCAGAGAGAAGGATAGGACCGAGTAAAAGATGCTCACTAGGGCCAGAGAGAAGGAAGGACAGAGTAACAGATGCTCACTAGGGTCAGAGAGAAGGATAGGACGGTAAAGATGCTCACTAGGGCCAGAGAGAAGGAAGGACGAGTAATAGATGCTCACTAGGGCCAGAGAGAAGGATAGGACCGAGTAATAGATGCTCACTAGGGCCAGAGAGAAGGTAGGGACCGAGTAATAGATGCTCACTAGGTCAGAGAGAAGGATAGGAACGAGTAAAGATGCTCACTAGGGCCAGAGGAAGGATAGGACGAGTAATAGATGCTCACTAGGGCCAGAGAGAAGGATAGGACCGAGTAACAGATGCTCACTAGGGTCCAGAGAGAAGGATAGGACCGAGTAATAGATGCTCATCTAGGTCAGAGAGAAGGAGAGGACGAGTAACAGATGCTCACTAGGGCAGAGAGAAGGATAGGACGAGTAACAGATGCTCACTAGGGCCAGAGAGAAGGATAGGACCGAGTAATAGTGCTCACTAGGGTCAGAGAGAAGGATAGGACGAGTAAAGATGCTCACTAGGGTCAGAGAGAAGGATGAGGACTGAGTAAACTAGATGCTCACTAGGGCCAGAGAGAAGGATAGGACCGAGTAATAGATGCTCACTAGGGCCAGAGAGAAGGATAGGACTGAGTAACAGATGCTCACTAGGGCCAGAGAGAAGGATAGGACCGAGTAACAGATGCTCACTAGGTCAGAGAGAAGGATAGGACCGAGTAATAGATGCTCACTAGGGCCAGAGAGAAGGATAGGACCGAGTAATAGGTGCTCACTAGGGCAGAGAGAAGGATAGGACCGAGTAATAGATGCTCACTAGGTCAGAGAGAAGGAAGGACCGAGTAACAGATGCTCACTAGGGCCAGAGAGAAGGAGAGGACGAGTAACAGATGCTCACTAGGGCCAGAGAGAAGGATAGGACTGAGTAACAGATGCTCACTAGGGCCAGAGAGAAGGAGAGGACCGAGTAAAGATGCTCACTAGGCAGAGAGAAGGAAGGACGAGTATAGATGCTCACTAGGGCCAGAGAGAAGGAGAGGACTGAGTAACAGATGCTCACTAGGGCCAGAGAGAAGGATAGGACCGAGTAACAGATGCTCACTAGGGCAGAGAGAAGGAAGGACCGAGTAACAGATGCTCACTAGGGCCAGAGAGAAGGATAGGACGAGTAATAGATGCTCACTAGGGCCAGAGAGAAGGATAGGACCGAGTAATAGATGCTCACTAGGGTCAGAGAGAAGGATAGGACCGAGTAACAGATGCTCACTAGGCAGAGAGAAGGAGAGGACTGAGTAACAGATGCTCACTAGGGCCAGAGAGAAGGATAGGACGAGTAATAGATGCTCACTAGGGCCAGAGAGAAGGATAGGACCGAGTAATAGATGCTCACTAGGGCAGAGAGAAGGATGAGAGGATGTCACACGAGAAGATGTAAACGATGCTCACTAGGGCCAGAGAGAAGGATAGGACCGAGTAATCAGATGCTCACTAGGGCCAGAGAGAAGGATAGGACCGAGTAACAGATGCTCACTAGGGCCAGAGAGAAGGATAGGACCGAGTAACAGATGCTCACTAGGTCAGAGAGAAGGATAGGACCGAGTAATAGATGCTCACTAGGCCAGAGAGAAGGATAGGAACCGAGTAATAGGTGCTCACTAGGGTCAGAGAGAAGGATAGGACCGAGTAATAGATGCTCACTAGGTCAGAGAGAAGGAGAGGACTGAGTAACAATGCTCACTAGGGGCACTAGGGCCAGAGGAAGGAGAGGACTGAGTAATAATGCTCACTAGGCCAGAGAGAAGGATAGGACCGAGTAATAGATGCCACTAAGGCCAGAGAGAAGGAAGGACCGAGTAATAGATGCTCACTAGGTCAAAGAAGGATAGGACCGATAAACAGATGCTCACTAGGGCCAGAGGAAGGATAGGACCGAGTAAAGATGCCCTAGGGCCAGAGAAAAGGATAGGCACCGAGTAAAGTGCTCACTGGGGTCAGAAGAAGGATGGACCGAAAAAGCCATGGTCAAGAAAAGGAAGGGGATGAGTAACAATCTCACTAGGGCCAAGAGAAGGAGGGGGACCGAGTAATAGATGCTCACTAGGGCCAGAGAAAAGGGAAATAGGACCGAGAATAGGTGCTCACTAGGGTCAGAGAGAAGGATGGACCGAGTAAAAATGCTCACTAGGCCAGAGGAGGGAGAGGACGAGTAACAGATGTCACTAGGGCAAGAGAAGGAAAGGGACGGTAATAGATGCTCACGGGGCCAGAGAGAAGGAAGGCCCGAGTAAAGATGCTCACTAGGCCAGAGAAGGAAGGACCGAGTAACAATGCTCACTAGGCCCAGAGAAAAGGGATAGGACCGAGTAAAATGCTCACTGGGCCAGAGAAGGATAGGACCGAGTAATAAGGCTCCTAGGTCAAGAGAAGGATAGACCGAGTAAAAGATGCTCACTAGGTAAAGAGAGAAGGAGAGGACGAAAAAACAAAATGCTCACTAGGAGGCCAGAGAGGAAGGAAGGACGAGAAAACAGATGCTCACTAGGCCAGAGAGAAGGATAGGCCCGAGTAACAGATGCTCACTGGGGCCAGAGAGAAGGAAGGACCGAGTAACAGTTTGCTCACTAGGTCAGAGAGAAGGATAGGACCGAGTAATAAAAGCTCACTAGGGCCAGAGAGAAGGAGAGGACGAGAAACAGATGCTCCCCTAGGGCCAAGAGAAGGAAAGGACCGAGTAACAGATGCTCACTGGGGCTCGAGAGAAGGAAGGACCGGAGTAACAGATGCCCCACTGGGGCCAGAGAAAAGGGATGGGCCCCGAGTAAACAGATGCTAACTGGGCCCCAAGAGAAGGATGGGCCCGAGAAATAATGTCCAAGGTCAGAGAGAAGGTAGGACCGAGTTTAGAGGGCCCCACTGGGCCCAGAGAGAAGAGGGGACTGAGTAAAGATGCTCACAAAGGGCCAAAGAAGGGGAAAAATAGGCCCCGAGTAACAATGCTCACAAAGGGCCAGAGAAAAAGGGAGAGGACCGGAAAACAAGATGCTCACTGGGGCCAAAGAGAAAAGGGATAGGCCCCGGAAAAAGATTCACTGGGCCCAAGAGAAGGTTTGGGAACCGAGTAATAATGCTCAAAAGGGCCAGGAGAAGGAAGGCCCGGAGTAACGTTTCTCACAAGGGCCAAGAAAAGGGAGAGGAGGTAACGATGCTAACTGGGGCCAGAGAAAAAAAAAGGGAAACCGAGTAACCAATCCCTCACAAGGGCCAAGAGAATTTTTAGGGGGTAAAGATGCTCACTAGGTCGGGAAAAGGAAAAAGGGACCGAGTAATAGATGCTCCTGGGGCCAGAGAAAAGGGAAACCGAGAAAACCAATTTCACTGGGGCCCATTGAAAAGGGAAGGCCCGGTAAAGTGCCACTAGGGCCAAGAGAAGGTTGGCCCGGAGAAACAAAAGCTCACTAGGGTCGGGGAAAAAAGGATGGGGACCGAGAACAATGCCCCACTAGGTCAGAGAAAAGGATAAAACCGATAACGGGATGCTCACTAGGGCCAAAAGAAAGGGATAGGCTAAAGTAAACAATGCTCACTAGGTCAGAGAAAAGGATAGGACTGAGGCGGGGAAAAAGGGTTGCGGGAATGTTGCTCGGGGGGAAAACGGGTTAAAGGACACTGTCAGGGGGACACTTCTCACATGGGATTTAAAAAAAAATAAAAAAGGGTTTTGTGGTTTGGGTTTCTTCTCTGGGCCCAATGAGACCAGAGGTTTCCCCCACCCCCCCCTAATCCCGGGAAAAGTAAACCCAGTATCCTAAATTTCCCCCCCTGAGCCCGGCAAGACAAAGGGGGTTGAATTTGTAAAGCCCGGACATTTTTTTGGGTAGGGCACTTGTTACCGATGGGGGGGATGTAGGGGTCCCCCCCCCCAAACCGTACACCCCCGGGGGGATTCCTGCCACCTATTAAAGGCGAGGACCCTCTGTTTGCCACCCCGATCACAAGTAATGGGGGGCGCAACCCTGACAGAAACCCCCCAACTGCACCCCGTCAGGGGTCCCTCTCCCCCCTACCACAAGGCTGCAGAAAGGACCCCGGGACCTTGAAATGGAGGGGACCAGCAGGGCCAAAGGGGGGTTAACGCCGTACCACACAGCACCCTTTCTTTCCCTAACAGGGCCTTACAGAGTGCAAGACCCCCCGAGCGCATACCTGCCTTCGGGGCCAATAACCTCCATAAATAAACGCCAAAAATAGCACACCGATAGAAGATCTCCGTCCACGGACTAGGGCCAGCCCAAAGGTCACGGCCCCGGGAAAGTGAGAACACCTTTCGCAAAGCGAAACCGTCTGCTGACCCCTGTTGGGGTCGCCCGGGAGCGGCTCGTAAGAAAAACACTCTTCACCCCCTCGCTGACTTTCATTGGGCCGAGTTCAGCTGCCGGGCCACGGGGCCGGGAGGGTGCACTCATTCCCGGGATTACTGTCTCCCCAGTGCTTCCTCCTGATGGGGCTTTCTGACAACAGGGGGTTGCATGTAGAAATGCCGCTCTTAAGGGGGCCGTGTTGGGGAGCTCTGCCATAGCGGGCCCTTTTCTGGGCATAGCGGGGGCCTCCCCGGGAAAGCGGGGTCTCTCTCGCAAAGGGGCCTTTTCGGCAAGCGGCCCCTTTCTGCAAAGCGGGCTCTTCGAAAAGCGGGGCCTCGGCAAGGGGGCCCTCTCGGCAAAGGGGGGCTCTCTGGGAAGCGGGCCTTTTCCGGCATAGGGGGGCCTCGCATAGCGGGGTTCTCCGGCAAGGGGGGCTCTTGGCATGGGGGGCCCCCGGCAAGGGGGGGAAAACCTCTCTGGGCATAGGGGGGGTCCTTTCCCGGCAAGGGGGGTCTTTCGCATAGGGGGCTCTCTCGCAAGCGAGTCCCCGGATAGCGGGGGCCCCTTTCTCGGCAAGGGGGCCTTCGGCATAGCGGGGTCTCTCTCCATGGGGGGCCTCGGCATAGCGGGCCTCTCTGGGCTAGCGGGGCCTTTTTCCCTCGCATAGGGTCCCCCAGGGCTAGGGGGCCTCTGGGTAGCGAGTCTCTGGGTATAGGGGGGCTCTCTGCATAGCGGGGCTTCGGCTGGGGGGCCTCTCGGCATGGGGGTCTCTCGGCATAGCGGGCCCCGGATAGCGGTCCCTCGGCATGCGGGCTCTCGATAGGGGCCTCCCCGGCATAGGGGGGTCCTCGGCATAGGGGGGCCTCTCGGCATAGGGGAGTCTTCGGCAAGCGGGGCCCTCGCATAGGGGGGCCTCTGGGCTTTGGGGGTCTCTGCATAGGGGCCCTCTCGCTGCGGGTCCTCGCATAGGGGGGCCTCTGGGCATACAGTTGGTAGCCCTGGGATAGCGGGCTCGGGGCATAGCGGGGCCCCTGGGCTTTCCCCCGGATAGGGGGCCCTTGGGCGGGGGAGCCTGGGGCCCCCTCTCGGAAAAGCGGGGCCCTCTGGCATGCGGGGCCTCTCTGGGCATAGGGGGTCTCCTTCCTCCTAAGCGGGGTCTTTTCCCCTGGGCATAGGGGGTTCTCTCTCGGATAGCGGGGTCCTCTCCTCGTAGGGGGGTCTCCTCCTGGGCTAGGGGTCTCTCTCCTCGCTACGGGGTCCCCCTTCCTCGGCTAGGGGGGCCCTCTCTCCTCGCATAGCGGGCCCTCTCGGCATAGCAGTCTTTTTGGGCATAGGGGGGGCCTCTGGGCATAGTGGATCTCTCCGCTAGGGGATCTTCGCTATTTTGGGGAATGGGGAGTCTGGGCATAGCGGGGGCCTCGGATAGGGGGCCCTTCACAAGCGGGTCTGGGCATAGCAGCCTCCGGCTTAGGGGGGCCTCGGCATAGCGGGGCCCCCGCATAGCGGGGCTCTCTCGCTAGGGGCCTCTCTCGCAACGGGGTCCTTCGCATAGCGGGTCCTCTTCGCATAGCGGGCCGGGGCATTGGGGGCCCCTCTCCGCATATCGGGTTCCGGTAAGCAGTCTCGGCATAGCGGTTCCCTCTCGCATAACCGGCCTCTTGCATAGCGGAGTCTCGGCATAGCGGCCCCTCTCGGCATGTGGGTCTCTGATCTAGCGGGGCCTTTCTCACATAGCGGCCCCTTTTCCCCCGGGGGGTCCGGGGGGGAGGATAAAATTTATTTTCCCCCTGAGACCTGTGGGGGTACGCATACCAAGACCCATGCCCTTTATGACTAGGTGCCATTTTTCAGAGTTAACCAGTGCCCCCTTTCGGGGAAAAAACCCGAATGGTACCATATTCAGAGATCCTTTGCACAGTGACTTTAAAGATTTTAAAATTAAAAAGGGAACCTGTCACCAAAAAAACGCTACTACCGTGAGATTGAGGTTATTATGTGGCCGCCTT
>JARQOD010000002.1:333261318-333304346 GCA_033576555.1 Oophaga sylvatica | reverse complement strand
ACTAGGCCAGAGAAGGATGGACCGAGTAACAGATGCTCACTAGGGCCAGAGAGAAGGATAGGACCGAGTAATAGTGCTCACTAGGTCAGAGAGAAGGATAGGACCGAGTAATAGATGCCATAGGCAGGAGAAGGAGAGACGAGTAACAGAGCCACTAGGCAGAGAGAAGAAGACCGATAACAGAGCTCACTAGGGCAGAGAGAAGGATAGGACCGAGTAAAGATGCTCCTAGGTAGAGAGAAGGATAGGACCGAGTAAAGATGCTCACTAGGTCAAGAGAAAGGATAGGACGAGAAAGATGCTCACTAGGTCAGAGAAGATAGGACTGAGTAACAGATGTCACTAAGGCCAGAGAGAAGGAAGGCTGAGTAACAGAGCTCACTAGGGCCAGAGAGAAGGAAGGACCGAGTAACAGATGCTCACTAGGCAGAGAAGGATAGGACCGAGTAAAGATGCTCACTAGGGCCAGAGAGAAGGATAGGACCGAGTAATAGATGCTCACTAGGTCAGAGAGAAGGATAGGACCGAGTAATAGATGCTCACTAGGGCCAGAGAGAAGGAGAGGACGAGTAACAGATGCTCACTAGGGCCAGAGAGAAGGAGAGGACGAGTAACAGATGCTCACTAGGGCCAGAGAGAAGGATAGGACGAGTAAAGATGCTCACTAGGCAGAGAAGAGAGGACCGAGTAAAATGCTCACTAGTCAGAGAGAAGGATAGGACCGAGTAAAATGCTCACTAGGCAGAAGAAGAAGGACGAGTAACAGATGCTCACTAGGCCAAGAGAAGGATAGGACGAGTAAATGCTCACTAGAGAGAGAAGTAGGACGAGTAAATGCCACTAGGCCAGAGGAGAAGACCGAGTAAAGTGCTCCTAGGTCAGAGAGAGGATAGACGAGTAAATCTCACAGGCAAGAGAAGGAGACGAGTAACAATGCTCACTAGGCCAAGAGAAGGAGGACGAGAACAATCTCACTAGGCCAGAGAGAAGGATAGACGAGTAAAGATGCTCACTAGGCAGAGAGAAGGAGGACCAGTAACAGATGCTCACTAGGTCAGAGAGAAGATAGGACCGAGTAAAGATGCTCACTAGGGCCAGAGAGAAGGAAGGACGAGTAACAGATGCTCACTAGGCAGAGAGAAGGATAGGACCGAGTAACAGATGCTCACTAGGCCAGAGAGAAGGATAGACCGAGTAACAGATGCTCACTAGGGCAGAGAAAGGGTAGGACCGAGTAATAGATGCTCACTAGGGTCAAGAGAAGGATAGGACCGAGTAAAGATGCTCACTAGGGCCAGAGAGAAGGATAGGACCGAGTAACAATGCTCACTAGGCCAGAGAGAAGGAAGGACGAGTAAAGATGCTCACTAGGGCCAGAGAGAAGGAAGGACCGAGTAAAGATGCTCACTAGGCCAGAGAGAAGGAGGACCGAGTAATAGATGCTCACTAGGTCAGAGAGAAGGATAGGACCGAGTAACAGATGCTCACTAGGCAAGAGAAGGATAGGACGAGTAACAGATGCTCACTAGGGCAGAGAGAAGGATAGGACCGAGTAACAGATGCTCACTAGGTCAGAGAGAAGGATAGACCGAGTAACAATGCTCACTAGGCAGAGAGAAGGATAGGACGAGTAACAGATGTCACTAGGCAGAGAGAAGGATAGGACCGAGTAACAGATGCTCACTAGGCCAGAGAGAAGGATAGGACCGAGTAAAGATGCTCACTAGGTCAGAGAGAAGGATAGGACCGAGTAACAGATGCTCACTAGGGCCAGAGAGAAGGATAGGACCGAGTAATAGATGCTCACTAGGCAGAGAGAAGGATAGGACCGAGTAATAGTGCTCACTAGGCAGAGAGAAGGAAGGACCGAGTAATAGATGCTCATAGGCAGAGAGAAGGAAGGACGAGTAACAGATGCTCACTAGGGCCAAGAGAAGGATAGGACCGAGTAACAGATGCTCACTAGGGCAGAGAGAAGGATAGGACCGAGTAATAGATGCTCACTAGGTCAGAGAGAAGGATAGGACGAGTAAAGATGCTCACTAGGTCAGAGAGAAGGAAGGACGAGTAACAGATGCTCACTAGGGCAGAGAGAAGGAAGGACGAGTAACAGATGTCACTAGGGCCAGAGAGAAGATAGGACGAGTAACAGATGCTCACTAGGGCCAGAGAGAAGGAAGGACGAGTAATAGATGCTCACTAGGTCAGAGAGAAGGATAGGACCGAGTAATAGATGCTCACTAGGGCCAGAGAGAAGGAGGACCGAGTAAAGATGCTCCTAGGGCCAGAGAGAAGGATAGGACCGAGTAACAGATGCTCACTAGGCAGAGAGAAGGAAGGACGAGTAACAGATGCTCACTAGGGCCAGAGAGAAGGATAGGACGAGTAAAGATGCTCACTAGGCAGAGAGAAGGATAGGACGAGTAAAGATGCTCACTAGGGCCAGAGAGAAGGAGAGGACCGAGTAACAGATGCTCACTAGGCCAGAGAGAAGGATAGGACCGAGTAAAGATGCTCACTAGGCCAGAGAGAAGGAAGGACGAGTAACAGATGCTCACTAGGGCCAGAGAGAAGGATAGGACCGAGTAATAGATGCTCACTAGGTCAGAGAGAAGGATAGGACCGAGTAATAGATGCTCACTAGGGCCAGAGAAGGATAGGACCGAGTAAAGATGCTCACTAGGCGAGAGAAGGATAGGACGAGTAATAGATGCTCACTAGGGCAGAGAGAAGGATAGGACCGAGTAACAGATGCTCACTAGGCAGAGAAGGATAGGACCGAGTAACAGATGCTCACTAGGGCCAGAGAGAAGGAAGGACGAGTAAAGATGCTCACTAGGGCCAGAGAGAAGGATAGGACGAGTAACAGATGCTCACTAGGCCAGAGAGAAGGAAGGACCGAGTAAAGATGCTCACTAGGTCAGAGAGAAGGATAGGACGAGTAAAGATGCTCACTAGGCAGAGAGAAGGAAGGACCGAGTAACAGATGCTCACTAGGGCAGAGAGAAGGATAGACCGAGTAACAGATGCTCACTAGGCAGAGAGAAGGATAGACGAGTAACAGATGCTCACTAGGCAGAGAGAAGGATAGGACGAGTAACAGATGCTCACTAGGCAGAGAGAAGGAAGGACCGAGTAACAGATGCTCACTAGGGCAGAGAGAAGGATAGGACCGAGTAATAGATGCTCACTAGGTCAGAGAGAAGGAAGGACCGAGTAAAGATGCTCACTAGGCCAGAGAGAAGGAGAGGACCGAGTAATAGATGCTCACTAGGTCAGAGAGAAGGATAGGACCGAGTAACAGATGCTCACTAGGCAGAGAGAAGGATAGGACCGAGTAATAGATGCTCACTAGGTCAGAGAGAAGGATAGGACCGAGTAACAGATGCTCACTAGGCCAGAGAGAAGGATAGGACCGAGTAAAGATGCTCACTAGGGCAGAGAGAAGGATAGACCGAGTAACAGATGCTCACTAGGCAGAGAGAAGGATAGGACGAGTAACAGATGCTCACTAGGTCAGAGAGAAGGATAGGACCGAGTAAAGATGCTCACTAGGTCAGAGAGAAGGATAGGACCGAGTAACAGATGCTCACTAGGGCCAGAGAGAAGGATAGGACGAGTAAAGATGCTCACTAGGGCCAGAGAGAAGGATAGGACCGAGTAAAGATGCTCACTAGGTCAAGAGAAGGATAGGACTGAGAAAGTGCTATGGGCGGAGGGAAGACCGAGTAAAGATCTCACTAGGAAAAAGATAGGGGTGTTCTCCTGGGCAGAGAGAGGTGGAACCGAGTAACAGATGCTCACTAGGTCCAGAGAGAAGGAAGGACGAGTAATAGATGCTCACTAGTCGAGAGATAGGATGGACCGAGTTAACAGATGCTCACTAGGGCCAGAGAAAGGAGAGGACCGAGTAACAGATGCTCACTAGGGCCAGAGAGAAGGAGAGGACCGAGTAACAGATGCTCACTAGGGCCAGAGAGAAGGATAGGACCGAGTAACAGATGCTCACTAGGGCCAGAGAGAAGGATAGGACCGAGTAATAGATGCTCACTAGGTCAGAGAGAAGGATAGGACCGAGTAATAGATGCTCACTAGGGCCAGAGAGAAGGAGAGGACTGAGTAACAGATGCTCACTAGGGCCAGAGAGAAGGATAGGACCGAGTAACAGATGCTCACTAGGGCCAGAGAGAAGGAGAGGACCGAGTAACAGATGCTCACTAGGGCCAGAGAGAAGGATAGGACCGAGTAATAGATGCTCACTAGGTCAGAGAGAAGGATAGGACCGAGTAATAGATGCTCACTAAGGGCCAGAGAGAAGGAGAGGACCGAGTAACAGATGCTCACTAGGGCCAGAGAGAAGGAGAGGACCGAGTAACAGATGCTCACTAGGGCCAGAGAGAAGGATAGGACCGAGTAACAGATGCTCACTAGGCCAGAGAGAAGGATAGGACCGAGTAAAGATGCTCACTAGGTCAGAGAGAAGGATAGGACCGAGTAATAGATGCTCACTAGGGCCAGAGAGAAGGAAGGACCGAGTAACAGATGCTCACTAGGGCCAGTGAGAAGGAGAGGACCGAGTAACAGATGCTCACTAGGGCCAGAGAGAAGGATAGGACCGAGTAACAGATGCTCACTAGGGTCAGAGAGAAGGATAGGACCGAGTAACAGATGCTCACTAGGGTCAGAGAGAAGGATAGGACCGAGTAACAGATGCTCACTAGGGCCAGAGAGAAGGATAGGACGAGTAACAGATGCTCACTAGGTCAGAGAGAAGGATAGGACTGAGGCGAGAACAAGGTGCAGGTATGTCTGCTCTGGGGGACGGTGATAAGAGCCACTGTCAGGAGACACTTCTCACATAGGATTTAAAAAATAAAAAATGCTTTGTGGTTTGGTTTTCTTCTCTGGGTCAATGAGACCAGAGGTTTCCCCCACCGCCCCTAATACCGGAGTGAACAGTCATCCTGAATTTACCCCCTGAGCTCCGGCACAGACGAGCAGGTCTGAATGTGTAAAGTCCGGACATTTCTTTGGTAATGGCACTTGTTACCGATGAGGGGGCATGTATGGGGTCCTCTCCCACCGTACACCCACCAGTGGGGATGTGCCTGCCACCTATTAAGAGGCGAGCGACCCTCTGCTAGCCACACCTGATCACAAGTAATGAGGGGCGCAATCTGACAGCAGACCCCACTGCAGCCCGTCAGGGGTCCCTCTCCTCCTACCACAAGGCTGCAGAAAGGACACTCCTGGACCTTGCTAATGGACGGGACCAGCACGGCCGAGAAGGGGTTAACGCCGTACCAACACAAGCACCCTTTCATTCCCGTAACAGGGCCTTACAGAGTGACAAAGCACACCGCCGCAGCGTCACTCACCTGCCTTCTGGCCAGATAAGCCTCCCATATATAAACGACCCATGAGAATAGCAGCACCGAGTAGAAGATCTGCCGCTCCACGGACATATCGGCCAGCACCATGGTCACGGCAACCGGAAAGTGAGCAGACACCGGTCTGCAAGCGAAACCGAATCTGCTGAGCCCTGATTGGTCGCCAGCTGGAGCGGCTCGTACAGAAACGACTCTTCAGCCCCAGCTCGCTGACTTCTCATTGGCCGACGTCTCAGCTTGCCCGGGCCACTGGGCCAGGATTGGTGCAGCTCACTTCCGGTGATGTACTGTGCTCCTCCAGTGACGTTGCCTCCTGAGTGCGGCGTTCTGACAACAGGAGGTGTGTCAGTGTAGCAGATGCCGCTCTTCAATGGCTCGTGTTGGGGGAGCTCTGCGCATAGCGGGGTCCTTTCTCGGCATAGCGGGGCCTCTCTCGGCAAAGCGGGGTCTCTCTCGCAAAGCGGGCCTCTCTCGGCATAGCGGAGCCTCTCTCTGCAAAGCGGAGCTCTCTCGGCATAGCGGGGCCTCGGCATAGCGGGGTCTCTCTCGGCAAAGCGGGGTCCTCTCTCGGCATAGCGGAGCTCTCTCGGCATAGCGGGGCCTCGGCATAGCGGGGTCTCTCTCGGCATAAGCGGGGCCTCTCTCGGCATAGCGGGGACTCTCTCGGCATAGCGGGCCTCGGGAAAGCGGGGTCTCTCTCGGCATAGCGGGGCCTCGGCATAGCGGGGTCTCTCTCGGCAAAGCGGGGTCTCTCTCGGCATAGCGGGCCTCTCTCGGCATAGCGGAGTCTCTCTCGCATAGCGGGGTCCTTTCTCGGCATAGCGGGTCTCTCTCGGCATAGCGGGGTCTCTCTCCGCATAGCGGGCCTGCATAGGGAGCCTCTCTCGGCATAGCGGGGTCCTTTCTCGGCATAGCGGGTCCTCTCTCGGCATAGCGGGGTCTCTCTCGGCATAGCGGAGTCTCTCGGTATAGCGGGGTCTCTCTCAGCATAGCGGGGCTTTCGGCATAGCGGGCCTCTCGGCATAACGGGTCTCTCCGGCATAGCGGGGCCTCTCGGCATAGCAGAGTCCTCTCGGCATAGCGGAGCCTCTCGGTATAGCGGGGCCTTCTCGGCATAGCGGGGCCTCTCTCGGCATAGCGGGCCTCTCTCGGCATAGCGGAGCCTCTCTCGGCATAGCGGGGCCTCTCGGCATAGCGGGCCTCTCGGCATAGCGGAGTCTCTGGCATAGCGGGTCCTCTCGGCATAGCGGGTCTCTCGGCATAGCGGGGCCGCTCTCGGCATAGGGAGTCTCTGGCATAGCGGGTCCTCTCGGCATAGCGTGGTCTCTCGGCATAGCGGGGCCTCTCTCGGCATATCTAGGATAGCGGGCCTCTCGGCATAGCGGAGCCTCGGCATAGCGGGGTCCTCTCTCGGCATAGCGGGGCCTCTCTCGGCATAGCGGAGCCTCTCTCGCATAGCGGGGCTCTCGGCATAGCGGTCCTCTCTCGGCATAGCGGGGTCTCTCTCCTCGGCATAGCGGGGTCTCTCTCGGCATAGCGGGGTCTCTCTCCTCGGCATAGCGGGGTCTCTCTCCTCGGCATAGCGGGGTCTCTCTCCTCGGCATAGCGGGGTCTCTCTCCTCGGCATAGCGGGGTCTCTCTCCTCGGCATAGCGGGGCCTCTCTCGGCATAGCGGAGTCTCTTTCGGCATAGCGGGGCCTCTCGGCATAGTGGAGTCTCTCCGCATAGCGGGATCTCTCGGCATATCTTGGTATAGCGGAGTCTCGGCATAGCGGGGGCCTCGGCATAGCGGAGCCTCTCAGCATAGCAGGGTCTCGGCATAGCAGAGCCTCTCGGCTTAGCGGGGCCTCTCGGCATAGCGGGGCCTCTCGGCATAGCAGGGCCTCTCTCGGCATAGCGGAGCCTCTCTCGGCATAGCGGGGTCTCTCTCGGCATAGCGGGTCCTCTCTCGGCATAGCGGGTCTCGGCATTGCGGGTCCTCTCTCAGCATATCGGGGTCTCTCGGTATAGCAGTCTCGGCATAGCGGGTCCTCTCTCAGCATAACGCGGCCTCTCTGCATAGCGGAGTCTCGGCATAGCGGGTCCTCTCGGCATAGTGGGGTCTCTGATCATAGCGGGGCCTTTCTCACAATAGCAGGTCCTCTCTCGGCATGGCGGGTCCTGGGGGAGGAGTAGAATAGTTTATATTCCTCCTGAGACCTGTGGTGGTACTGCATACCAAGAGCTCATGCTCCTTACTGACTAGGTGCCATTTTTCAGAGTTAACCAGTGTCCCTTTCTGTGGTAATAACACCGGAATGCTGCTACCAGTGATTCAGAGACTCCTTGTGACACAGTGTACTTTATAAGAGTTGTAAATTAAAGGGAACCTGTCACCAGAAATAACGCTACTACCGTGCAGATATGAGGTTATTATGCTGGCCTGCACTTATCCTATTGTTGCTGGGAGAAAATGAACTTTATTCCCCTGACAGTGTTCGGGTGTCAGTCACGGGGGTGGTGTGGGTTCAGCACTGATCTGAGTATAGAAAGCATCAGCTGTAACTTTGCCCCAGCATTAGGGCCAGAGGTGCAGATGCATTCTATATTCTTGGAACTGTGACTGAACCTGCACCGCCCCCCATGACTGAACCCCAAACACTGGGAGAATAAAGTTCACAAGGTTCTCTCGGTCTTTACACAGGTCTTTGTGCAGTCCAGTGTCAGTTATAGCTTTGCTTAGTTAGGTGTGTGCTTGCTCTGTGTATGTTTTCTTGATTTTGTTGCTGACCTCGGATTTTCCGGGACTATTTGTGTGGATTATCCCCTCTGCTTTTGACCACGGAATTGGCCTCTTGTACTCCCTTGTCTACTGGTATTTGACCCCAGACTGCTATCTGACCTTGCCTTTGTCTTACCCCTCTGTACCACAAGCCATCCTGCTATTTAACCTCGGACCTCCTGACTACCCTGTCTCATGGCTTGCCCATGAGTAGTGACTTAGCATCACATTACAGTTGACCATTTACTTTTTTTTTCGCCAGCATCCACACGCTTAGTTATCATGTGGTGAACCTGTCTCTAGCGTTTCAATATCTGGCTGAAAATCACCAGCGTCTTGAAACTTCACAGTTCCCGTTGCAGGGCCAAGTGGCTAACTTTATGAAAATTCCCTATAGCTCTTCACTGCTATCAGATTGTGATGTCTGTCCCCTATGATGTTCAGTTGGTCTCCCTGAATTTTTCGGGGGAGAGAAACCAGTTTAGAGTGTTCAGGGAGAGTTGTATTCTTTACTCTACGAACCCCGTCTTCAGAGGATGAGTCCCAGCGAGTGGAAATAGTTATGTCCCTATTGCGATGGGTCCCTCAGACTTGGGCATTTTCCTTATCCCCACAAGACCCAGAACAGTCTTCAGTTGACACCTAAAGGGTTATCTCTGACGAACCCAATAGAATCCAGGTTGCTGAAGCTAGGATCATGAACCTAACACAGGGAAGCCGCACAGCTTAGTACTACTGTACTGAATTTCAACGGTGGTCCACTGAGGTTCAGTGGAATGAAGTGGCCTTAGGTGGCAATTTCATAGAGGTCTGTTTGAATCCCTGACCGATGCTCATTGGTTCTGCATGATACCCCTTGTTCTTTGGTGCATGCCGTATTGCTGGACCAAAAAATTTATTCAGCCGTACGGATGGACAGGGAAAGATGTGAGAGGCATGGTGGGCAGCAGGATGCTTTGTATTCTTCCCTGGAGCAGGCCCGTTTACTTGCGCTGATCAAATGGAGGTTGGTGCTGCACGTTTTCGTGCAATGGACAAAACCAGAGACAGGATCTTTGACTCTGTTTCTACTGTGGTCTCTCGGGACATTTTTTTAAAGGACTGTTCAACTCGCCCTCAAACAAGTAAGCAGTCGGGAAAACATCAGTTTGGATGATAGTTGAGGAGGTCACTCAGATTTCCAGGTAGTCTCTCCTCAGATAAAGTACTGCTCAAAATGGTTTTTAATGTGTAGGTATTTTAAGATGCAGGAAATGCCAGCATTGCCTTTCATTGACTGCAGGTCTGCAGCTACGTTTATTGATTCTTAACTGGTTCAGAAATTAGGATTAGGGACAGTTAGTCTGGCAAAACACATTAACATTTTTGCAAGTGACAAAACACTGCTATTTCAGAACTTTGTCAAACTTGTAACAGTGGAATTCATGCTTCAAATAGGAGCACATCACTCAGACTCCATTTCCTGGTTTGTCTTACCTGCTAGGGTGGTACTGGGGCTTCCATGGTTGCTCATTCACAATCCTTTTATGGATTGGTGTCAGAAGGAAATTAAGTGGGGCCCCAAATGTCATAAGAAATGTCTAAGCTCTGTGCAAGTATGTGCTGCAAGTCTGGAGGGTCTGCCGGGGTACTTGAAAGATTTTGTAGATGTGTTCTCTGAAAAAGATGTGGAGACATTACCTACAGATTGGCTTTATGACTGCTCTTAATTTTTTTCCTCGTGCCAAATTACCTAAAGCTTGCCTGTATAATTTATCTGGGCCTAAACGTACCACCATGGAAAATTATGTGAACAAAAATTTATGGAAGGGTCATATTCATCCCTTCTCCCTTGTGGCTGCTGGATTCTTCTTTGTAAAAAAATAAAGATGGGGGTCTCCGTCCTTGCCTCAGTGTCCAAAAACTGAAAAAAAATCACAGTTAAGAATACATATCCACTTCCATTCTTCCCCGAGCTTTATAACCAGCCAACTGGGGCTAAATAAAAGTTTGTTTTTCTAAACTTCCCTTTAGAGGTGCTTATAATTTGATACGCATCTGGAAGACTGATGAGTGGAAAGCGGCGTTTTTAACGTTTGCTGGTCTATTCGAAAATCTTGGCGTGTCTTGAGTTAATGCACCAGCTGTTTCAAAACTTTATGAATGATGTCTTTTCTGATTGGGAGATTTATTTACCTTGATGATATTTTAATTTTCGCACCTGATTTGAACTCTCATCAGAAACATGTCCATTTAGTATTACAATGATTGAGGAAAAATTCTTGCAAAAATTGAGAAATGTATTTTTATTTTATTAGCAGATGGGTTTAAAATAGATCTTGGGACCTTTAAAGAGTTGCAACGTTTTCTAGGATTCACCAACCATTATAGCAAATTCTTTAAAGGATGTTCTCAGATTGTTAAACCTCTGACTGACCTCACACATAAGGGGGTGGACCTCAAGGTTTGGTCAGCGAATGCTAACGGGGCTTATGAAAAAATTGAAAAGGTATTTTATGGTTGCTCCTGTTCTAATCCAACCCAATCTTCAGGAACCATTCATTGAGGAGGTGGATGCTTCAGAGATCAATAAGGATAGGGTCCGTTTTATCTTGGGGGCCCAAAACTCTGGCTAATTTGCGGCCAAGTGCTTTTTTTCTCGAACAAATTTTCGTCTGCTGAAAGAAATGTCGGCAATAGTGAGTCTCGCTGTTACATTAGCTTTTGAGGAATGCAGTCATTTTTTCAAGGGGGCAGGTTATCAAATCACTGTGGTCACTGACCATAAAAATTTAGCTTACATTGAATTAGCTAAACTGATAACTCCTAGACAGGCCAGATGATCCTTATTTTTCTCTGGATTCAAGCTCTCTATCACATTCAGGCCGGGGTCTTAGAATGTGTAGGCTTACGCATTGTCAAGCAGTCTTGATTCAGTTTCACCTCCATTCTTCCTAAGGGCATTGTGGTTTCTGTGGTATCCTTGGAGTTGGAAGTGGAGATCCGTAAAACTCAGTCGTTGGACCCGTCCACCACTCCAGAGTTCAAGCTATTTGTACCTGTGTACTTAAGATTGTTCGTGTTACAGGAGTTTCATGATTCCATCATGAGTGGTCACCCTGGGGTCACAGTTGCGCAGAAGGCAATTTCCAGACAGTGGCCATCTGTAAGTAATGATACTACAAATTTTGTATCTGCCTATGAAGTCTGCGTACACGCTAAAGTTTGTCATAACCGTCCGGTTGGGGAATTAGTTCCACTGTCAATTCCGTAAAGATCATGGATTCATCTGTCCATGGATTTTATCATAGATTTGCCTCTGTCGATTAAAAAAAACTTATTTTGTTGATAGTTGATCGGTTCAGTAAACAAACTTTACCTAATGCAGAAACACCAACAATCAGACAGAAAGGTCACATCAATCTTTTGAGCACATTTTGAGGTGTTATGCTCAGCAGGAAAACTGGTTCTCATTCTTCCCTCTTGTAGCGTTAGCCCTTAAGTCGGGTCAATCATTCCAATGGAGCTTTGCCATTTTTATATAATTACAGTTTTCATAAAATAGTTTTCATTGTGTAAAAGCGCCAAAACATAAATGAAGTATTGCTGTAATCATACTGAACCGACGAATAAAGCTGTCTTACCAATTTTACCACACGTGGAACGGTATAAAACAAAAAAGCAATTCCTGAATTGCTGGTTTTTGTTCATTCTAACTCCCAAAAATCGGAATAGAAAGCGATCAAAAAATGTCATGTTCCCCAAAATGGTATCAAAAACGTCAACTCGTCCCGCAAAAACAAGCCCTCACATGACTGTCGTCCAAAATATGGAAAAACTATAGCTCTCAAAATATGGTGCTGCAAAAGCAAGTTTTCGCAATAAAAAGCTTTTAGTGTGTGACAGCAGCCAAACATAAAAACCCTATATAAAATCTGGTATCTCTGTAATCGCACCAACCTGATGAATAAAGTCATCTAATCACTTATATGACACGAACAGCATAAAAAAATTAATAAAACCAATTCTTCACATGGTAAATATAAACAAATAGATTCCTGCGCCTCCCAAAACTGCTCAAAATGATAGTGACAACAAAACTCCAAGTACACCAAATAAGGATAAATAAACTACCTTGGGTACTGGTTCAGGAAAGGGACCATAAATAGTGTTACACAATATTTATGGTCCCTTTCCTGAACCAGTACCCAAGGTAGTTTATTTATCCTTATTTGGTGTACTTGGAGTTTTGTTGTCACTATCATTTTGAGCAGTTTTGGGAGGCGCAGGAATCTATTTGTTTATATTTACTTAGTTTACCTTTCTTGTCAGCATTTGCACAGTAGTTGACAGATCTCCAGCAGCCCCCTACCAGAGCATATTTAGGCAGGTTCATAGTCCAGTTTCGGGATATATCATTGCCCATCAGCATTTCTTTGTTTATTTACACAGCCTTATATGCACTGTTTTTCATGCTCCAATTTTGCTAGTTGCGCCAGTG
Organism: Oophaga sylvatica; assembly: GCA_033576555.1. Taxonomy (NCBI): domain Eukaryota; kingdom Metazoa; phylum Chordata; class Amphibia; order Anura; family Dendrobatidae; genus Oophaga; species Oophaga sylvatica. The sequence goes on along the minus strand of JARQOD010000002.1, from coordinate 333,291,715 downwards.
TATATATTTTTTACAATTCTTCACATGCTGTTGATTTTTCCAGGACATCCCCCTAACAGCACCACCTCCTCCTTGCAGGGACAGGAAAAAGGACACGAGAGGTTAAAAGGTCCCACTCCACCCCTTTTCCTCAGTGTTTTTCCTGTCCCTGCATGGAGGGACACATGAGAGCATTGCTGCGCAGCTTACTGGAGATCCCAGGGGATCGTGCAGCTGGCCCAATATCCTTCCCCTGTCAACCAGCCCAGGGCCGAAACTCACTCCTTGGCAAGTCCCTCTGCCCCAGAGACCAGGAGCGGACGGGCTCCTGGGTAGAGCCGCTCCTCCCGGTGGGAGGCTCAGGCGTCAGCTCCCCTGTCCAGCGGGGGCGCCCAGGAGTATACATTCCACACCATGTGGAACTAGCAGCCGACGAGCTGCAGAGGGGCGAACGTCACTTCCGGTGACGTCGGCGCCTGGAGTCAGCGTGCATTCCACGGAGTGGAACATGGAAGCAACCGGCAGTGTGGGGAACGTCACTTCCGGTGATGTCAGATCCGGAACCAGCACGCGTTCCACAGTGGAACGCGGCAATAGCAGCGAAACCTGAGGAAAACATTTCCGGTGACGTCAGCGCAGGTTCCTAGCGTTCAATCCAGGGGTAGAATATGGAATCTGCCAATGCTGCACAGGGGATAAGAGCAGCTTGCTTTTCAGAGCTGGAAACGCAATCGCTGCTTCAGGAGATAGCGACAAAGCGAGAATGGAGGACAAAAGCGAGGACGCAGGGGTAAGTGCGCACAGCGCAGGACTGCACCCTGACATTCAGAACACTTGCACCTCAGCTCCCAGTCCTTATTATCCCCATTGTTTGTGCTATCTTAGGATAAAAGGTACCCCACCCATACCCCTACCAGCGGCAAAAAAGTCATGCAAGGCCTCGGCGAAGTCTAACCGCTGCCCCATATGCCACGTAAAGCTCCCAGACGCCTACAGCAAGACCCTTTGTGGCCCTTGTACATCCACAATTGTAAGACAGGAGCAGCCTTTTCTCCTATCTGAGATGAAAACCCTGATCCGCGAGGAAGTGCAGGCATCCTTGTCCACTATGACAGCGGCAGCCACCCAGTCCAGGCCCGAGTTATAAGAGGCCTAGATGGGAATCGAAGCAGGGCAAAATAGACCTGGGCTCGGAAGAAGACTCAGACATACAGGACTCGGATCAGGAGGAACTCAGCCGGCCGCCATACGGTAGCCCGGGTATCACAGCTTCTGATACCACCGCCGCTACCAAATGTGACGGACGATCCCTTTCCTCCCACGTCACCAATGGGACGTAACTCCACAGGTACAGCTCTCTGGCGCCCCCCTTTGTCTCTCAGGTCAGTAAGAGAACTGCACCTAGAGCAAATGGCCGCCGGGGAAGGTGTCCTGTTACCCACTGGGTATTCTAAGATTCGTGATCAGAGTAAAAGCATCAGCCCAAGATTAATTTTATGGTTTAATTTGCCTTAAGGGCACACTAGATAATTACAGAAATATACAGTAAAGCTATACAACGTAATTACAATGGATTTGCAGTCAGAGTAAGAATACAACAATAATGTACAAGGTTTAAAGGTATAAGCTATAGATCAATATTACCGGGTTGTATGGTCATGGGAGGCATGGAGCTCTGCGTTCCCCAGGTGAAAGTCTTCAGTTGCTGGACAGCCCCAATGCATGTGCTGCAGCTCCATTTGGCAAGTCTGTCCCTGGTGCTTCTGTGTGTGAAAATGGAATGAGAGGCCAGCCTCTTCTTGGCTACAGCTTTTAAACCTGCTAGGCCCTTCCCCATTTGCTTTGAAGCACGCATATTAACTGGCCTGCAATTCATATGGAGCAGGAAACAATGGCTTGAGCTTGGGCTATTTACCATACGACTGACCATCTTATTCAGACCCTGGCCTAAACCAATTAGCATGTACAGGCCTATTGATTCATAGTGGACATCAAAGCTGGCCGTACTGAATATGCTAATAGGCCCTGTGTAGCTAAAAGTCTGTGGCTGTGTGAACTGACAAAATGGAGGCTGGTACAGGCCCTATACAAAATGACGACAACCTTTTCCTTACACCTCCCTGCTTTTGAGGGCGCTAGGGGGCATCACATTCCTGTGTTCCCCCGTGCGCCCTACCGCACCCTCTCCTTGCCGGGACAACCCATCAGCGTTACCATGGTCACTGCCCTTTTTGTGGCGAATGGTGAAATGGTACTGTTGGAGAGCGAGGCTCCAGCGTAGCAACCTCCCATTTGTCCCAGAGACCGTGTGTAACCAGCTGAGGGGGTTGTGGTCTGTTTCCACGGTGAATTGGCGTCCGTACAAGTATGGCTGCAGACGCTGCAGGGCCCACACAATTGCCAGACATTCCTTCTCCATCGTGGAATAGGCCACTTCCTCGGCAGGAGCTTCCTGCTCAGGTACAAAATGGGGTGTTCATGGCCCGTAGTGTCAACCTGGCTGAGCACAGCACCGAGGCCGAAGTCGCTGGCGTCGGTCTGCACTAAGAATGGCCGCGTGAAATCGGCTGCCTGTAGTACATGAGAACTAGAAAGGGCGGTCTTGAGCGCCTGGAAAGCTGTCTCGCAGGCGACTGTCCAGTCGACTGCGACGGGCAGCCTTTTTTTGGTGAGGTCCGTCAGGGGCTTGGCCAGGGCACTATAGTGTGGAACAAACCTCCTATAGTACCCAGCAGTACCCAAAAAGGACATCACCTGCTTCTTGGTCCTGGGGGTGGGCCAGGATGCGATGGCATCCACCTTCCCGGGCTCTGGCTTCAGAGCTCCCCCACCTACCCGGTGTCCCAGGTAGTGGACCTCACTCATACCCAGCTGGCATTTTTCCGGCTTAATGGTCAAGCCTGCTCGCTGGATCCGCCCGAGCACCTGCGCCAGGTGCTCTAGGTGATCCTCCCAGGTGGGACTGAAGATGGCAATGTCATCCAGGTACGCGGTCGCATACCCTTCCAGTCCCTCGAGCAGCGTGTTGACCATCCGCTGAAAAGTGGCAGGGGCATTCTTCATGCCGAAGGGCATCACCGTGGACTCGTACAGTCCGAATGGGGTGATAAAGGCAGAGCGTTCCCGTGCCCTAGGGGTCAGGGGAATCTGCCAATACCCCCTGCTCAGATCCATGATGGTCAGGTACTTGGCCCCGGCCAGCTGGTCGAGCAGGTCATCAATGCGCGGCATTGGGTACGCATCGGTGACCGACACAGCGTTGAGCCCCCTGTAGTCCACGCAGAACCGCGTAGTTCGGTCCTTTTTAGGGACGAGGACTACAGGCGAAGCCCACGCGCTGTTGGACGCTTGGATCACCCCCAGCCTCAGCATCTCGTCTATCTCTTGGCGCATCTGCTGCTGCACCTCAAGAGAGACCCGATATGCTGAACGCCGGATTGGGGGGTGGTTACCAGTGTCCACGTCATGGACTGCTGCCTCAGTCCTTCCGGGCAGGCTGCTGAACAGCTCCCGAAAGGGGTGCAGGGTGGCCCCCAGCTGGGAACGTTGGTCCTCCGAGAGCTGGTGGCCAACCCCCACATCCTCGATGGATCCACCCGCCTTGGCTTGGGTGAGCAGATCGAGGAGGGTTTCTGCCTCTCCTTCCTCTGGAAGGTTGCACACTGGGTGAGCATAAGCCTCCCGCTCGTGATGGGCCTTCATCATGTTCACATGGAAGGCCTTCCTCCTTCCACGGGCGTGGTCCAGGGTGACCAGGTAGGTGACGGCGTTGAGCTGCTCGTGCACGAGGTATGGACCCTCCCAGGCCGCCTGAAGCTTGTTTTGGGGTACGGGGACCAGTACCCACACCTTTTGACCCACCTGGTAGGTCCGCTCACAAGCATTCTGGTCGTACCATCGCTTCTGGTCAGCCTGAGCTTGGGCCATATTGTCATGCACCAGCCGCGTCAAGGCCATCATTCGGTCCCGGAAGCGCACGACATACTCAATGACCGACACTCCAGGGGTGGCTAAATCCCCTTCCCATGCTTCCTTCACCAGAGCAAGGGGCCCCCGTACACGTCGCCCGTACAGGAGCTCAAAGGGGGAGAACCCCGTTGAGGCCTGTGGGACCTCCCGGTAGGCAAACAGCAGGTGTGGAAGATACCGCTCCCAGTCTCTCCCGTGGGAGTCGACCAACATCTTCAGCATCTGCTTTAAGGTGCCATTGAACCGCTCACACAAGCCATTGGTCTGTGGGTGATACGGGCTGGCCACCAGATGTTGCACCTGTACCTGCTTACAGAGAGACTCCATCAGCTGCGACATGAACTGGGTCCCTCGGTCGGTGAGCATTTCCTTGGGAAACCCCACTCTGGAGAAAATCTCCAGTAAGGCAGTGGCCACTTTGTCGGCCCGAATGGACGACAAAGCTACCGCCTCCGGGTACCGGGTGGCATAGTCCACTACCGTTAGTATGAAGCATTTCCCAGAGCGGCTGGGAGTGGACAGAGGTCCAATGAGATCCACAGCCACCCTCGAGAAAGGCTCTTCGATGATGGGCAGAGTTACCAGTGGGGCTTTGGGGCGCGGCCCCGCCTTCCCCACCCTCTGACAGGTGTCACACGAACGGCAGTAGGCTATCACCTCGGTCCTCATTCCAGGCCAGTAGAAATGCTGAGCTAGCCTGGCCCTGGTTTTAGTGATCCCTAGGTGTCCGGCCATTGGAATCTCGTGTGTGATCCGCAACAATTCCGCCCTGAACGGATGGGGTACCACTAACTGTCGGTCCCTGGGAACCCTGCTGGACCGTCACCCGGTACAGCCGTCCCTGGTCCCAGACCACTCGCTCGCGGTCGGACTCCAGGGGAGGCTGTGCCGCCTGCTCCTTGAGAGTCTTCAGGCTAGTGTCAGCTTCCAACGCTGCCTGAAATCCCTGACTTGATGTGGCAAGAATTGATGAAACTGCCCTGTCCTCTGTCAGTTCCCCGGGATCTGTCTCCTGGCTACTGTCTGACTCGGCAGCCACTTGGTCGAAGAGGGGGAAACCGTCGGACCTCCGCGAGGCTCCTTGAGCTTCAGCGCTCCCTCTCCTGGTAACAGCGGCCACGACCGCTGAGACCACGGGTAGCGCCTGCTTTCCCTCGTCCCCTGACCAAGTCGCCGGGTCAGGCAGACTTCCCTGACTTCCTGACATCCCGGATGTGGGAACTCCTGACCTGGGGTCCTACCTGGTGGCTCCTCTCCCGGGACACCCCCTCCCCCCATGGCCTGTTCCTCTTCCTGCAGGGGCCCTAAACTCAGCAGGCTGGATTCCCTTAGGGGCCCTACACTGCCCATAGCAGCCCCTCCCCCCACCTCTGAGCTCTCCCGTGCAGCCTCCTCACCTGTCCTCACTGTGAGCCCTGTGTGTGTAGTGTCAGTGCATGGCTTACCATCAGGTTTCACTCCCTCCTCCACTGTTGGAGGCACATTCAATACATTAACATTAGCATTCACAGTAGAGTCATGACATTCTTGGGGAGCCGAACTTGGGGGTTCAGTGGCCACATACTGGGACACTAGCCGCCCCAAATCGGTCCCAAGCAACACATTTGCAGGAATATTTGGCGTTACTCCCACCTCCCGCATCCCCCTCCCGGCGCCCCAGTCCAAATACACCTTGGCAACGGGCAGCGCCGGTTCAACGCCTCCAATTCCGGAGACGGAAAGGGTTTTCCCAGGTACCAAGTCTTGAGGGGACACCACCTCAGGGCGTACCAGGGTTCGTTCAGCGCCTGTGTCCCGCAGTCCCATGACCGCTGAGCGGCCGATGGTGACGGGTTGGTAATTGTCTAGGGACCTCCCACCACCCCCTCCCACACACAAAACAGTGGTCGGTTTCTGGGACAGGGATGGGGCCTTCTGGCGCTGGGGACATGCAGCCTTAAAGTGTCCTGGCTGATTGCAATTATGACAACGTCTGGGTTCTGTTCCTGGCCTGGAGAGGGCAGCAGGGGGGTACACCCCTTGCACTCTGGGGGCTGGATATGGGGCTGGGGCAGGATTGGGCTTACCCCCTCTCCAGGTGCTGCTGGCAGGCTTCTTTGGCTCCGGCGCCCTGTTGGCATACTCGTCTGCCAGGGCGGCTGTAGCAGAAGCCCCCTTTGGTTTCCGGTCACGGAGGAACTGCTGGAGGTCCTCTGGGCAGTTCCACAAGAATTGCTCCACGACAAACAGTTCCTGGACCTCCTGACGGGTAGTGAGCTCTAGACCCGAGGTCCAGTGCTCCGCAGCTCTCAACAGGGCCCGCATGTGGTCGGTCCAGGTGTCCTTTGAACCCCGCTGCAGGCTCCTGAACTTCCTGCGGTACGACTCCGGGGTGAGGTTGTAGTGCTGGATCAGGGCCCGCTTGATGCTGTTGTAGTCCTGCTCCTCCCCGGCAGGTAGGTCCCCCAAAACTTCCAGGGACTTACCCCTCAAACGGGGGGTCAGGTACCTTGCCCACTGATCCGGGGCCAGATGATGTTGGAGGCATGTCCTCTCAAAAGCCAGCAAAAAGGAATCCAGGTCTCCATCCTTTTCAAGCAAGGGAAAGTCCTCCGCCCGGACCTTGGAAGCCCTTGTCTCCAGTGGGCCTGGTGCGTCCAGTGGGGGCCCGTGCTGAGCCATCTCTAGTCGGTGCCGGTGCTCCGCAGCTTCACGGCGTTCTGTATGCTCCCGCTCCGCTGCTCTCTCTGCCGCTGCATGCTCCCGCTCCGCTGCTCTCTCTGCCGCTGCTTGCTCACGCTCCGCAGCTCTCTCTGCCGCTGCTTGCTCACGCTCCGCAGCTTCACGGCGTTCTGCTCGCTCACGCTCTGCTGCTTTCTCTGCCGCCACCAGGAGTCTGTCATAGGCGGCGTCATTACCAGCCTCGAGCTGTGCCATAGCCGCTTGGAAAATGGCCTCCGATCTGGACAGGCTGGGACGGGCAGGGGGTGGACAGTCCACTGTGAGACTGAGCACGGGGGTCGGGCTCCTTGGGGAGCCCTGGCTGAGCTCCCCCTCATCGGTATCGAACCCCTCATAGGCCACAGCATTGGCCTCCCCCTTTGCCCTACTCCTGGTGCCTTCCGCCATCTTGGGAACCTTTGGTTACTGAAACACAGCTGCAACCCTGACCTTGCACACAACTTGTTATATTTACACTCTGACCGTCTAGTGCTGGGCTGACCTTTAGACCCCAGCAGTGAAAGTACTGCTGGTAGTCTCTAGTGTCTGGGAGTAGGGGTCCCACGCACACTATTACTCTGATCCCACTGCTGCCACCAATTTGTGAGGAACTCAGCCGGCCGCCATACGGTAGCCCCGGTATCACAGCTTCTGATACCACCGCCGCTACCAAATGTGACGGACGATCCCTTTCCTCCCACGTCACCAATGGGACGTAACTCCACAGGTACAGCTCTCCGGCGCCCCCCTTTGTCTCTCAGGTCAGTAAGAGAACTGCACCTAGAGCAAATGGCCGCCGGGGAAGGTGTCCTGTTACCCACTGGGTATTCTAAGATTCGTGATCAGAGTAAAAGCATCAGCCCAAGATTAATTTTATGGTTTAATTTGCCTTAAGGGCACACTAGATAATTACAGAAATATACAGTAAAGCTATACAACGTAATTACAATAAATTTGCAGTCAGAGTAAGAATACAACAATAATGTACAAGGCTTAAAGGTATAAGCTATAGATCAATATTACCGGGTTGTATGGTCATGGGGAGGCATGGAGCTCTGCGTTCCCCAGGTGAAAGTCTTCAGTTGCTGGACAGCCCCCAATGCATGTGCTGCAGCTCCATTTGGCAAGTCTGTCCCTGGTGCTTCTGTGTGTGAAAATGGAATGAGAGGCCAGCCTCTTCTTGGCTACAGCTTTTAAACCTGCTAGGCCCTTCCCCATTTGCTTTGAAGCACGCATATTAACTGGCCTGCAATTCATATGGAGCAGGAAACAATGGCTTGAGCTTGGGCTATTTACCATACGACTGACCATCTTATTCAGACCCTGGCCTAAACCAATTAGCATGTAAAGGCCTATTGATTCATAGTGGACATCAAAGCTGGCCGTACTGAATATGCTAATAGGCCCTGTGTAGCTAAAAGTCTGTGGCTGTGTGAACTGACAAAATGGAGGCTGGTACAGGCCCTATACAAAATGGCGACAACCTTTTCCTTACAGGCGAGTTACCGCTAGAAAGCCAGGAACATGGAGGTACCCATTCCCAGTCGGACCGAGGAACTGGTGCAGGCAGTAAGGAATATTATGCAGGTTGAGGACGTTCTGCCGCCACAGTCCAGATAGGACTTAATGTTTGGGGGCCTCACATTCCAGAGGCAGACGGTGTTCACAATCGAGCCATGATACAAAATGAATGGAAGGATGCGGAACGTAGACTAGTGATGTCCCGGGACCTTAAGAGTCGCCTACCGTTCGATCAAGAGGACATCAAAACGTGGGAGGAAATTCCTAGAATTAACGTCCCAGTCGCTAAGGTCACAAAGAAAACGTCCATTCTGTTTGAGGACTCGTCAAGCCTCAGAGACCCCATGGACCGTAAAGCAGACATTCTCCTGAGACAGACATGGGAGTAATCGGCTGCCCTGATAAGAACAAATATAGCGGCCACCTCTGTTGCAAGGTCCATGTTCCTATGGATGGGACAGTTAGAGGAACATCTAGCCAACAAGACCCCTAGGGCAGAGATAATGGCCTCTCTACCCCTTATTAAGTCCTCCACTGCCTTCTTGGCGGATACTTCGGCCGAGTCAGTCAGGTTTTCAGCCAGAAATTGCTCCCTGTCCAAATGGTCCGTAGAGCTATTTGGCTGAAGTCATGCCTCTAAAAATAAGCTTTGTGCTATACCCTTCTCAGGGTCAAGAGTATTTGGGCAGGCTCTAGAGTTTGCGTCCGATAGTAAAAAAGGGTTCCTGGAAGACAAACCCAGGAGATTCCTGCCCTTTCGGAAAAGAGCGGGCCCTCGTAAACAACCCGACTTTAGAGATCAGGGAAGATTCGGCAGGAACCTATAGAAGTTCCTTCAACCAGAGTAGGAGGGGCAAGAGTTCCCTTTTTGGATCTACATCTAGATCCAGAAGGCAATGACGCCATCTGTATTGGGGGCAGGCTCCGTCTCTTGGCAGAAAATTGGGAGCTGGTCACCAAAAACAGATGGGTTCTAAGGACCATAGCAGAGGGCTACAGAATAGAGCTCACATCTTCCCCGCCCCAAAGATACATCACACCCACTACCATAATGTTTCGAGACCTCCAGGAGCTAATCAGTTCAGAAGTCATAGTGCCGGTCCCCCTGTCAGAGTTAGGCAGAGGCCATCACTCTTCACTATTTTCAATAATGAAGCCCTCTGGGGAGACGCGCACAATCATAAACCTGAAACCATTGAATGTATGGGTCCGATACAAAAGGTTCAGGATGGAGTCGATAAAGTTGACGATCCGCCTAATAGACAGGGATTCGGTAATGTGCACGCTCGACCTGAAGAGTGCTTATTACCAGGTCCCGATCCATCCGGCCTCACAGGAACTTCTGAGATTCGCCGTAAGTCTACCAGACCGTACCTGCCACTTCCAGTTCCGGTGCCTTCTGTTCGGCTTTGCCTCGGCTCCCAGAATCTTTACGAAGCTGATCTCAGAAGTGGTAGCCTACCTAAGAAGCCAGGGAATTACTATCATACCTTGGACAAATTTCTCCTGGTGGCTCGGTCTGTAGAAACCTTGACGCTGCACAGGGATCGAACCATTTCAGTGTTGGAGTTCCTGGGCTGGGTGGTAAACCGAAAGAAGTCGCATCTAGCACCAGGGTCCCGGAAGATATTCTTAGGAGTGCTCCTAGATTCCACTCGCAGAGCATCTTTTTTGCCAAAGGAGAAGCAGGAATCGATATGAAAGAAGGTCGCAGACCTACTAAGACATCGAGTTACCATAAGATCAGCCATGAAGGTCCTAGGAGTGATGACGGCATGCATCACTTGTGTCAGGTGGGCTCAGGCCCACTCAAGACCGTTGCAGAGGGAAGTCCTTGCAGCATGGAATCGTCACCAGTCATCCCTGGACAAGACAATGCACCTGTCAGCAGGGGTGAGAAGGTCTTTACTTTGGTGGACTCAACACAGAAACCTGAGAACAGGTGTCCTATGGATCCCATCTCCGTGCGTGGTAATAACCACAGATGCCAGCGCGTGGGGATGAGAAGCTCACCTAGAAGGGAGAATCCTCCAGGGTAGATGGCCCGAAGACATCAGCCGCAAATCTTTGAATTACAGGGAAATTTATGCAGTCTGGGAGGCGTTAAGAAGAAATCGTTCTCGCCTGAAAAATCGGCATGTGAGAATTCTGACAGACAACGTGACAGCAGTAGCTTTCCTGAGACACCAGGAAGGTCCCAGATACAGACAGCTACAGGACCTAGCAGGGAAAATATTTTACTGGGCAGAAAATATGATCCTCTCAATAACCGCGGTGCACCTGGAGGGGTCGCAAAATTCCATAGCAGATTACCTAAGCAGGCAACAGATCTACCCAACCGAATGGGAACTGAGCCAGGAGGTTTTTCAGTTACTATGCCGCCGCTGGGGAACTCCCCTAATAGATTTATTTGCCACAAGAAAAAATTCAAAGGTGCCAATATTCTATTCCCTGAATCCTTCAGACAGGCCAGAGGCGGTCGACGCCCTGAGCCAGACGTGGGACGAACCACTTGCCTACTCGTTCCCACCATTGGAACTTATTCCAGTGGTACTCAGGAAGATCCGGGAAGATGGGCCGAAGGTCCTGTTGATCGCCCTGTTCTGGCCAAAAAGGAGATGGTTCCCGCTGCTAGGGCCATGGCCATAGAGAACCCAATCAAGCTTCCCTTGTGGATAGATGCTATCCACCAGGGTCCAGTCCTGCACCAAGACCCAAGAAGGTTACACCTGTCAGCGTGGATCCTGAGCGAGACATCTTGAAGGCCCGGGGCCTATCGGATAAAGTTATATCCACTATCCAAGCCAGCAGAAAGCCAGTAACCTCGGCTATATACTACAAGATCTGGAAAAGATTCTGTCTGGAAGATGGCAGGTCCGACATTGTAGCTGGGGTCCCTGATGTCCCTCGAGTCCTGGATTTTCTTCAGACAGGATTTAATATGGGTCTCAAACCTAGCACCCTTGAGGTTCAGATTTCGGCGCTAAGTACCTATATGGACTACCCTCTAGCCTCCCATCCATGGGTAGTTAGGTTTGTAAGAGCCTCCAGAGATTGCGCCCTACTATCAGACAGGTAACTCCTCCCTGGGACCTAAACCTGGACCTCCCTGGCCCTTTGTAAAGAACCCTATACTCTGGAGGGGATATGCCTATCTCTATCCGGACTTGGAAGACGACATTTCTAGTAGCCATTACCACAGCTAAAAGAATAGGGGAGATTCAGGCCCTGTCCATCAGAGACCCGTATCCACAGATTCGGGATGACCACATAATATTAAAGCTGGAACCAGCTTTTATACCCAAGGTAGCATCCAGCCAGAATCGCAATCAGGAAATCGTGCTACCATTCTTTTGTGAGAACTCCGCAAACGTAAGGGAGCAGGCATTGCACTCTATGGACGTCAGACGGGCGGTAATTGACTACCTGGAGGCCACTCGGAGATGGAGAAAGGATCCTAACCTGTTTATTCTGTTTGGGGGGAAAAATGGGCAAAAGAGCCTCTACGGCATCCATCACAAGGTGGATTACCACTGTAATTACTAAAGCCTATACATCGGTAGAGGTTGACTGCCCAGTAGGGATAAAAGCCCATTTTTACCAGGGCCCTTTCAGCATCTTGGGCCGAACGAGCAGGAGCATCGTTAGAGCAGATCTGCAGGGCCGCGACATGGGCTAGAGTAGGCACATTCTGCAAGCACTACAAATTAGACGTGTTATCTGGCCAGCAAACGGCTTATGGGAGGAAGGTTCTCCAGGCAGTAATCCCACCCTGAGGAGGTTTCTTTGGTATTCTCCATGGTGCTGTCAGGGGGACGTCCTGGAAAATGGGTATAGACCTACGGTAATTCGGTTTCCAGGAGTCCATCCTGACAGCACAGTTAGTTTCCCCCTATGTATGCTATATCATATGCTGTAATATGACTTGGTTAATAAAATTGTCACTTGCATCTATCCATGGTGTGGTACTTGTCAAATCACTGAGGAAAAGGGGTGGAGTGGGACCTTTTAACCTCTCGTGTGCTTTTTCCTGTCCCTGCAAGGAGGAGGAGGACGTCCTCCATGGTGCTGTCAGGATGGACTCCTGGAAACCGAATTACCGGTAGGTCTAATACCCATTTTTTCATTCTGCCTCCCAAAGATCGCAGTAAGGCTCGGCGCACATTTATCCTGCGCTCTGCGCTGAGTGCTTGCATCATGTAAATCTCAAATACGTGATTCAGACAGAACGGCGGTAGACAATTCCCTATAATAAGGCAGATGGAGGCACTGTTTATGCCATAGGACCTGTGATCCAGGAGTGTTCGTCTTTTTAGGATTGCATAAAAGTGCTGTCGGCCACAGTTTTGTGCACTTCTGAAAAGAAGGAAACGGTGGAATAGAGGACTCCAGAGTAACTCTGCTGCCTCATTATAGTAAACTAGCTATGAACCCATTCTACGCCCAGGTGGCAAGCATTTTTAATGGTATATGGTCTCCCATCCTGGCATGTGCTGCCCCCCTCCTATCCTGGTATGCATGGTCCCCTCACCCCCACCCAATCCTGGTATGCATGGCACCCCATTACTTATCCTGGTATGCATGGTCCCCTCACCCCCCAATCCTGGTATACATGGTACCCCTCATCCCTATCCTGGTATGCATGGTACCTGCTCATCCATATCCTGGTATTCATGGTCCCCTCACCCCCAATCCTGGTATGCATGGTCCCCTCCCCCCCAATCCTGGAATGCATGGTTCCCTCACCCCCCAATCCTGATATGCATGGTTCCCTCCCCCTCCTATCCTGGTATGCATGGTCCCCTCACCCCCACCCAATCCTGGTATGCATGGCACCCCATTCCTTATCCTGGTATGCATGGTCCCCTCACCCCCCAATCCTGGTATGCATGGTACCCCCTCATCCCTATCCTGGTATGCATGGTACCCGCTCATCCATATCCTGGTATTCATGGTTCCCTCACCCCCCAATCCTGGTATGCATGGTCCCCTCCCCCCAATCCTGGAATGCATGGTTCCCTCACCCCCACCCAATCCTGGTATGCATGGTACCCCCTCATCCCTATCCTGGTATGCATGGTACCCGCTCATCCATATCCTGGTATTCATGGTTCCCTCACCCCCCAATCCTGGTATGCATGGTCCCCTCACCCCCCCAATGCTGGTATGCATGGTCCCCCCTCATCCCTATCGTAGGATGTATGGTACCCTTTCACACCCCAATTCTGGTATGCATGGTCCCCTCATCCCCAATCCTGGTATGCATGGTCCCCTCCCCCCCAATCCTGGAATGCATGGTCCCCTCATCCCCAATCCTGGTATGCATGGTCCCCTCACCCCAATCCTGGTATACATGGTCCTCTCACCCCCAATCCTGGTATGCATAGTCCGCTCCCCCCCAATCCTGGAATGCATGGTCCCCTCACCCCCCAATCCTGGTATGCATGGTGCCCTCACCCCTAATCCTGGTATACATGGTCCCCTCCCCCCAATCCTGGAATGCATGGTCCCCTCACCCCCCAATCCTGGTATGCATGGTCTCCTCACCCCACAATCCCGGTATGCATGATGCCCTCACCCCCCAATCCTGGTATGCATGGACCCCTCACTCCCCAATCCTGGTATGCATGGTACACCCTCACCCCCCAGTTATGGTATGCATGGTCCACTCATCCCCAATCCTGGTATGCATGGTACCCCTTATCCCCAATCCATGGTAAGCATGGTCCCCTCACCCCAATCCTGATATGCATGGTCCTCTCCCCCAATCCTGATATGCATGGTTCCCTCACCCCCCTATCCTGGTATGCATGGTCCCCTCATCCCCAATCCTGGTATGCATGGTACCCCTCACCCCCTATCCTGGTATGCATGGTACCCCTTATCCCCCAATCCAGGTATGCATGGTCCCCTCAACCCCAATCCTGATATGCATGGTTCTCACCCCCCTATCCTGGTATGCATGGTCCCCTCACCCCCCAATCCTGGTATGCATGGTCCCCCACATCTCTATCGTAGGATGTATGGTACCCCCTCACCTCCCCAATCCTGGTATGCATGGTCCCCTCATCCCCAATCCTGGTATGCATGGTACCCTTACCCCCATATCCTGGTATGCATGGTCCCCTCACCCCCCTATCCTGGTATGCATGGTCCCTCTCACCCCCCTTTTCTGGTATGCATGGTCCTCTCAACCCCCAATCGTGGCATGCATGGTCCCCTCAACCCCCAATCGTGGCATGCATGGTCCCCCACATCTCTATCGTAGGATGTATGGTACCCCCTCACCTCCCAATCCTGGTATGCATGGTCCCCTCATCCCCAATCCTGGTATGCATGGTACCCCTTACCCCCCAATCCTGGTATGCATGGTACCCCTTATCCCCAATCCAGGTATGCATGGTCCCCTCAACCCCAATCCTGATATGCATGGTCCTCTCCCCCAATCCTGATATGCATGGTTCTCACCCCCCTATCCTGTGTATGCATGGTCCCCTCATCCCCAATCCTGGTATGCATGGTACCCCTAACCCCCTATCCTGGTATGCATGGTACCCCTTATCCCCCAATCCAGGTATGCATGGTCCCCTCAACCCCAATCCTGATATGCATGGTTCTCACCCCCCTATCCTGGTATGCATGGTCCCCTCAACCCCCCAATCGTGGCATGCATGGTCCCCCACATCTCTATCGTAGGATGTATGGTACCCCCTCACCTCCCAATCCTGGTATGCATGGTCCCCTCATCCCCAATCCTGGTATGCATGGTACCCCTTACCCCCCAATCCTGGTATGCATGGTACCCCTCACCCCCCAATCCTGGTATGCATGGTCCCCTCACCCCCCAATCCTGGTATGCATGGTCCCCTCACCCCCTAATCCTGGTATGCATGGTCCCCTCCCCCCCAATCCTGGAATGCATGGTTCCCTCACCCCCCAATCCTGATATGCATGGTTCCCTCCCCCTCCTATCCTGGTATGCATGGTCCCCTCACCCCCTATCCTGGAATGCATGGTCCCCTCACCCCCCAATCCTGGTATGCATGGTCCCCTCCCCCCCAATCCTGGAATGCATGGTCCCCTCACCCCCAATCCTGATATGCATGGTTCCCTCACCTCCCAATCCTGATATGCATGATTCCCTCACCCCCCAATCCTGGAATGCATGGTCCCCTCACCCCCCAATCCTGGTGTGCATGGTCCCCTCACCCCAATCCTGGAATGCATGGTCCCCTCACCCCCAATCCTGGTGTGCATGGTCCCCTCAGCCCCAATCCTGGAGTGCATGGTCCCCTCAGCCCCAATCCTGGAGTGCATGGTCCCCTCACCCCCTAATCCTGGAATGCATGGTCCCCTCACCCCCAAATCCTGGTGTGCATGGTCCCCTCACCCCCCAATCCTGGTGTGCATGGTCCCCTTGCCCCCCAGTCCTGGTGCATGGTCCCCATCCTGATATGCATGGTCACCTCACCCCCCTATGCTGATATGCATGGTCCTCTCACCCCCCTATTCTGAAATGCATGGTCCCCTCACCCCCTATTCTTGTATGCATGCTACCCCTCACCCCCCTATCCTGATATGTATGGTCCCCCTCACCCTTATTAAACTGCACACATACAAAAAAAACATTTATACTCACCTTTCCTCCCTATGCTCCAGCGCTGTCCCGTTCTGCCGGAGGCTGTGGGAGGAGTGTGGCGCCGTAGTACGCGCATGCCCATACAGCGCTGTCCATATTGCTGAAGACACACTGCAAATGTGTCTTCAGTAAAATGGCACCGGAAAGCGCTATGCTCATGCGCGATTCCTACGCCGCTCTCCAGCAAGAGAAGCACCGCGGCAACGCTCCTCCTGGTCAGGTAGGTATGTAAGTATGGCGCCGGAGATCGCGGTATGCATTCAGTGTCTACGCATACCGCGATCTCCGGCGCCATACACAGTCCTCACCGCTAGATGCCGTCTTCTGTCTGGAGCCAGACTGTGCAGGCGCAGTCATAGAATCATAGAATCATAGAATGGTAGAGTTGGAAGGGACCTCCTGGGCCTTCTGGTCCAACCCCCTGCTCAAAGCAGGATTCTCTAAATCATCCCAGACAGATGTCTATCCAGCCTCTGTTTGAAGACTTCCATTGAAGGAGAACTCACCACCTCTTGTGGCAGCCTGTTCCACTCATTGATCACCCTAACTGTCAAAAAGTTTTTTCTAATATCTAATCTGTGTCTCCTCCCATTCAGTTTCATCCCATTGCTTCTAGTCTTTCCTTGTGCAAATGAGAATAAAGATGATCCTTCTACAATGTGACAGCCCTTGAGATATTTGTAGACAGCTATTAAGTCTCCTCTCAGTCTTCTTTTTTGCAAGCTAAACATTCCCAAATCCTGCAACCGTTCCTCATAGGACATGGTTTGCAGACCGGTCACCATTCTGGTGGCTCTTCTCTGAACTTGCTCCAGTTTGTTGATGTCTTTTTTAAAATGTGGTGCCCAAAACTGGACACAGTATTCCAGATGAGGTCTGACCAAAGATGAGTAGAGGGCAATAATGACCTCACGTGATCTAGACTGTATGCTTCTGTTGATACATCCTAGAATTGCATTTGCCTTTTTTGCTGCTGCATCACACTGTTGACTCATGTTAAGTCTGTGATCAATTAGTATACCCAAGTCTTTTTCACATGTGCTGTTACTTAGCCCTATTCCTCCCATTTTGTATATGCTTTTTTCATTTTTATTGCCCAGATGTAGTACTTTGCATTTTTCCCTGTTAAAATCCATTCTGTTAGTTGCTGCCCACTGCTCCAGTTTATGTATATCTTTTTGAATCCTCTCTCTCTCTCTCTCTAGTATTAGCTACCCCTCCTAGCTTTGTGTCATCAGCAAATTTGATCAGTTTACCCTCAATTCCTTCATCTAAATCATTGATAAAGATGTTGAACAATACAGGGCCCAAAACAGAGCCTTGTGGTACCCCACTTGAGACATTCTTCCAACTGGATGTGCAGCCATTTACAACCACTCTTTGGGTCCGATCACTAAGCCAGTTATGAATCCACCTAACAGTTGCCTTGTCCATTCCATACTTAGTCATTTTTTCAATAAGGATTGTGTGAGATACTTTGTCAAATGCTTTGCTGAAGTCAAGATATACTATATCTACAGCATTTCCCTGATCCACCCAGTCAGTGATTCTGTCATAGAAGGAAATTAAGTTAGTCTGACATGACTTATTAGTTACAAACCCATGCTGACTCTGTTTAATCACTTCATTCTTATCCAGGTACTTGCATACATGTTCTTTAATAATTTGTTCAAAGATCTTTCCTGGTATAGAAGTCAGACTCACCGGCCTGTAGTTCCCTGGGTCCACCTTCTTCCCCTTTTTGAAGATAGGAACAACATTTGCTCTTCTCCAGTCTTCTGGGACTTCTCCTGTTCTCCAAGAATTTTCAAAGATTATGGACAGTGGTTCAAGAATTTCTTCTGCTATCTCCTTCAGTACCCTGGGGTGTAATTCATCTGGACCTGGAGACTTGAATTCATTTAGGTTAGCTAAGTGTTTCCTCACTGTCTTTCTGTTTATAGATATCCTGGATTCTTCTATTCCTTTAATAGGACAGTGAAGATCAGTTGATGTTACATTTCCTTTCTGAGAGAAAACAGATGCAAAATAGGAATTTAAAAGTTCAGCCTTCTCAACATCCTGACTTACCATTTCATCATTTTCATCCTGTAAAAATCCTATAGCATCTTTGACTTTTCTTTTACTTTTGACGTATCCCCAAAATCCTTTTTTGTTGCTTTTGACGTCACTTGCAAGCCTTAATTCATTGTCAGCTTTAGATAATCTGATTTGTGCCCTGCAGGTTCTGCAGACGGCATTATATTCTTCTTTAGATATGCCTCCCTCTTTCCATTTGATAAACATTTCTTTCTTCCTTTTTAGCATGTGTTTAAGTTCTATGTTCATCCATCCTGGTTTCCTTAAATGCTTCCCATTCTTCCCTCTTTTCGGAATTGTTAACGATTGTGCTTTGAGAATCTCATTTTTCAAGATTTTCCATCCTTCCTGGACATTTTTGTCCTTAAGGATATCCAGCCATTGGATCCCTCCAATTCTCTTTCTGAGTTCCTTAAAATCTGCCTTTCTGAAATCTAACCTTGACGTCTGAGTCTATAAAGGCTTCGGACAGAGTGACGCTCCCAGGGTTATATTATAGATGCATTCATCGGGGATTTCATCTGAATCACGTCACTCAGATTTAGATGGAAATCCCAGAGAAAGTGGTCAGCGTAGAGCGCCGGATAACTGTGATCCCAAACGGTATGTAAAATGTTCCCAATAAAAGCTTCCACTCAATCCACAACAAAAGCAAGTCTCCACTCAGATCTGTCATCTGTTAACGGAAATATATGGGGCTTTCACGTTACTAGTAGCACAAAGGCTCTGGAAAAGCGAAATGGCTCCTCACCCACAAAAAGAAATTCAGCAAATTCTCCGCTCCCAAATCCAAATGCCTTCCTCCCTTCTGAGCCCCAGTGTGCATAAACCACATTTAGCGCCCACGTTTGGCATTTCTGTAGTGATGAAAGCCCGCATAATTTACAGGTGCGTGTCTCCATAAGCATGAGCTGGGCATAATTTATTGATCACTACAAAGGCAGTTTGCAATTTTCACTTCCCAACATCCACTGCTACCTGTTTCTGAAAAACACCCATTGAGTCAAAATCATCACACCAATTGAGTCAAAAAGGGTTATAATTTCCAAAATGGGGTCCCTTATGGGGGATTCTGCTGCTTTGGCACCTCAGGGGTTCTGTCAATATAACATGGCACCCTCAAACAAGTGCAGCAAAATCTGCACTGTAATATGGTGCTGCTTCCCTTCTGAGCTTTGCACTGTGCCTCAAAAGTAGTTTTCAACCACATATGGGGTATCGGTGATCTTAGGAGAAATTGCATAACAAACTTTTGGGTCCATTTTCTCTTTAGCCCTTGTGAAAATACAATTTGTATCTAAAAAAGATTTGTGGGAAATTTTTTTTTTTTTTTATATTCACAGCTTAACGTTATAAACTTCTGTGAAGCACCTGTGCGTTCAAGGTGCTCAATACACATCTAGATAAGTTTTCAAAATGGGGTCACTTATGGGGGGATGTCCGCTGTTTAGGCACATCAGGGGCTCTCCAAACGCGACATGGCAACCGCTAATTATTCCAGCATATTTTACATTCAAAAAGTGAAATGGCGCTCCTTCCCTTCTGAGCCCTGCCGTGTGCCCAAACAGTAGATTTCCCCCATATATGTGGTATCGGCATGCTCAGGAGAAAATGAACAACAAAATGTGTGGTCCATTTACTCCTGTTACCCTTGCGAGAGTAAAAAAGAAAATTTAGGTCTAAAGGAAAATTTTTGTGAAAGAAAAGTAAATGTTTATTTTTTTCTTTCCACATTTCAAAAATTCCTGTGAAGCACCTGAAGGGTTAATAAACTTCTTGAATGTGGTTTTGAGTACCTTGAGGGTATGTGCACACGTTGCGGATTGTGCTGCGGATCCGTAGCGGATTTGGCCCTGCGGATCCGCTGCAGATCTGCAAGTGATGTACAGTACAATGTTAGGCAATGGAAGAAAAAAAACCGCTGTGCACATGCTGCGGATATTTCCACGGATTTGAATCCGCAGCATGTCAATTCTTTGTGCTGAATCCGCAGCGGTTTTACACCTGCTCCATTATAGTAACCCGCAGGGGAAATCCACAGCAAATCCGCACTAAATCCGCAGGTAAAACGCAGGACGTTTTACGTGCGGATTTAGCAAAATCCGCGCGGAAAAATCCAAAAGTGAATCCGCAACGTGTGCACTCACCCTGAGGGGTGCAGTTTTTAGAATGGTGTCATTTTTGGGTATTTTCTGTCATATGGAGCCCTCAAAGTCACTTCAAATGTGAGGTGGTCCCTAAAAACAAATGGTTTTGCAAATTTTGTTTTTAAAAATGAGAAATCACTGGTCAACTTTTAACCCTTATAACTTCCTACCCAAAAAAAATTGTTTCCAAAATTGTGCTGATGTTAATGAACAGCATTTCCCACATGTCTACTTAACTATTTTGTGCGATATGACTCTCTGATTTAAGGGCATAAAAGTTAAGTTTTAAAATTGCGAAATTTTCAACATTTTTGCCAAATTTCCATTTTTTTCACAAATGCAAGTAAAAAAAATCTTACCACTATCATAAGGTGGTCATTAAGGTGAAAGCAGGCTTCGTCTCAAAGGAATTATTGTCCAGGGGTGGAGGTTGCTATACAGAAGCTTGGGCATGTTTAGAAATAGGTTCAAAGGAATATTGGGGTTGTTCAAGTTCGCCAACAGCAGAAGTCTGATAGAAGACTTTTGGCGGTTCCTGTTTTTAAAGTGGGCGATAGTTTGGCTGTCATCCAGAAATATTAAACTTTAGGTACCATCTGCAAAGTTAGGTCTGAAATTCGATTCCTTTGAGATTCTGGAAGTGGTCAATCGGCATTTAGGTTGAATCTTCCTTGAGCTCTCCACATCCCTAATGTCTTCCATAAATCCCTGTTGAAGGAATTTGTCCACTCGGTGGTGCCACCCTCGTCCCCATCTCCTCTAGTTGTTGTTGATGACAGTCTTGAGTATGAGGTAAAGAGAGTTATGGATTCTCGGAAGGTCCGTAATTCCCACCAGTGCCTTCTACATTGGAAGGGATTCGGACTGGAACAGAGATCCTTTTTTTCCAGCCTAATCTGTTGATGATCATTGCTTTTCATGCAAAGTTTCCTGGGAAAGCCTGGGGAGCCGGTGCCCCCATAAGAGAGGGTACTGTAACGGTTTCATATCGTACTGTGGCCTAGAGACGATTTGAGTGACAGCTCAGCCACCCTATGGGACCTGAAGTGTGCTGAACTGTCTGTTTTGTGAGTAACAGTTCAGTCATCCAATCTGATCCTGGGATGTGCTGGGCTGTCAGCATTTTGATTGACAGCCCTGCTGCTTAATCTGGTCTGGCGTGCGGGCATTTCCCCATTTGCCTCCTGTCTTTAATTATTTGCAAACTATTTAGCTGGGTTGCTTTGTGCAGTCTAATGTCAGTTGTTGTTTTGCTTAGGTGTGTGTGCTTTCTCTGTGTCTGACTTCTTGATCTTTTTTCTGACCTCGGATTTGTTGTGAGTATTCGTGTGCATTTTGACGTTCTCTAACTTCAGGTATCTGTCTGACCCTGGACTTGTTCTCTTACTATCCATTGTCTTGACATACCCTCCTGGCATTTGACCCCAGACTGTTACCTGACCACTCCTTTGTCTTACCCTTTGTACCACAAGCCCTCCTGGTATCTGACCTCTGACCTCCTGAATACCCTGTCTCACGACTTGCCAGCGAGTAGTGACTTAGCGTGAGTCTCCCAACCTGAGCGTAACAGTTTCTTAAAAATATATGAAGCAATCATGTGCAATTCGGGAGATCCGCAGCCTGTCAAGGCATTGCTGTCTGATATCGGACTGATTTGTATGGATGTCTTAACGTGCCCAAAAAAATACAAATTGCAGTAATCATGCAGCTTGCACCTCTCTCCTGCTCCCATTAAGAATCTTTGCACCATCTGTGCAAACAACCACACCATTGTAAATCTGCTATTATAATTGATACGGTGCTTACAGGACTACATCAGCATTATATTTAATAAAAACTGAGGTAAAGGGAACTTATGTAAAAATGCATTGCTATTAACTTGCACATATGGTGTTAATCTGGAGGTTAATTGGGGTTCTGAAGCTATCTGGCACCTGCACTAGATGCCGGAGAAGTTTATTTTAACACTCCTGGCAGCCTTGGGCTTTCAGTCATAGGAGTGGTGCCGACGCAGCTTACTGTAAGTCACCACTCAGTGCATAGTGTACTCTGTATCCGTGTCCCATGGCACTATGCATTGAGTGGTGACTAAAGCCGTTCTCGCACACCCCTATGGCTAAAAGTCGAGGATACCAAGAGAAATAAAGTTAATTTCCTTCCATCAGCTGGTCTCTCAGTGCGGGTGACAGGTTCCCTTTAATTGAATAGGTATGCTTCTAGGAGAGAACATCGCTGTAAATATGGCATCAGATTCAAGGTGCATAGTTGTACATTGAGCGTATACCATTCCACACCCATGAACCTTACTTGCATTGTTCTCTGCTATTTGTATAAGCTCAAAATGTGAACAAAGCCTTACAGGGATATTGAAGAATACTCTGTTAGGCCACATTCAGTCGTACATGTTTAAACACATTAAAAACCAATTGAAGTGTCATTAGGGTTTTGGATCAGAAATTCTGTCAGTGTTTGGTCAATGCGTCATCAGTGTTTTTCACACATGAATACAAGAGACAAAGCTTTTCCTATCCTTTGCAATGTAAAACAAGGACAGCAAATGGATGACACACTGATGACATCCATGTGCTGAGTGGTTTTTTTTCACAGACCCATTGTCATGGGTTTACCGCGACAGAGAGGAGCCAGAAGACCGCAGCGTCTGATTTCTCCTACTCATGCACTGATTAGAAGCACTTTACCTTCATATTAAACGGTGCTGGTTTCTTTCTTAGTGCAGAAGTTAATCTGCTCAGTTGCGAGTTCTTGGAAGCTTTCCTGCATTAAGGCTCAGCTGTTCACTGTTAGCCACTCCCATCTCCTATATAATCTGGGCCCTGGCAAGCACTCCTTGTCAGAGCAAGCTTTTTCTGCATGGCTGGAGGTTGTTGTTTGGTGGTCGTTATTTGGGAAGGCGTTTTGTGGATTTTTCTGTGACTGTTGATAAGTTTTTGGTGTATGCTAATTCCCCTTCTCCTACTTCGGTTTTATCCCATCCTCCATTCCCCTGTTGTTTGTATATTTGTATGATTGGTATTTTCCTTTATCCCTGTTCATATTACCTTGTTAGTCTGGTTGTTGTATTACAGTACACTACTACTCCCCTCTTTCCAGGATGTGGGAACGGTACATACTGAGGGTGGATTCAGGAGCTAAGGCAAGGTAAAGGAGAGTATGTTTTCAATGTAAGAGAAAGGGCAATTTTGTGGATGCATGTCTTTCCTTACTTCACTGTAAACAGCCGCCGGAAAACTAAGGAGCCCGGGTGTACATATTTCATCCGTGGGTAGGACAACATTTTTCTGCCTGCTGAAATCCATCTGGGCAAAAATAAGATGGTTATTTTTTTCTTTCTGGACAGTGGGGCTGGGTTTAACTTGATAAACACTAGGTTCATCCAGGGCCTCAAACCACATACCCTGTCCAGACCTATACCCATAATCGCCATCGACTCCGCACCCTTGAGACATGGGTATTTTACGCAAATCGTTCAAGAGTTACATCTACAGGTAGAGGCCATGCACTAAGAAAGCATTGATTGTTATGTGCTAGAGGGTCTACCCTCTCTGTAGTTCTTGGACTACCTTTGCTCACTCTGCACAACCCTGTGGCAGACTCGGGAGGTGGTAAAGTGGAGTATTGTCAAGAACACTACTTGGACATCCGTCTTGCAAGGGTGTTTTGAACAGCTGACATGTGCCCGGAATAGCCACGGGTGGAATCGCGATCCAACTGCGGCTATTAAACCGTTAAATGCCGCTGTCAAACTCTGACAGCGGCATTTAACATGCACTTCTGGAAATCCGCCCATCGGTGACCCCCGTCTTGTGATCGCGGGTCACTGATGGGTTGACATGACAACCAGAGGTCTCCTACAGACCTCTATCATTGTTAATGCCGGATTGCTACTAGTGCTGCCTAGTGGTCGGGCTCATAGCAAGTGAGTAATTCTGCTACATACAGGCGATCTGATCATTGCCTGTATGTAGCAGAGCCGAACAGGTTATGGCAGCTTCTAGTCTCCCATGGAGACTATTGAAGCATGCCACAAGAATAAAAAAGTTTTCAAAAATATTAAATAAAAATATAAAAGTTCAAATCACCCCCCCCTTTCACCCCATTCAAAATAAAACAAAAAAAATCAAACATATATTTGGTATCGCTGCGTTCATAATCGCCCGATCTATCAATATAAAAAAAGAATTAACCTGATCGCTAAACGGCATAATGAGAAAAAAATGAAAAACGGCAGAATTATGTTTTTTTGGTCACCGCAACATTGCATTAAAATACAATAGATTGTATCTGCACCAAATTGGTATCACTAAAAACGTCAGCTCGTCACGCAAATAAGCCCTCATCCAACCCGAGATCACGAAAAATAGAGACGCTACGGGTATCGGAAAATGGCGCCATTTTCTCTAGTAACTCCCCCCACGACAGCACACCTGGAGGATGTTACCTCTTTCCTAATAGGGACAGGAAATTACAAAGAGGTTAAATACCCCTCCCACATCCTCCCCTTCAGTGTTTTTTTCCTGTCCCTACCAGGGATGAAGAGGTCATCCTAGAGGTGCTGTGCCGGCAGGCGGTCACCAGGGAAAAATAGAAGCTGGGGAGCAGACTCACCTCTCTTCCCGAGTGCTGCTCCCGTCTCCAGTGGGACTCGGAACCCCCTCCTCCAGTCCGCACCTTCGGGCAAGGTCTGGGGGAGAAATCTTCGGCTGGAGGCCTGTCTGAGCTCTCCAGCACCTCTCCTCCGGCGTGATGACAGCGCAGAGCGCGCACGCATGCTGACTTCCGGTTTAGAAGCCGGCGGCCGGATGTGACGTCAGACGCCGGCCGGCTTCAGTGCAGAGATTTTTTTTGCGTTCCATGCTGGAACGCGTGGTCGGATTTCAGCGCGGATGGTGTCGGTGGGCTCCCCCCACCCTCCCCCACACCTGGACAATGGAGGAAGGAGGTCCTCTAATCAAGAGGACAGGTGCTGAAGTCCAGTCGCCTGTATAAGAGCCCCCAACAGGAAGGCATCTAAGGTAGGACCATAGTGTGGTAACCAGCATGGAGATGTCAGCTTCATGCCCGCTCTGCATCTGCAGACCCCAGCACCAACCTGGTCCCAGTAAATACTCTGGCACTGGGGTCCACTCCCTGGTACAGGTTGGAACCTTATGGCCTCCCCTTTATTTTAGGGGGACATTGAACCTGCATCAGGAAGCAAGACCAAGACTTCACAGAAATGTGCAGTCTGTGCAAAGAAATTGAACTCATATAAGAAACCCTTATGCAAGGAGTGCACACAGAGAGTCATTAGGGAAAAACAACCGTCCTTGATGGAAGAAATTAAAGGTCTGATCCAGCAGGAGATTAGATCCTCTATGGCCGCTTTTTCCCAACCTTCATCCTCTCTTGGTGCCCCTCCCGAAGCAAAGAGGAGGAAGCTGGATATAGAGGAAAAAGGGAATGAGGACTCTCAGGAATAGGCGTCAGTCCCAGACGAACCTCTGGAGGAGGGTGAATTATTCCTAGACCCAGAGGTCTCCCAACAGGAGAGATATTACTTCTCGGGGGATATAGAGGAATTCCCCACGGCAGTAAGGAGAACCATGGAGGTCGAGGAGGAAAAGACGGCCCAGACAGTACAGAAGGAGATGTTCGGGGGCTCCATTCCAGAAAGAAACAGGTGTTTCCTATTCATAAAAATATCTTGGACCTTGTCCTTGAGGAATGGGAATCCCAGAAAAGAGGCTGACCACCCCAAAGGAAATGAAGGATAGGTTCCCTGTAGACGACGAGACAGCGTCATGCTGGTCGGCAATTCCGAGGGTAGACATCCAGATTGCTAGGGTAACTAAGAAGACCACACTACCATTTGAAGATGCCTCCCAGCTGAAGGACCCTCTGGAATGTAAAATGGATGGGCTTCTAAGGAAGTCATGGGAAACTTCAGCATCTCTATTAAGCACCAATGCAGTATCCACTTGTGTGGCTCGGTCAATGTACCGCTGGCTGGGACAACTGGAGGAACACCTATCTACGGGTACTCCTAGAGAAGATATCCTGGCTTCCCTACCCCTTCTCCAGAAGACAACAGGGTTTCTGGCAGATGCCTCTGCAGAATCTGTGAGAGTGGCGGCAAGATCGTCAGGATTATCAAATTCAGTGACACGTGCACTCTGGATGAGATCTTGGACTGGGGATATAACCTCAAAAATGAAGTTGTGTTCTATCCCCTTCAACGGGAAGTACATGTTTGGTCCTGCCCTTGATGAACTGCTGGAGAAGGCTTCAGACAAGAAGAAGACCTTAACAGAACCTAGAAATCCTAGGAAGAGACCCTTCCGTTCCCAACAGGAACGGCTCCTCAGTACAGAGGAAAGGGCAAGTCGGGGAGCTGGAGCTACCCAAAAGGGGGGGGGAAGGACAGGAATCTTTTTCTTCCCCATTCCCAGAGGCCAAAGAAGCAATGACACTATCACGGTGGGAGGTCGCATCTCAGACTTCCTTCCGCAGTGGCAAAAGATTGGCTCGGATCAGTGGACTCTAAAAATCAGTCAGGGAGGAAATAAAGTTAGAATTCACCTCATATCCACAAAAGAGAATAAAGACAACACACCTCACTTCTCCAGAACTACAGTCCAACCTGATACGGGGAGTAGAGGACCTGTTAGCCGCAAAGGTAGTCTCAGTAGTCCCAGAGAACGAAAGGAACAGTGGACATTATTCGAACCTATTCCTCATAGAAAAGACGAATGGATCGCATCGGGTCATAATCAACCTGAAACCCCCTGAGTCGCTACATGACCTACAGAAGGTTCAAGATTAAATCCATCAGGTCAACTGTACCTCTGTTTGGACAAGATTTCGTAATGACGACGATAGACCTACAAGATGCGTACTACCACATCCCGATTCATCCAACTTATCGGAGATTCCTGAGGTTCGCAATAGTCAGGGGAGAGATCATAGAACATTATCAGTTCAACGTTCTCCTGTTTGGGCTGTCTTCAACCCACGGATTTTCACAAAGATCTGGTCAGAGGTCATGGCTTACATCAGAGGTCAGCACATATGCATAGTCCCATACCTCGATGACCTCTTGTTAGTGGCTCCTCCAGTACCTGTGCTACAGGAACATATACAGACGACAACCCAGGTCCTATCATCCCTAGACCGGATAATATTATTATTATTATACATTTTTATAGCACCATTTATTCCATGGCGCTTTACATGTGAAAAGAGGCAAATATAGACAAGTACAATAAACGTGAGCAATACAAGGCACACACAAGTACTGAAGGAGAGAGGACCCTGCCCGCAAGGGCTCACAGTCTACAGGGATGGGTGAGGATACACTAGGAGAGGGTAGAGCTGGTCGTGCGGGGTTCAGTAGACAGAGGATCACTGCAGGTTGTAGGTTTGTCGGAAGAGGTGGGTTCTTTTTGAAGGTTTCCATGGTAGGCGCGAGTCTGATGTGTTGGGGTAGAGAGTTCCAGAGTATGGGAGAGGCACGGGAGAAGTTTTGTAGGCGGTTGTGGGAAGAAGAGATAAGAGGGGAGTAGAGGAGGGGATCTTGAGAGGATCGAAAGTTGCGTGTGGGTATGTACCGGGAGACCATGTCACAGATATATGGAGGAGACAGATTGTGGATGGCTTTGTAGGTCATGGCTAGGGTTTTGAACTGGAGCCTCTGGACGAAGGAAGTCAATGAAGGGCTTGGCAGAGAGGAGAGGCTGGGGAATAACGGGGAGACAGGTGTATTAGTCGGGCAGCAGAGTGCAGGATGGATTGGAGTGGTGCCAGAGTGCTAGAGGGAAGGCCAGAGAGTAGGAGGTTGCAGTAGTTGAGGCGGGAGATGATGAGGGCATGCACTAGTGTTTTTGTAGTTTCATGGTCAAGGAATGCACGGATCCGGGAAATATTTTTGAGTTTGAGACGGCAGGAGGAGGCAAGGGTTTGGACATGTGGCTTGAAAGAGAGGGCAGAGTCGAGGATCACCCCAAGGCACCGAGCATGCGGGACTGGGGAAAGTGAGCAGCCATTGATGTTGATGGATAGGGCTAGTGGGGGGGGTAGAGTGAGATGGGGGAAAGATTATAAATTCTGTTTTGTCCATGTTCAGTTTTAGAAAGCGAGCAGAGAAGAAAGTAGAAATAGCAGACAGACATTGTGACAGGAGGTAGTGTGTGAGAGGGAGACACTGAATGTTCGGTTTGTTAGATATGATGAGACCCAGGATAGGGCCAAGCCTGTGATGCCAAGAGATGAGAGAATCTGTAGCAGGAGGGAATGGTCCACAGTGTCAAAGGCAGAAGACAGGTCCAGGAGAAGGAGGACAGAGTATTGTCGCTTGCTCTTGGCGATTAGTAGGTCGTTGGTGACTTTAGTTAGGGCAGTTTCAGTTGAGTGATGCAGTCGGAAGCCTTATTGTAAGTGGTCAAGGAGGGAGCAGGAGGAGAGGTGGGAGGATAGTTCAAGATGGACATGCTGTTCCAGTAGTTTTGAGGCATAAGGGAGAAGAGATATCGGGCGATAGCTAGACACAGAGCATGGGTGGAGGGAGGGCTTTTTGAGGATGGGTGTGATCGAGGCATGTTTGAAGGATGAGGGGAAGACACCATTTGTAAGTGAGAGGTTGAAGAGGTGTGTTAGAGTAGGGGTGAAGACTGTGGCGAGGCTAGGGATGAGGTGGGATTGGAGCGGGTCAAGCATGCCATGCAAGCCATGCAAGTGGTGAGGTGTGATCTTGATAGGAGGGTGGAAAGCTGATCTTCTGTCATGGTGGAGAAGTTGGTTTTGGAGGAAGAGGGCTGAGCAGCTAAGAGGGGTAATGGGGGCTGTGGGCCAAAGCTTTCTCTGATCGTATCGATCTTCTGCTTAAAGAAAGAGGCAAAGTCTTCAGCAGAAATTAGAGGAGAAGGAGGTGGTGCTGGGGGACGGAGTAGAGAATTGAAAGTGTTGAAGAGCTGTTTAGGGTTGTGAGACAGGGAGGATATGAGAGATGAGAAGTAAGTTTGTTTTGCGGCAGTGAGCGTGGACTTGAAGCTGGTGAGGGACTGCTTGTACGCGGTTAAGTGCTCGGCAGAGTGGGATTTTTTCCATCTCCGCTCAGCGACCCTGGAAGCTCGTCTCAGTTCTTTGGTGAGGCTGATCAGCCAGGGCTGCCTGTTGATTGTACAAGTTTTGCTATGTGTGAGGGGGGGGCGGCCGAATCAAGTGCTGCTGTTATTGTAGTGTTATAAAAGGTGGCAGCAGAATCTGTGTCATGAAGTGAAGATATGTCTGTAAGAGGGAGGAGGGACTCAGAGAGCAATGGTAAATTGAGGTGTTTGAGATTTCTGCGAGGGTGAGTGAGTTTGTGGAGTGGGGGTTGTGCACTGGAAGAGGAGAGGGAAGAGAACGTCAGTAGGTTGTGGTCAGACAGGGGAAGGGGTGAGTTATTGAGATTAGTAAGGGAACAGAGGCGGGTGAAGATAAGGTCCAGCGTGTGACCATCTTTGTGAGTGGCCGCAGAGGACCATTGAGTGAGGCCAAAGGAGGCAGTGAGCGATAAAAGTTTAGAGGCAGCTGGGGTGGAAGCATCAATGGGGATGTTGAAGTCACCCATGATGATAGTGGGGATATCAGCAGAGAGGAAATGAAGCAGCCAGGTGGTGAAGTGGTCGAGAAAGGTGGAAATGGCTATTTCTGGGGGGCGGTAGATGACAGCCAGCTGGAGGTTGGAGGGGGAGTAGATACGGAGGAGTGCACCTCAAACGAGGGAATAGTAGCGGAGGGGGGTAGTGGAATTGGGGTAAAGGAGCAGGCATCAGACAGGAGCAAGGCAACTCCACAACGTTTGTTGCTGGGGCGGGGGGGGTGAGATAGGTGGAATCCACTGTATGAGAGTGCAGCTGGTGAGGCTGAGTCAGAGTGGATGAGCCAAGTTTCAGTTATGCCAAGGAAGGAGAGTTTATTGGTGATGAAGAGGTCGTGGATAAATAACAGTTTATTGCAGACAGAGCGTGCGTTCCATAGAGCTCCAGGTAGTGGGACCGGGGGAGTGGGGCTGGATGAATGGGTATGAGGTTATCATGGTTGCGAAAACGTGTAGAGGATCGTGGCAGGGTGATAGAAGTGAGTGTGGGGACGTGTTGAGGAGGGCCAGGATTTGGGGATATGTCACCAGCAATGAGGAGTAACAGACAGAGTGTTAGAAGGTGGGAGCAGGATAAGACATGGTGTGGCCGTGTGTTTCTGGAGAGAAAGGATTGTACGTGGAGGAGCAGTTCTGAAGAAAAGGTGAGATGGCTGGGGAGAATGGAGGGGGAAATGACTACTTCATTACTATGTGGGGGATTACAGGGAATAGGAAGAAAGCAAG
>JARQOD010000002.1:333205882-333261218 GCA_033576555.1 Oophaga sylvatica | reverse complement strand
AAACCTTATGCAATATGCTATAGCTGGAAACCTTTCGAATAATCATTTTGAACCTAATGCTAGATGTCTTCATCCATTTTCCCCTGGTATTTTATAAATACAATGAGCATAATAATTGCAAAAACAGTACACAAAGCGCCAAAAACAAGATACGCAATTCCCAGGAATGGATTCTTTCCTCCCATCCATGACACTGTGCTAAAAACGATTTTTTTTCTTCCATTAAAACTTAAAACATGAAAGTCTGTTGAGCAACAGTTAAGGTTGAACATTAATATAAGCTCTTTTTCTAAATGAGGTTATCCAGGACTTTACAATTGATTAAATGTCATTGAAGAGGTCCAACTCTCAGCAACCTGACTCCGCTGTCTCAGTGCAATGTAGAACTCTGGGGATTGATTACAGTTGCTGGTATATTCCTGTATTAACAATTAACTTATTATTTATGCGGCCCTATATTTATGCTGCAGCCTCTTAGAATTGTTGTACCTAATCATGCTTACATGCCCTGATATTTTCCTTCTAGTGAGGTCGCCCCTTTTCCCTTTAATGTGATCTCACGTCATCATCTCTTTTATCATGCATTAACTGATTATATGGACTAAAGATTATATTGTACAATTATTACATGGCATCTGGACATAATGTAGGCGTATAGCCAATTTTGCTGACGCTTATCAGCTACCATGTATTTTGACATGGTAGAATTACAGAACATGGTTTATTAATGTACTTATTAATCATGGGTAGCCATGATAGCCAGGGGTCTGTTGAAGACCTCCATGCTTGTCATGACGGTACTCCTGTGAAAGCATCCTATAGCTGGCATTCATAGGAGACCGTGATTTCAGCTATACATGGCAGTAATGCAGCACTGCACTACGAGAATTAACAAGAATAGTAGAGAAGTGTAAAAAAAAAAAAGTTTTTAAAAATGTGAAGAAAGAAGCAAACAAAAAACCACAAGTTCAAATCACTACATCTTTAAATTCTGATCTAT
This sequence comes from Oophaga sylvatica, assembly GCA_033576555.1. Classification (NCBI taxonomy): domain Eukaryota; kingdom Metazoa; phylum Chordata; class Amphibia; order Anura; family Dendrobatidae; genus Oophaga; species Oophaga sylvatica. The sequence goes on along the minus strand of JARQOD010000002.1, from coordinate 333,260,218 downwards.
CAAAATGTAGAAAATCAGATAAAAAAAAGCCTCAGGGTCTCAGGAAATGGCCATTCAAGTGAATTTTTGTAAAGAAAAAAACTATTGGTTTGTTTACTGTGTAATAATTCTGACCTGAAAAATCACATTTTTAAGGTCAGTGTTACAGTACAGTAAATTAAAAACCCAAAACATTTGTAGAATTGCATTTTTTTGCAGTTTTGATGGTTAGAATTTTTTTCCTGCTTTCCATTGCATCACATGATAAAATGAATAGTGTCATTCAAAACTACAATTCTTACCGTAAAAAAACACACTAGACCTTGCAAATCAAGGACCCAGAGTCTGGAGAAAGGTGGAGAGGCCACAATACAAGCTGCTTGAGGTCTAGTGTGAAGTTTCCACAATCAGTGAAAGTTTGGGGAGCCATGTCATCTGCTGATGTAGGTCTACTGTGTTTTATCAAGACCAAAGTCAGCGCAGCCGTCTACCAGGAAATTTTAGAGCACTTTATGCTTCGCTCTGCCATCAAGCTTTTTGGAGATGGAAATTTCATTCTCCAGCAGAACTTGGCACCTGTCCACACTGCCGAAAGTACCAATACTTGGTTTGAAAACAACAGTATCACTGTGCTTAATCGGCCAGAAAACTCACCTGACCGTAACCCGATAGAGAATCTTTGGGGTATTATCAAGAGGAAGATGAGACACCAAACCCCACAATGCAGATGATCTGAAGACTGCTATCAAAGCAACCTGGGCTTCTATAACACCTCAGCAGTGCCACAGGCTGATCGCCTCCATGCCACACTGCATTGATGCAGTAATTGATTCAAAAGGAGCCCCAACCCAGTACTGAGAGCATTTACTGAACATACATTTCAGTAGACCAACATTTTGGATTTTAAAATCATTTTTCAAGCTGGTGTTATAAAGTATTCTAATTTACTGAGATAATGACTTTTGGGTTTTAATTGGCTGTAAGCCATAATCATCAACATTAACAGAATAAACACTTGAAATACATCACTCTGTAATCACTCTAGAATATATGAGTTTCACTTTTTGTATTGAACTGAAATAAATTGACTGAGGATATTCTAATTTTGTGAGATGCACCTGTATGTCTGGAGATCTACACAACCTATTAAATTCATCACAAAAGGCTTATAATGACCCCCAACTTATGAAAAATACAAGGAGGCCTGAATGAGCAAAGTAGTAACTACCACCCCATCACATATTTCACAGTGCTATCCTCGGGTTCGTTCAAGGAAGCGATGTCGAAACGCGTTGGTTACTTTTTGGTAACTTGTTTACTTTTTTGGTTAGATTTCCCATGTATTATTATACTATTGCCAATTTTGTTTTATTCTTTTACATGTTGGAAGTTATAAGTTGCATGTTATAGATCTTGCAGACCTATAGACATACGTGGTATTGCATATTGTCTGACGGATATATATTATATCTGGATCACTGCTACATCATATACGGTGGCCATATCAGTGTGTGCACATTCTTATCTGTGTTATGGCTCTTAATTCACTGAGTATATAATTTTGAAGATATCTCCAATATTATGGTCACTTAATTCACAGTCTAATCCAATTGGAGTAATATTAAAAAATAACTTAATATAGTTAAAGGTCGAAAACCACATCACAATATAATTAAAAATAAATCTCGCAGCATTTTGGACAATTACTGGTCATTGTTCAATATTTTATTTGGCTCTATATTGATGTATAATGAAAGGTTGTGGCAGGCTTCACTTATGGAGGCAGTTCCATCTATCGCAATCAGTTCCTGAATGATAACACCCATTCATTTTAGCTGCTATTGATATATGCAGTTTCTATTGTTATTTGTTAGTTATTTTTTTTTTATAGCAATGGCACTATTTGAATAACATATCTGATCTCCACTATTGATAGCTGTGAAGCCCATGTTAATTTTGTATTTGCAAGAGCCACATACTGCGATAGTAACACCATCTAGATGATATGTGTAGCTCGACTTATATTGATTGTGGAATCAATGATTACATTCCTAACCATCAGCTATACTAGAATTGCTGCCCTACTTAGCAGCTGTGCTGGAGATTCTGCACAAACACCACCAGCCATACCGATATACAGTGGGTACGGAAAGTATTCAGACCGCTTTAAATTTTTCACTTTTTTTTTAATTTACCAAATGGCTGCAATGTAATAAAGTTAATTTTTTTTGCCTTAATGTACACTCTGCACCCCATCTTGACTGGAAAAAACAGAAATGTAGAAATTTTTGCAAATTTATTAAAAAAGAAAAATATCACATTGTCATAAGTATTCAGACCCTTTGCTCAGTATTGAGTAGAAGCACCCTTTTGAGCTAGTACAGCCATGAGTCTTCTTGGGAATGATGCAACAAGTTTTTCACACCTGGATTTGGGAATCTTCTGCCATTCTTCCTTGCAGATCCTCTCCAGTTCCGTCAGGTTGGATGGTGAACGTTGGTGGACAGCCATTTTCAGGTCTCTCCAGAGATGCTCAATTGGGTTTAGGTCCGGGCTCTGGCTGGGCCAGTCAAGAATGATCACAAAGTTGTTCTGAAGCCACTCCTTTGTCATTTTAGCTGTGTGCTTAGGGTCATTGTCTTGTTGGAAGGTGAACCTTCTGCCAAGTCTGAGGTCCCAAGCACTCTGGAAGAGGTTTTCATCCAGGATATCTGTGCAATTGAAGGAAACATGAATGCGGCCAAGTACAACCAGTCGTCCTGTCCCTGCAGCTGAAAACCGCCCCCTTAGCATGATGCTGCCACCACGTTTCACTGTTGGGATTGTATTGGTCAAGTGATGAGCAGTGCCTGGTTTTCTCCACACATATACCGCTTAGAATTATCACCAAAAAGCTCTATCTTTGTCTTACCAGACCAGAGATTCTTATTTATCATAGTCTGGGAGTCCTTCATATGTTTTTTAGCAAACTATGTGGGCTTTCATATGTGTGGCACCGAGGAGAGGCTTCCGTCAGGCCACTCTGCCATAAAGGCCCGACTGGTGGAGGGCTGCAGTGATAGTTGCCTTTGTGGAACTTTATCCCATCTCCCTACTGCATCTGTGGAGCTCAGCCACAGTGATCTTGAGGTTCTTTATCTCTCTCACCAAGGCTCTTCTCCCTCGATTGCTCAGTTTGTTAGGACAGGCAGGTCTAGGAAGACTTCTGGTGGTCCCAAACTTCTTCATTTAAGGATTATGGAGGCCACTGTGCTCTTAGGAACCTTGAGTACTGCAGAAATTCTTTTGCAACCTTGGCCAGATCTGTGCCTTGCTACAATTCTTTCTCTGAGCTCCTTGGCCACTTCCTTTGACCTCATGATTCTCATTTGGTCTGACATGCACTGTGAGGTCTTATATAGACACGTGTGTGCCTTTACAAATGAACTCCTATCAGTTTAATTAACCCCTTAACGACTGCTGATACGCCTGTTAACTGCGGTAGTTAACGGTACTTAAACCACAGCGCCGTGAATTCACAGTGCTGAGGAAAAAGTATATAGCGCCCCCCAGAGTCGCTTTTCTCTGGGGTCTCAGCTGCCGGGGGTAGCCGAGACCCCAGAGAACATGATTTGGGTTGGTTTATACCGACCCCAGTGTTGCGATTGCCGATATTAACCGTAAAACGGCGACCGCAAAAATTTTTTTAAAAAGTCCGATGTGTCATTTAATTTCTCTCTCCTCTGATGTGATCGCACATAAGAGGAGAGAGAAATAGGGTCCCTGATAGCCCCGGTACCTCCCAATGCTCCTGGGCCCTCCTGCATCCTCCGGTGGGCGTCGCCATCTTCTTCCGGTTAGAATATGGCGCGCACATGCGCAGTGCGCCCGCCGATATCCGCCAGCCGGCACCCGTCAACAATAGTAAGATTTTTCCTACTGGTTCATTTTGGTCACTGTGATAGGGTCTTTCACAGTGATCAAAATAAAAAATAGTGAATAACCCCCCCTTTGTCACCCCCTTAGTTAGTGAAATATAATAAAATAAAGAAAATATATTTTATTTCCATTTTCCCATTAGAGTTAGTGTTAGGCTAAAGTTAGTTGGGCTAAAGTTTTAGGGTTAGGGTTAGTGTTGGGATTAGGGTTATGGTTGGGATTAGGGGTGCGTTGGGGTTAGGTTTGTGGTTGGGATTAGGGTTATGGTTGGAGTTAGAATTGTTTTTTTTTCACTGTTTAGATACATCAGGCGGTCTCCAAATGCGACATGGCGCCACCATTGATTCCAGACAATTTTGCTTTCAAAAGTCAAACAGTGCTCTGCGGTAAACCCAAACAGTGGTTTATACCCACATATGGGTCATCAGCGTACTCAGGATAAATTGCACAACAACTTTGGGGTCTAATTTATCCTGTTACCCTTGGGAAAATAAAAAATTGGGGGCTAAAAAATCTTTTTTGTGGAAAAAAAATGATTTTTGAAGGAAAAAAAATGATTTTTTTATTTTCACGGCTCTGCATTATAAACTTCTGTGAAGCACTTGGGGTTCGAAGTGCTCACTACACATCTATATAAACTCCTTGGGGGTCTAGTTTCCAAAATGGTGTCACTTGTGGGGGTTTCTACTGTTTAGTCACATCAGGGGCTCTGCAAACGCAACATGACGCCCGCAGACCATTCCATCAAAGTCTGCATTTCAAAACGTCACTACTTCCCTTCCGAGCCCCGACGTGTGCCCAAACAGTGGTTCCCCTCCACATATGGGGTATCGGCGTACTCAGGAGAAATTGCACAACACATTTTATTGTTCATTTTCTCTTTTAACACTTGTGAAAATAAAAGAAATTGGTTCTCAAGTAAAATGTTTGTAAAAAAAAAGTTTAATGTTAATTTTTTCCTTCTACATTGCTTCAGTTCCTGTGAAGCACGTAATGGGTTAATAAACTTGAAATGTGGCTTTGAGCTCCTTGAGGGTGCTGTTTTTAGAATGGTGTCACTTTTGGGTATTTTCTATCATGTACACCCCTCAAAGTGACTTTAAAAATGTGATGTGGTCTCTAAAAAAATGGTTTTGTAAATTTTGTTGTAAAAATGAGAAATTGCTGGTCAACTTTTAACCCTCATAACTTCCTAACAAAAAAAATGTTGTCTCCAAAATTGTGCTGATGTAAAGTAGACATGTGGGAAATGTTATTTATTAAGTATTTTGTGTGACACATCTCTCTGATTTAAGGGCATAAAAATTAAAAGTTTGAAAATTGCTAAATTTTTATAAATTTTGCATATTTCCATTGTTTTCATAAACAAACAAGTTATATTGAAGAATTTTACCACTAACATGAAGTACAATATGTCACAAAAAAACAATCTCAGAATCAGCGGGATCCGTTAAAGCGTTCCAGAGTTATAACCTCAAAGTGACATTGGTCAGAATTGTAAAAATCGGCCTGGTCATTAAGCTGCAAATTGGCTCGGTCACTGAGGGGTTAAACACAGCTGGACTCCAATGAAGGAGTAGAACCATCTCAAGTTGGATCACAAGGAAATGGACAGCATGTGACTTAAATATGAGTGTCTGAGCAAAGGGTCTGAATACTTATGAACATGTGATATTTCAATTTTTCTTTTTAAATAAATTTGCAAAAATTTCTACATTTCTGTGTTTTTCAGTAAAGACGGGTGCAGAGTGTACGTTAATGAGAAAAAAAATGAACTTTTTTGAATTTAACAAATAGCTGCAATGAAACAGAGTGAAAATTTTAAAGGGGTCTAAAATCTTTCTGTACCCACTGTACTATGAAATCTTCTTGTATTCTGTCTAGCTCAGTTGTATCTTACCAAAAAATGTGGCCCCTGATGACTCATGGCAGGAATGAATAAATGCGTAGGGCTGCTCAGTGCGTGAGATGACAGGATCTGCCAGGGCGAGGAATTACCAGGGAGCAGAGGGCCTGTGTGAGGCGGGTATCTGTGGCTGCAGGGAGCTGTGATCGCAGCTCATCATCAAAATTACAGTACAGGCTGCAGATCACCGCTAACGTGTTCAGAGCACAGCAGTGAGATCATCCATCTGCTTTGCTCTGAATAGGACGCAGTGCTAAGTGGGAGCAAAGTACAGGTGTATGGTTTGTTTTTCTATGCATTGAATGTATGGGGCTATACACCAGGATGCCGAGCCCATATGCCAGGATGCAGTATATGGAGCATTATACAGAGCGGTGTAGTTACAGATGTCACCGCTCATCACAGCCGCTGGGTCTTGCAGAGTGCAGTGGTACCCGGATTGGCTGCTGCTACAGCCTATGGAGCCTCATTCTCTGAACAAGGTTCTGTAGCCTTTGGACATTGGATTTGGGGATCGTCTTGGGGATGCCATGGCCTACATCAGACCTGTATATGAACTTTGTTTTCTAATGAATTTGTGAACGAGGAACAGTGTCTAGTCTTGAGTTCTCTCATTTTATTTTTTCCAGGTTTCTATTTGTGGACTATGGTGGAGTTACATGATTTTCTTTTTTTTTCCTTAATAAATTGGTGAACCAGGGAAAGTGTTGGTGAGTCTTTATTCAAATAGAAAAATAAATTTTGTCTGGGTTTCCCCACCCCCCACATTAGTGGGTTACTAATGGGGAGAGGGGGCGTGATGGACGCCTCTCCACTACTAACCACAGGACTTGATGACAGACATGATTTCTGACAATTCACGGCTGTCATCAAACGCAACTTCCATTTCCCCAATTGCCACCGCACCAGGGCTATCGGAAAGAGCCAGGCCAAGAGCTAGAATTAGAGCATCTAATGTTATGCGCCAATTTTGGGGAGGCTGCAGGCTGGGAAGGGCCCAATTACCAGAGACCTTCCCAGCCTGATAATATAAGCCCCAAGCTGTCTGCTTTACCTTGGCTGGTAAAAAAAAAAAGTCATTTTTTAATTTACTTATTAGGGTAAACACCCTTTAGTTCCACATGAAAGGCACTAAAGAGTGCAAGTTTATTAATGTAGGAGGTTTGCAAAATTATCTACAGGACGTTTATTCTATTTATCTATTTTACCACTGCTCCCATAGAAGTGGACACAGCAGGATGACATTTCTAAGGAAGCAGTTGTGTAACGTGCAACCCCTAATGACCCCGCAAGGCGAAACATGTTGGGGAGACTAACGGCTGCATTATTTTAAACCAGCATAACAATGTGTGATGAGTGGGATTAAAACACGATCAATAGTCCTGAACTGGAACATAGTAGTTTAGTGGTATCAGACCTAATGGATCAGAACATATATGATTCTTATGAGGGTAGATGACTACCAATTGATTTAGTAAAATGGTTGCATCAAAGAGACCTATGGAATCGCATATGCTCTATGGATTCTAAATGATATAATAATTACGGATCTGATATGGCAACAAGATAGTTGCCTGCATATAGTCTCCTGGCTGTGAATTGAGCTGTGTGAAAATAACATAGCACTAGTGGTCAGATGAATATGTAACTTTGTGACTATTGCAGATTTGATCATATATACCTGCACATTTATATTAGTGGAGAATCTGAATGTGTGATTACACTGCAGAATAAATTATGATCCCTTAGGTGATAAAATCATCTATATATTACTAATGCCAGTGAGCTCTAATGCAATTTAATATAGATCCGAGTTTGCTAAAATAGCAATCTGCTATATCTCAGGACATATTAAAATAGTGGACCAAAAGATGGACCCCAAGCTCTACTAAAAGTAATTGATAGAGTGATCTATTGACGTGTCCTATATTAGAATAGGATAGTGACACTATAGCTCGGCGTGAAGAGATATGTATGTATGTGTGATAAGAGATATGTATGTATGTGTGATAAGAGATATGTATGTATGTGTGATAAGAGATATGTATGTATGTGTGATAAGAGATATGTGTGTGTGTGATAATTGTATATATTATAAAATATATATATAAATATATATATATACAATAATATAATACATACACACACACATACATACACATGAAAAATACGCTTGAAAAAGGTCGACATCTAGGACCGAAATGTCACACATGGGCTAATAAACCACCTATTTCTTATATCTTGGAGTGCTGCCTTTCATTTTTTGGATCATATTATGAGGTTTGGTATATACCTGGAAGGATTTTTTAGCACCCTCATCATCATTTTGGTGCTGCTTTTCAATATTTTTTGCTATACACACATTATATATATATATATATATAACACACACACACATACATATACACACACACATGTATTATATATAGCCACGCCCACTCCACATAACCCCACCCAATAACTAAGCATCTTTCATTTCACCAGAGCTGTTTAAAAGACTGATTGGTTGCTATGAGCAACAGTTTTCCTTGTAGACAGTTGTGGTAACTGAGGCCTATTACTCTTATCATTTCTATGGTGATATCGTCTTTCTGTAAGGCTGGAAAGTGTCACACAGGATAGGATTAGATACACGGCTCAGCAGACAGTATCACAGTATAGAATTAGATACACAGGTCAGCAGATAGTATCACACAGGATAGGATTAGATACACGGCTCAGCAAACTATCACACAGGATAGGATTAGATACACATCTCAGCAGACTATCACACAGGATAGGATTAGATACACGGCTCAGCAGACAGTAACAGAGGATAGGATTAGATACACAGGTCAGCAGATAGTGTCACACAGGATAGGATTAGATTCACGGCTCAGCAGACAGTATCACACAGGACAGGATTAGATACACGGCTCAGCAGACAGTAACAGAATAGGATTAGATACACGGCTCAGCAGACAGTAACACACAGGATAGGATTAGATACACGGCTCAGCAAACTATCACACAGGATAGGATTAGATACACGGCTCAGCAGACTATCACACAGGATAGGATTAGATACACGGCTCAGCAGACAGTATCACACAGGATAGGATTAGATACATAGCTCAGCATACAGTAACACAAGATAGGATTAGATTCACGGCTCAGCAGACAGTATCACACAGGATAGGATTAGATACACGGCTCAGCAGACAGTAACAGAATAGGATTAGATACACGGCTCAGCAGACTATCACACAGGATAGGATTAGATACACGGCTCAGCAAACTATCACACAGGATAGGATTAGATACACGGCTCAGCAGACTATCACACAGGATAGGATTAGATACACGGCTCAGCAGACAGTATCACACAGGATAGGATTAGATACATAGCTCAGCATACAGTAACACAAGATAGGAATAGATACACGGCTCAGCAGACTAACACACAGGATATGATTAGATTACACAGACATCACGCAGCACGTAGTACACATCACAGGATAGGATTAGATAAACAGCTCAGCAACAGGATATGCCAAAGGAGAGAACATTTTAATTCCAAGAATTCCACTCATTCCATCTGATTTGCCTTTTGATTTTAAACGTCTCCAGTTTTGACTTCGACCGGTATTTGCAATGTCCATTAACAAGGCTCAGGGAGAGTCCTTGAAAGTAGTAGGGATCGATTTGCAATCTCCATGCTTTTCTCATGGTCAACTTTACGTGGTCTGTTCATCTTTGCACCAAAAGGAAAAGCCAAAAATGTTGTTTATCAAAAGGCTCTTGAATGAGTTGAAAATAAAATACTATCAATACTTGGGTAATCGTTTAGTTATTTTGTGTTGCAAATCTGTAGTGTTGAATATATGATGTGAAATGTTTTTATGTGCAATATAATCATTATAATTTGTTATAACTAACCATAGCTAGTTACTATGCCCAGGGAAAGCTGGTCTCTTTAGCTAGTAAATAATAACAATTGGACTTGTATACACTTGCACTTTTGTCACTAAATCACTTTTGTGGTACACTCATACACACATTTTTTTTGTAATTTTAAATGTGTGTTTCCTTTGCAAAATAATTAAAAGTCATTTTTTACTTTAGGATCTTTAATAGGGATCTCTAGTTGCCTTAGGCAAATTGTGTGAATTTAAACCCTATGCTGAATCCAGACAGTACTGTATGTGGTCAGTTGTGTAATGTGCGACATCGCTCCATCCACTTCTAGTGGAGTAATAATACTGTGGATAGAGTGGGGTTCACACATTACACTATTGATCTCATAGAAGTGGACAGAGTGGCGTCACATATTTATAAGGAAGAAGCTGTGTAATGCGTGACCCCACTTCGTCCACTTCTATGGGTGGAGTAATTTAGTGGGCGATGCGTTGTTGTCACACATTACACCACTGCTCCCATAGAAAACAGGAGAAGAAAACGACCAAAAGATCCAGCAATTCTAAAATAATATACTTTATTATAAATCTTCCATATACAAAGAACAGATAAATAGCGGGAGAGCAAAAGTGAGCAAAAGTGAATCCTGAAAACCGCTGCACCTGGGTGAATGCAGGCGCAGCGGTTTTCGGGATTCAGTATCGGCTGGTAAGATTTATTATGTCTATTTCTACTTTTTCTTACTCTATGAATTTTTTAATGAGAGAATTATGTTATCTATCTACCTCATTTTGCCCTTACTGATCCTTTTGGATATTGGACCTGGATATGCATTAGCATTGATGTTTATGATTATTTTGATCTGGATATGTAGTCCTATGTACCTATACGGACCACTTGCTCCATGCATTCTTGGATGTTTTTCTTTGTTTGACGCACATGTGCTCTTTTGCTCTCCCGCTATTAATCTGTTCTTTGTATATGGAAGATTTATAATAAAGTATATTTTTTTTAGAATTGCTGGATCTTTTGGTCGGTTTCTTCTCCTGTTTTCTATGTTAGGCCGGAGTCACACTGGCGACAAAATCGGACGACTGCAATGCGATGAAATATCGCATTGCAGTCGGACCTATGTTAATCTATGGAGCAGCTCCCAGTATCAGATTTTTTGTGGTCCGTTTTAAACGTCCGTGTACAATCGCAGCATGCTGCGATTGTCACCGATTGTGGGTCGACTATCGCCAATGCAAGTCTATGGGAGCGATGAAAAATCTGATTACAAACGGACCACACTGTGTGACTTGCGATGAAATCGCATCGGTGTCCTTTAGAAAAGCCGGCAATTCATCCCCGGCTATACTGTAAAATCACACTGACAGCTTTAATAAAGACTAGAAAGAATAGATATATACACATAGAACACATATATATATATATACACATGTCATTGTGACATGTATATATACATATATTTATAGTTCCTAGACTTCTACATACTGTAATAGCCGCTAATTCAATTGCCGGGTTTTGTGAAATCACAGAAGCCGACATGAAATGATACATTGTTTCCACACATTTAACCATGTAATTTCATGTATTTTTATATATGTTTGAAACATACAATTACATGAGTGTATTTGTGCAAAATTTCAGACATGTAGGGGTTAATTAAAGGTGTAATTTCTTGAAAAAAAATGCGTGGGCTCCCGCTGTATTTTCTCCACCAGACAGACAAAGCAAAGCGAGTGGGGGCAGATAATAATAGCCTAGGGAGGGTGACATTTTTTTTGTGCCCCCCCTGGCTACTAACATCTGCCCCCAGACACCCCAGAAAGGGCAAATCTATAATTAGATTTGCCCTTTCTGGCACTTTGCCCGTCTATTCCCATTGCCCTGTAGCGGTGGCGAATGGGTTAATCTCACCTTACTGTCACCTTGCAATTGAAAGGTCACCTTAAGGCAGGTTAATAATTGATAGCTGTCAATTAGACAACTATCAATTATTAATCCTATTGAAGTAAATAAAAAAACACACACACTTTAAGAATAAATAATTTTAATGAAATAAAAACACATTTTTTTGACCATATTTTATTTTACACTTAATCCGTGCGAAGCCATTGATCTCCTAAAATAAAGAAAAAGAAATAAAACAACATTATTCTTACCTATTCCGCCGATCTGTCACGTCCCACGCTGTAATCCTTCACAAAGGGTTAACTAGCTTTGAGCCAAGCAGTGCAAGTAATCCTGCATGCTCAGCTCAAAGCTCATGAATGAATAAGTTCCTCTCCTGGTGACAGGAGAGGATGTGTTTCATGAATGAAGCTTAATTGATTGTGTCCACTTTCCCTTTAGGTCAGGTCACTACAGTTAAATTGGCAATAAATCAATTAAGCTCCATTCATGAATCTATTCCTCTACTTTCGCTGGGAGAGGAACTTATTCATTCAGGGGAATACAGGTCTGAGACAGCATTATTAGCTCTCTGCGACCTGTAACCTGTTAACCCTTTCTGATGGATTACACTGTGGGACCTGACTGTACATCGGATTGGTAAGTATAATTTTGCTTTTTTATTTCATTTTTATTACAGGAAATGGTTTTAGCAGGAAAATAAAATATGGTCAAAAACTGTGTGATTATTTCATTAAACTTATTTTTTATTAAACTGTGTGTGTTTGATTTTTCTTTCATACAATAGGATTAATAATTGATAGTTGTCTAATTGACAGCTATCAATTATTAACCTGGCTTAAAGTGACCTTTCAATTGCAAGGTCATTTTAACCCCTTATTAACCCATTCGCCACCGCTACAGGGCAATGGGAATAGATGGGCAAAGTGCCAGAAAGGGCGAATCTAATTATAGATTTGCCCTTTCTGGGGTGTCTGGGGGCAGATGTTAGTAGCCAGGGGGGGCACAAAAAAAATGTACCCTCCCTAGGCTATTATTATCTGCCCCCACTCGCTTGCTTTGTCTGTCTGGTGGAGAAAATACAGCGGGAGCCCACGCATTTTTTTTCAACAAATTTACACCTTTGAATTAACCCCTACATGTCTGAAATTTAGCACACATATACTCATGTAATTGTATGTTTCAAACATATATAAAAATACATGAAATTACATGGTTAAATGTGTGGAAACAATGTATCATTTCATGTCGGCTTCTGTGATTTCACTGAAGCCGGCAATTGAATTAGCGGCTATAACAGTATGTAGAAGTGTAAGAATTATAAATATATGTATATATATATGTCACAATGACATATATATATATATATATATATATGTGCTCTATGTGTATATATCTATTCTTTCTTTTGGCATTTAAATACTATTCTTTTGGATCCATTATATGTCAGTTTTGCAAGCCTGCGAGAAAATCTCGCAAGTCAGATGAAAATCGGATGTTACAAGGTACACACACATGCGATTAAATCGCATCTTTGAAGGAAAATCGGATGCCAGAAGGATGTGTGATGTTTTTATTTTGATCCGATTGTCGACCGTCTAAAACGGACCGATTTTTTGTGGTTGTGTGTGACTCCAGCCTTAATGGTGTGATTGGTCCTGAACTTTATCCTAGTAATCATTGCACCTAAAAATGTGCTACATTTTATCCTAAGTCATATTACAAGACTCGTTAAAGGGTTGATTGTGACTTGTAGGATCGCTACTTCCAATAGGTGGCGCTATAGAGTACAAGTCCTCTTTGTTTGAAGAGGCAATTTGCATACTACATATAGTAGTTATTTATATCAATGATTTAATTATGGTGCATAATTTCTTGCTGAGTTTAACTTTGACCACTGCTCCCATAGAAGTAGACGAAGCAGGGTCACATCTTACATACATTAGATACTGCGTATCTAATCCCATGCTGTGTGAAACACTCCACTGAGCTCAATATCTTATCCCATCATGTGATATACTACACTTAGCTCTTTATCTAATCCCAGCATGTTAGGCCTGGGTCTCACATAGCGCTACACCAGCGATCCCGACAACGATATGCACTTGTCAGGATCGCTGGTGTATCGCTACATGATCGCTGCTGAGCTGCCAAACAGGCAGCTCAGGGCAGTGATCAGCACAGCGACACTGCGGGTAACATCACTTAGTTACCAGCAGTGTACCTTGGATACCAGCGCCCTGATGCAGGGAGCTGGTAACCAAGGTACACATCGGGTTTCCAGGCGCAGCACAGTGCCTGGAAACCCGCTGTGTACCTTGGTTACCAGCTCCCTGCATCAGGGCGCTGATATCCAAGGTACACAGCGGGTTTCCAGGCACAGCCCCGCGCCTGGAAACCCGCTGTGTACCTTGGTTACCAGCGGATCGCTGGTCTCTCCCGCCTGTGACACGCAGTGATGCGTGCTGGCCAGCGGGAGACCAGCGATCAAAAAAATGTCCAGGACATTCAGCGACGATCAGGATACCCAGCAGGGGGCTGATCGTCGCTGAATGTCACACAGCGATATCGCTGGTGAGCTCGCTGCTGTGTCACAAAACTAGTGACTCAGCACCGATCTCGCTAGCGAGATCGCTGTGTGAGACGGGGGCTTTACTCTAAGCGTATCTAACCACGCACATGATACACTCCACGTAGCTAACCTCAGCCTGTGATACAGCGAGCAGCACCCACTAACAGAATCAGCGGTGCAGTCTGTCCTCGGTGACACTGTCTACATGTCAGTATCACCATCTTATCCCTTTACAAACACCCGGAAGGGGAGGAGAGGAGTGACGTCACACGTGAGCAGACCCTGTCCACATTTACTACAGTCCTAATGTGAGCTAGTTGTACAAAGGGTTTTCATTGCAAATTTCAGCAGCTGCTCCGCCTACTGTTCAAAAAATGGAAATACCAAACCTTTTAAAATTCTTTTCCTATTTTACTTAGTTAAAAACAAGTAATATTTAAAAAAAAAAATTGAAAAGCATTAATACTTTTTTAAAAAATGTAAATTGTTGAAAAAAAAAAAATTGGGGGGATAGCACCTTCCCTTTAACGGGTCGATAGTGACTTGTTGGATTGCTACTTCCAATAAGTGGCACTAGAGTTCAAGCCCTCTTCCTATCTGAAAAGGCAATTTGCATATATTAATAAAGATAACTATTTTTTTATAACGTATGAAGCGGTTTCTATCATTGAATAGGAAATCCTAGAAATTTTGCAAGAATCACACCCAATGTTTAGTAACTAGGCTGCATTGTAGGTTTTCATCAGTACTAACAAGGAAACTGATTTGAGGGATTCTCTTAAGTAAAGGATACTGTATTGAATTCTTAGTTGATATTCTCCAGTGCGAAGACCATCTGTGAAATTTCCACTCTCTATTCTCCTGTATAGTTTCCGAAATGTAGGTAATGCAGCACTTCTCATCCATACAATGAAGTCCTCATTTATAAATCCTGTATTGAATGGGTCACTTGACAGGTTCCATACTTCTGTCAGCCAGTTCGGAGGTTTTGATGTCCCTGTTGGTATGAGGAAAACCATTATGAACAGGAGAGATGATCACTTATGTTTATGATATGCCGTACAGATAAATCTCATGTTACTGCACAGGACACAGTCCTCCATGATTGGACCATGCGGCTGAAAGCCAGGATAACAGCAAGGCATACGTTCTGGGGAACTCACTGATCTGTGAAACCCTGTGACCACTTTGGCTTTTATTTCACACAGCACCAATCAGAAGGGGTCCGGTGTCAGAAAAGTTAAAAAGAACAGTTAAGCATAACAGCGGCAGGCCTTGGGCATCAGTGAGGGCCCAGTTGTGGGGACACACACCATAAGTCAATTGCATTCGATTAGTGGACTGCAATAATCAGTCCGCACTAAATTAAAAATATGCTGCTCCTTCTTTATGTGCTAAGACAGTGTGTGAAAGTGATTTTTGTGCGTTCCCCTTTTCTATTTTGCTACCCCAAGCTATTTACCATATTCCACATACATTATATATATTATATATATATATATTTTATAAATCATGTGCAGCCACTATATACTTTTGTGTTACCTGTATAACATGTTTGATAATTACCTTTAAAGAGGTCAGCTAAGCTCTGATTACCATTTTCTGGGTTCCGGAATTTAATGTTGTAATCCGTCCACCAGGATATCCCTTTTCCATTAAGAGGAACTTCAACAAATGTGCCATTTTCATTGTAAAATAGAGTCAGGACATCTGAAAAAAAAAAAGACTATATTCAGACAAGAACACAAATAGGGACTAGTAGGATAGTGAGAATGGTGAGGACATTTATAATAAAGCAAATTACTAAAGTGGTTGGGGGTTAAAAATATTTAAAAAAGGCCATTATAGGTATCAGACAACCCCTGTAAAGACCCAACATTTTTTAAAAAAACTACAAATTCTGAAAACCATTTAAATTTTCTGTCCACAAAGTCAAAATGACTTAAAATAAAAAAGTTGTAGTTACACACACTAACCTTAGTATTTCTGAGAACAAAATGACCCACAGAATAAAAAGAAGTCATTTAATTGCTATAACATTACACCCTCAAAAAACTACGGTAGAATTAGTCCACTTTCCCCGTTTTGTAGTAAAGATATAAAAAAGTGTAGCTTTTATTCTTTTTTCCCATAATAATGCATTGTGTAAGCAAAAAGATTTTTTTGCTTCTTTAACCAAACAATTTACAACAGCATTTAAGGAGTTAAATGGTCGGAACTAGAGTAGGCAGGAGACTATTGATTTTACACCAATACCATGCCCTACATTTACAGTGGCATGTAATCAGGGGTGCCCAAAATCACTGTTATTGTGAACAGTTAAGCAAGTTGAAGATAAAATAACCTCTAAAAGGGCTAAGGTTAAAAGGGTTGTCCGGTCAAAACCGATAAGTCTGCAGTCACTCTGTGTGACTGCAGACTTCTGAATCCCCCCTGAGGCCGCACGGTGCGGACTCACTCAGACCTGGGACTGGAGGGTATGCATGCATTATACATACTCCTGGCCAGTGGGTGCTGCCTCGCTCTATACACTTGAATTGAGCTGAGGCCACACCTCATGTAGTGAAGCTGCTAGCAGTCGGTGTGTCCAACTACAGGAAGCAGCCTCACAAGTGTATAGAGCAACTCATACATAACCTCTGGTCTGAAACCAGGGAATTCCTGCAGTGCACAGTGCTTTTGACCAGACAACCCCTTTAAAAGATGACATTTCCCTTGTATTTTAGGCAAAAAAAAATACAATTTTGTATATAACATTTTACTTCATCTTTTACATGTTAAAAGGATACAAAAAATGGCCCAGTGCAAAAGTTTTAGCACCCTGCATGGCTATTACCTAGTAGCACCCCCCTTTTTGAAAGAATCACAGCTTGTAAATGCTTTTTGAAACCAGCCAAGAGTCTTTCAATTCTTGTTTGAGGGATTTTCATCCATTCTTCCTTGGAAAATTCTTCCAGTTCTGTGAGATTCCTGGGTCGTCTTGCATGCACTGCTATTTTGAGGTCTATCCACAGATTTTCAATGATGTTCAGATCAGGGGACTGTGAGGGTCATTGAAAAAACCTTCAGCTTGCACCTTTTGTGGATTGTGTCGTATGTTTAGGAGGATCATTATTTATTTGCAGAAGCCATCCTGTTTTCAACTTCAGCTATTTCACAGATGGTGTTATGTTTGCATCAAGAATGTTGAAATTTCATTGAATCCATACTTCCCTCTACCCGTGAAATGTTCCCTTTGCCATTGGCTGTAACACAACTCAAAAGCATGATTGATCCACCCACATGCTTAATGGATGGCGAGATGTTCTTTTACTGAAAGTCTGTGCCCTTTTTTCTCCACACATACCTTTGATCATTGTGACCAAAGAGTTCTATTTTAACCTCATCGGTCGATAGGACTTGATTCCAAAATGCATCAGGCTTTTCTAGACGTTCTATTGCATACTTCTGACACAGAATTTTATGATGAGGAGGCAGGAGAGGTTTTCTTCTGATGACTCCTCGATGAAGGCCATATTTTTGCAGCCATCTCTGAACAGTAGAACAATGTACCACAACTCCAGACTTTGCCAAATCGTTCTGAAGGTCTTTTGCATCCAAGCGGGAGTTCTGATTTGCTAATCATTCAATTGAGGAGCTCTTACTGAACTTTTGCTTGGTCTTCCAGATATTATCTTAGCCACTACAGTTCCTGTTTACTGCCATTTCCTAATTACAATTCGAACTGAGGAACAGGCAACTTAAAAACGCTTTTCAATCTTCTTCTAGTTTTATTGGCCTCCACCATTGTCATTTTCAGAGTGCTAGGCAGCTCCTTAGAAGAACCCATGGCTGCTGTGTTTTGGCACAAGGTTAGAGGAGGTGGGGTTTTTATAAATCTAGGAAATTTGCATCACCTGGCCTTTCCCAAAGATGATAGGTTTATGGCTTCTTCACCAACAGGTTAATTAAGGTCTGAAATCTTGGTCAAAGTTATTTGAGCACACAAATCTGCAGGAGTGCCCAAACTTTGGCATCGGCTCATTTTCCTTTATGTAATTCTAAGGGTCTGTGCACACGTTGCGGATTCCTAGTGTTTTTGGGGGTGCAGAAAAACCGCTAACAAACAACTCATTAATAGGCCTATGGGATTCCGCAATGCTGTGCACATGCTGCGGGTTTTTCCGCAGCGGAATCGCATCGCGGAAGAATCCGCAGCATGCTCATTCTTTTTTGCGGAACCGCTGCGATTCTGCCGCCATAGGAATGCATTGAACCGCTTACTTTCCGCATGTGGCTGTGCCCACCATGCGCAAAGTAAGCGGTTTATGTGTGGATGGTACCCAGGGTCTGGAGGAGAAGAGACTCTCCTCCAGGCCCTGGGTACCATATCCATGTAAAAACAAGAATTAAAATAAAAAATAGTGATATTCTCACCTTCCGGCGGCCCCTGCAGCTTTCCCACCTCTCAGCAACGCTCCCGGCCAATCCGTTCCCAGTAATGCATTGCGAGAATCACCCCAGATGACGTAGCGGTCTTGCGTGATGCTACGTCATCTGGGGTCTGTCGCAATGCATCCTTGAGAACGGGATTGGCCGGGAGCGTCGCTGAGAGGCGGGAAAGCTGCGGGGGAGCCGGAAGGTGAGAATATCATTATTTATTATTTTTTTAATTATTTTTAACATTAGATCTTTTTACTATTGATGCGGCATAGGCGGCATCAATAGTAAAAAGTTGGTCACACTTGTCAAACACTTGTTTGACTCGTGTGACCAACCTGTCAGATCGCTTCTAAAACGCTAGCATTCTGCAAGCTAGTTACGCTTGCAAAACGCTAGTTTTTAGCGGGAATACGCATACCTATAATATGCGTATTTCCCGCGGCAGGGAGGTGCGGAATTGCAGCGGAAATTTCCATGGCAATTCCGCAACGTGGGCACATAGCCCAAGGCTATGTGCCCACGTTGCAGAAATGCTCCGGAATTGTCCGCAGCATTTCCGGAACTCCCTGCTGCGGGTAAAACGCATGCGGAATTCGCATGCGTTTTCCCGCAAAACACAAGCGTTTTTAGCTTGCAGAATGCTCGCGCTTTTCCAAGCATCGCTTGGAAAAGTGATTGACAGGTTGGTCACACTTGTCAAGCATAGTGCTTGACAAGTGTGATCAACTTTTCACTATTGATGCTGCCTATGCAGCATCAGTAGTAAAAGATAGAATGTTAAAAATAATAAAAAAATAAATAATTAAAAAAGAGATATACTTACCCTCTGTCGGCCCGGAGTCCTCCCAGTCCTCAGCGACGCTGCCGACAACTTCCGTTCCCAGGGATGCATTGCGCAAATGACCTCTGAAGATGTAGCAGTCACGTGACCGCTACGTCACCTGAGGTGATTCTCGCAATGCATCCCTGGGAACGCAAGTTGCTGGCAGCGCTGTGTGCACCGCTGAGGACTCCGGGGGCCGACAGAGGGTAAGTATATCTCTATTTTTTATTTTAATTCTATTTTTTACAGGAATATGGTACCCAGGGCCTGGAGGAGAGTCTCCTCTCCACCAGACCCTGGGTACCAACCGCACATGAAGCGCTCATTTTACGCATGGTGGGCATAGCCACATGCATAAAGTGAGCGTTTCAATGCAATTCTATGGCTGCTGAATCGCCGTGATTCCGCCAAATTAATGAACATGCTGCGTATTTTACCGCGATGCTATTACGCTCCAGAAAAATACGCAGCATGGGCACAGCAATTGCGGAATCGGATAGGATTGCATGGGATGTGTTTTGTTAGCTTTTTTTTTTTTTAAGCGTTCACGTAACGGAAAAACGTGGCAAAAATGCTTAAAAAAACGAAACGTGGGCACACAGCCTAAAAATTGTAAAAAATAAAAAGTAGATATATTTTGTTTTCTTAAAATACAAAAGAAATGTGTCATCTTTAACTGTAGGCCTTTTAGAGATCATTTCATCTTCAACTTGCTTAACTGTTTACAATAACAGTAATTTTAACCAGGGGTGCATGCCACTTTATGGCACTCCACAGGAGGAAGTGGGTCCAAGTATAAAACCTGGGGCACATAATTTCAGAAGCAATGGCAATGAGGAACACTTCATTTCAATTTGACAATTTTATTGAAATTAAATTTCATCTTGTATAGAAATACAGTAAGATGACCTACTACATAGTGTATATTCTGAAAATCTAGTATCCCTCCCTCATGCATGTCTGAAAATATCTATTTCAGTACATTAACATTTCATACTAAAAAGGTAAAATGATATTTCCAGCTACATAAGTATGATTGCATTACACTTACCATTAAACATGCTGTTTGCAACTGCCCCACATGGAGCAATTGGCTTTTGTCCAGAATCCACTCTATATGGGGCACACTCATTGGCTGGATTCTACAATAAAACAGGGAAAACGCTTGGTTCAGCATAAATAAGGCATATATACCTGTAAAGGTATATAAACCACATCGCAATCACAGGAAGTATTGTAACAATTGTGTGAAAGTCACAGCAAAAGCTGCAATATGGCCAGAACACGTGAATCAAGGATGCCTACAAATATATCTGCAGTTTTAAACACAAGTCCAAAAGCTGTGAGAATTTGCTAGATAACTGCATGTGTTTCTAGTGCTGCACCAACCACTACAATTGAGAACTTTAAATGCAATTTAAAGGAAACTGGTCATGTCCAGAAATGCGATTTACCTTCAGATATAGGGTTAATCTGCATGTAAATAGCATTAAAAATCACATTAGGCTGCTGGAACAGCGGCTATAAAAGGAGAAAATGAACTCGTATCACCAGTCATTGGGGTGGTGCATGGAGCGGTTACGGCAACTGCTCATTATATAGCGAGTATGCAGAGCTGGCTGTCCAAGTGCCAGAGAGTGATTACAGCACACACACTGTATAATAAGCAGTTACCGTAACAGCTTCATGCACCACCCCAATGACTGGAAGAGATTGGCTACAGGAAGAATATAAGTTAATTATCTCCCTGTAGCCGCTGCCCCATGCTATGCCATGCTATGCAGCCTACCATGATCTTAACGCCATTTACCTGCAGATTGGAATCATAGAATGTTAGAGTTGGAAGGGACCCCCAGGGTCATGGTGTCCAACCCCCTGCTCAATGCAGGATTCACTAAACCATCTCAGACAGATGTCTGTCCAGACTCTGTTTGAAGACTTCCATTGAAGGAGAACTCACCACCTCTCATGGCAGCCTGTTCCACTCATTGATCACTCTAACTGTCAAAAAGTTTTTTGTAATATCTAATCTGTATCTTCTCCCTTTCAGTTTCATTCCATTGCTTCTCGTGTTTCTATGTGCAAATGAGAATAAGGATGATCCTTCTACAATGTGACAGCCCTTGAGATATTTGTAGACAGCTATTAAGTCTCCTCTTAGCCTTCTTTTGTGCAAGCTAAACATTCCCAAATCTTGTAGCCGTTCCCCATGGGACATACATTACAGTCCGCTCACCATTCTGGTTGTCTTCTCTGATCTTGCTCCAGTTTTTCAATGTCTTTTTTTTTTTTAAATATGGTGCCCAGAACTGGACACAGTATTGGTGATGAGGTCTGACCAAGGAGGAGTTTACCCCTACATCTAGGATCAACCCTATACTCTATATCTGCTGGTAAATAGAGTATTTGGACTTGACAAGTTCCCTTTAAACTGTGCTGCTCTCATACCTAGTTACCCATGTTTTCCAGACTCCTGAATAGCAAATATTTATAGTAATACAGTTTTTTACTTTGATTTTCGTTCAACTGATCTTGCTTTAGTGTATTATTAACATTTTCACAATTTTTTTAATGTGTTTTACATTCAAACATACATTAAAACTGCTAATGTTTCTAATAAGTTTTAAAATTGGGTTAATCATTTGTATCCATTGCCGTTACACCAGGGCATCTTAATGTATTCCAGTACCTTTAAGAAATCAGTCATCAAGACCACAGTATTACATTGGTTTCCATGGTGAAATCCCAATTCGTAACATGTCAAAATGTGACGTTTGCAAAAACAACTGTTAAAACATTGATATCATTCATTACTATTTAGGATTGAGAAAGCCTCAGTTGCGTTTTTACTATTAAAGTAAAGTTTATTTACTGGATGTTAGTTCTGTTTGACAATTTGTTCTGAAACATACTGGTAAGGCCTCTTTCACACTTCAGTCGTGCGACGTCAGTCAAAATCCGCCAAAGTGTGAAAAAACGGATCCGCCATTTTTTTTGGCGGATCTGCTTTTTTCCCATTGACTTGCATTAGTGACGGATTTTGACGGATGGTTGTCCGTTTGATCCGTTTTTTGACAGGTCCGTCATAAAGTTGGCGTCCGCCTTTTTTTGAAAACGTCCAATGCAACGTTTTTTTGTGTGCGTCAAAATGGCGGACTATGGCGTATCCACCATTTTGTATAATGGGCGCCTATGGTGGCGGATCCGCTGCCATCCGTTTTTGACGGAATCCGCCAGCAGATCTGTTCCTGCCATAGAGAATGCTGAGAACACTGTCCGGGGTCTCTCTCTCTCTCTCTCTCTCCCTCTTCCGTGCCAGACATGCATACCATGCATTTTCCGGTTTGAAAAGTTCATGATGGATCCATCTGAAAACGGATCCGTTTGCATCCGTTTTCCCACTTTTCTGGCGGATCCGCTTTTTCCAAACTTTCGCGGATTTTAACTGACGCCAAACGACTGAAGTGTGAAAGAGGCCTAACAAGCTCATCCTTGGTTGCCTAGATTAGGGTGCCATAATATCGTTGAAAATATAAACTCAACATTGAAATAGCAAAACCAAGAAGGAAACGTCGTGGAATTATGGAAATTACAGGATCAACATCACATCGATCCTACTTGGAGATTACTTGAATTCTTCACCAACAGCTGAACGTTACATTGATTTGGTCGTGGAACATGTTTTTTTTTCAACACAACATGAGACCACATATTGCTCGTATTACTGTGGACAACCTTCATGTGTTAGGCTGGTGTCACACCAGCGTTTGACGACCTGCGTCGGGCTGCGCATGGCCGCCGCTAAGCTCTGCCCCCGGCAGCGCCTCCTCCCGATCGCTCCGCCTATGGGTGCATGACGCTGCATGCGACCTGCGCACCCTATCTTTAGCATTGGGCTCGCAAGCCATACGCAGGTCGTGCACAGCTATGCGTTTGCCGGCGCATGCGTCCTTTTGACGGTGCGCCGACCTGCGCCCGAAGCACCGTGTTGCATTTTGGTGCGCTCGGCGCACCGTCAAAATGACGCATGCGCCGGCAAACACATAGCTGCGCACGGCCTGCGTACCCAATGCTAAAGATAGGGTACGCAGGTTGCATGCAGCATCATGCGCCCATAGGCGGGGCGATCGGGAGGAGGCGCAGCCAGGGGCGGAGCTTAGCACCGACCATGCGCTGACCAACGCAGGTCAGTGCAACGCTAGTGGGAAACTAGCCTTAAAGTGCCGTGCATCGTCTATGGACTTGTCTCCCATTGAGCACATCTGGGATGTCATTGGTCGTCAGCTACAAATCATGCTGCCAGCAGCGGATCTTGATGTGTGCACAAGTGCATTCAGTGTGGCTAAACATTGCTCAGGCAACCATTAATAACCTTATTGATAGCATGCCAATGTTTATAAGCATGTGTATTTCTAATTGTGGAGCTCACACTTGATACTGAATAAATCGTACTGTTTTAAAAATTGAGTTTCCATTTTTCTTTATCATTCGAATATCATTAACAATTCTATTGATCCTGTAACTTTCATAATATCTTGACTTTTCCATTTTGGTGTTACAATACAATGTTGAGGAGTGATATATATCTCTATCTTTTGGACACATGTCAGTTATATTTAGGTTGTTATAGAAAAACAATGCAAAGTAAGATTTTTTTTATTTTGCGCATTGATTGAGAAAAATAAACTATTAAAATGGAAATTTAAAGAAAAGAGAAATAAGATCAAATCAATATTTCAGTGTTTCCACCCTTTGCCTTCAAATCAGCTGCAAAGCATCAGTTCTTCTAGGTACACTTGCACACACTTTTTGAAAAAACTTGACAGTGACGTTGTTCCAAACAACTTGGAAAACTAGTGACCAAAAATGGGGGGGGGAACACACTGACACTCACTAAGTGATGGTATAGTGAAGCTTCTGGTAGTGAGGCAGGCTGTGTGCTAGCCTGTCAGCAAAGTGAATAAGTAGTAATAACAGCCGCGCTGCTAAAGACAGTTTATTTTGGGCACATGATACTTTTAGTGGAGATATCTATAGCCACTTGGTTGAATTACACCAGCCTACATCGGGATATGTACACTTAACACACCTGTGTCCTATCTTGGTTTACCAGCTTAGGTCTATTCTATTTATTCTATGTATATTCAAATGATTATCAAAGTTTGTTCTTACCTTTAGGCTATCAAGGTCACCACTTAACTGATTCTCATCCCTTGATATCATATAGCGATAGTGGTTCTGGTAAAAGTCCGATAATTCATAGTACATAAAAACAGGGCCTAGAATGAAAGGATTTTAAAACCATGAATATAAACCAAGATACTAGCATAGATATAGCATCAATTGGAAATTTGAAATTAGAACTACTAAAAAAAAAAAAAAAAAACCCAGAAATAAGCTAATTGCATGTCAAAGACACACTATAATGACCCTTCATAGCATATCTGGGAGCTGGGATTTCAGCAGATTCATAAAGCTCATATTTTATGGCATGGTAGGACTTACATAAGTAAACTTTTCAACTTTCTAATATAAAAGAAATTACATATAGTACACTGGGTTTGACTTTCAACAACTTTAACTTTTCCAGGAAAAACAATATATACCAAAGGTTTTAACATTTAACATACCACCATGTAAAGGCCTAAAATATCACTTACCATAGTTTTGGAAAAAAAAGTGGCAGTCCACCATAACAGGGCACAGTTTATACCTAATCCAAGACAACTCCCAAGAAGCACTCCCATGAAGGTTTATATTCTCTTAATATATTGCAATCATTATATACAGCACTGTGTACTTACAATTGCTCATTTTGCCATTCTACCCTGCTAATTCTTCTCTTTTCTCTGCTTTTTGCAGAAACAGGAAGTCTCTTTTCCCTGCATTTAGCATTCCCCTCTTCAGTTCTTGACCCAGCTGCTCCCTCTCCCCCTGCCAAGGACTTTTGCAGGACTGATGAATCCTGCAGAGAAAATTGACCTACTGTTTCTACATAGAGATTAGAAGGAGTCAGATAGTCAGTAATCACGTGATGTCATAGACGTAATGGAAAGCAAGCGTTAGCTGAGTATAAAGGCAAAATGAGCAATTGCTAGTACACAGTGGTATATAATATGATGATTGCAATATATTAAGAGGATGAAAAAAAAAAACACTAAAAGAAGTCTGCGAACATGTGCAGATGAGAATTGAAGTGTATACTAAAATTGTCATTATAAAAAGAAAGTCAACACAATGGAACTTACCGGAAAGAATTCTGTTATATTAAAG
The DNA here is from genome assembly GCA_033576555.1 of Oophaga sylvatica. NCBI lineage: Eukaryota > Metazoa > Chordata > Amphibia > Anura > Dendrobatidae > Oophaga > Oophaga sylvatica. The sequence goes on along the minus strand of JARQOD010000002.1, from coordinate 333,234,511 downwards.
GTAAAGTCACAGAGGCAGCGGTCTGAGGCATTAACACAATTATTGCAACGTTCTCCTGGCTCGGCACCTGTGTAATCGTACTAAGTAGAAAAAAAAATATATACATTATAAAAGTATTCTAATAGTGCAAGAGATTAGTGTGGCTTATTAAAGGTTGGTTAACAAACGTCCCTGTTAGGGTACATGTGGACTTTGTTATTCTGCAAATATCATTTTTGCAATTTTCATGGCAAATAAGAATCCTGTAAATACTTTTCGGTACAAGTTTTTTTCCCCATAAATACATGTTAAAATAAGAAGGCTACCATCAATAGGAAATCTGTATCTGACCTTTTACTAGAAATCATCTCGTTTTGACATGTGACTTAGTGAAGCATTTTTCAAATCTGGACTGTACGAACAGCAACACATGTCTCATTAAAAGCTTTGTTGACTGTTGTTATTGAGATTTTTTTTTTTAAAGTATACTGTCTGGAAAAAATAAATGAAAATGTAAAAAGCCTAAATGTTTGCTACTAGAAGAAAGCAACGGTTACCAAATTTCATGACACAGATTGTGTATATTAATAATACATTCCTGCAATAGGATGTTTATAAACATCCTTGGAAAAGGTCCGCTTGTGTGAAGAGAGCTCAGAGGACCACAATTTGTACAATGCACTGCAATACTGTGTGTCATAAATGGAGTTACAAGTTATACAGATCCAAAGCTGAAGACATTTGAGCTCTGCCTGTACCACCCCACCATGAGCAGGTAATTGAAGCAGGTTATCTGATGGAGAGCAGACATGGAGTATACAGAGTAATTAACAAGTAGGAAGTACAAAATATGCCATGCCATATCTATAAAATTTTAGTTTGACACAATCCATGGATATATCCATGATTAAGGAGCATCTGTGGGTGAAATCACAAGCGTTTTGGGAGCTGGCAACCCACAGGAGTGCAGTATCTCCTTGATGTATGGATATATCATATTCATGTGTGGTATGTATAGAATGCTTGAAGGATGTTCAGTAAGAAGATGGCCATATTGTTTTTTCTAAGAGGTTCCTTGGGGAAAATATTACCGACAGCAGATATCTGGCCTAAAACTGTATTAGAATAAAATCTAATTAGCCGTCCTCGTCTGACCTCAGCTTAAGGAGACATGAGAGGTCTGGTAGACCTTTTATAACATATCATCTAAGGAATATCCATATCAGATCCCTGGAGAAGCAATGAGTATTTCAGATCAATCTATATTTCATGCAGCATTTTCCTCTGCCAGAAGCTCTAACAAATCCAATTCTTAAGACTTGTATGTATTTTATGTTTTTTGCCTGTACGACTGTCTTTATTATTTCATCTTTTGTAACCTTTTTTAAAGCACTTATTTTCATTTATTAAACCTAAAATATAATAAGTTTGTTCCTTGCTGCTCTATACATATCCATATCCCCTTTTACAGTAGCATCCAAATCATGGGTGTTGGAGGTAAGCGGTATTCATGACAAACTTATGGCAAGCAGTGGGATGTTCATGACACTGTGGTATTGCAGGATGTATTGTAAGTGTTCAAATCATGGCAGTTTACAAGTAGTACCCTAAGAAGCCAGAAAAAAGTCAAAAAAATAAAAGAAGTTTTTAAAAAAAGTATGAAAACAAAAGAAACCCACACCCTTTTTCCTGGTTAAAAGAAAAAAAAATATTTATAAAACACCAAGTAATAATCATAAAGAATTTTTTAAAAAAAAAGGGCAAGAAACTACCCATGCTGTCGTGGAGGGTCTTAGAGTTACACTTATCAGTAATTCGGTTTCTATTTTATCCAATCCTTCCACAACAGGACCACAGGAGCAATACCAAAGAATAATGCTAGGGAGGGAGAATTGCTAGAAGGACTTTCCTTCCAAAGGCTAAATCCCTGTTTGACATCAAATCTAGCCTATAACAGTGGAGTCACTAGACCTCTAGGAGACAAGCATGGTGGAATGCGCTTTCAGGGATTTTGGAGGAGATAGATTCTAGCTCTTATATGATTCGCAGATCACCTTCCTAATCCAGTTTGCTAATGCATTTTTTTACATCTTCTTCCCTTTGTTGGGGGCACCTATTGTATAAAGAGATTCTGATCAATTCTGCAGTCTTCAGTCTGTTGTAAGTAGTAGAGAATAGTCCTCTGGACATCCAAAGCATGGAATTCTTCTTCTCTACCATTTTTGGATTCTGACAAAAGGGAGAACACTCTGCTGAGACATATGAAAGTCTGTTGTCACTTTAGGCAAGAATGATGGGTCTAGCTGAAGAACTACCCTATTCTGTCCTAGCAGTATAATTGCTGTCTAAAAGTCAACTCATTTTTGTGTCTCAGTTATTACAGACATGTATTTCTGTGTATATTAATCCTTCCTATATTTTATATTGTAAGGTAACAGCACCATCTGCTGGCGATTTAATGTATACATTCTAATTCAGTTTGCAATGTATTATGGGAAGTTCCTAGGGCATTGTGGGATTGTTACTGTTGCATTGTGGTATTATGACACTGTGAAGGGAACAGCAGCCTTACAGTTTCACCCTTTCCTGTCACATCTACAATCAATAAAAGAAGGTTATAACTTACAGCCTCTTTTTCTTAACAAAAGACAGGCGGTTTAGCTACATGTCTCGTTACACACCGTGCAAACATGTATGAGGACAGCATATACCCTATCCTCAAGGATCTTTAGAAATTCCCTGATTGAAATCTAGGCCCTCTCACCCTTCTAGCTGTTATGGCTACTAGATATGCCGCTTTCCACGATAATTCATCTATGTGTTTCAAGGACATTGCTTCGCAGGGAAGCATGGTTAGACCCTGAAGTACAATATTCAAATCCCACAATGATGGGATTCCATTGCATATTCTTGGATGCATTCAAGAGGCAGCCATCAATCTCCTTATCCATTGGTGGTAATCCAGATGTTGAAATAGGATCTTAAGACCTGGACCTTGGAGGTACTTGGCTTTAACCCTTTTAACAAGCCCTCCTGCAAGAAATCCAAATTTTGGCAGTGTCCAGATGGAAAAGATCCAGAGTAAGGGACCCCTACCAGAACCTGAAGGACCCAAATCTTAGCATAGATGGAACTTGAAATCCACTTTCTGTTCTTCTGGAGGGTATGGATCACTCTCTCCAAGAGGCCTCTACCTCTTATGATTGAGGCTTCAGAAGCCAAGTATTTACAAAAGGTTCTGAGTGTGGGGGTCGAATGATAGATTGAACCCTGATGCAGCAGGTCATAGACCAGAGGAAGAACCAGCCACCCTCTATCTTCAGACTGTTTAGCGTCCCAAACCATCCTCTTGTTGGCCATATCGGTGTCATGAGAACACCTTCTGCCTTGATTTTCTGCAGTGTTCTTGGCAGCAATGGGATTGGAGGAAACTCATAAGCGAGCCTGACCTTCCAAGGCTGGGCAAATGCATCTACCATAGAAAATCCAGATTACTTACCAGTAATGTTCTTTGTAGAGTCCACGACAACACCCATAGGGGAGGGGACCCGCCCATAGGAACAGGAAACCTACAGAATCAAAGGGGCGGTCCCCCTCTCCTCAGTTGGATTACAGAGTATGAAGAACGCAAACAGAATTAGACAATCGCTAACATATTCCCTCAATATACAATAAGCCAATTCTCTATCTATAGATCTATCTATATATATACACATACATACTACATACATATATACATATCTATCGTATCTATCTATCTATCTATCTATCTAAATGTATAACTCCGGCACATCAAATTGACAAAAAATAAAGTTTATTCATAAAGTTATAAACACTTCAATGTTGGTCACATGAAATTTTTCATTAGTCAGACAACGTTTCGGCTGACTAGCCTTTTTCAAGAATAATGTCTGTTTCTGTGAGACACAATAAACATAAAATTAGAATACATGAAAACAAGGGGGATTACAAATGTTTATACCCAACAGGTCCCAAGGTCCCATGAGAAGTGAAAAAAGGAAAAAAAAGAAAAAAATGTAGGATAATACCTGACAATATGAACAAGTGTATAAGCTTTTACAGAGAAACAAGTAAACTCTGATATATTAGAAAATGCTGGCTCAGTAACCGTCATTGTGATAAAACATTCATCAGATTTATCAAAGGACAAGGCACTACTGAGAGCAGAGCATAAATATTAAACCTCCCAACATAAGGCACATATAGAATATATTTATAAGTTTTGAGTGGATAGCACATGGTAGCCCAAAAAGAAAAAAAAGGACCTGAAGCATGAAAAACGAAAAGAAAAGAAAACAACATGTTTAACAAGAGTACATTACTATCATATAATGTCCTTCCTGGAAAGAGAAGCGGTGATCCCACCCTAGAACAGAAAGAGAATTGCCAAATGACAAGCGTTACAAAGAGTGCTATATAGATATGCACGAGCACATGCGGCCAGCCATTTACCTTTGGGAGTCAAAACCGGAGGAGACAAAGTGAGTCCAGGTGGCAGGCACCGATGGAAAAAGACGTCCAGTGAGCAGGGTGAATGTTGCAAGTAGTGCAGACAGAACGTGCCCGCTGTGTCGGCTTTTTATATGAACCCGCGTGTCATACAGACAACTTCCGGGTTATTGCTTGAGAGGTGAAGAGCGGTGTGCGCATATGCTGGACGAAGCCAGCCGAATGAAGCCGAAGTGCCGAGAGAAAAGCAGCAGTAGTGCGCATGCATGTATGTCTTAGTGATGTGTTGTGTATAAATATGTGATTCTTCAGATTTTGTATTAGTCTTTGCCTGATGAAGAGACCTGAGTAGTCTCGAAAGCTTGCAATTTGTTACCATCTTTTCAGTTAGCCATTAAAAGGTATCAACCACTGAGGACTCTCAATGCTAAATATTTTTCTTTGTTACTGAGCCAGCATTTTCTGATATATCAGAGTTTACTTGTTTCTCTGTAAAAGCTTATACACTTGTTCATATTGTGAGGTATTATCCTCCATTTTTTTCTTTTTTTTTTTTCACTTCTCATGGGACCTGTTGGGTATAAACATTTGTAATCCCCCTTGTTTTTATGTATTCTAATTTTATGTTTATTGTGTCTCACAGAAACAGACATTATTCTTGAAAAAGGCTAGTCAGCCGAAACGTTGAAAGGATTTTTTCATCTGACTAATGAAAAATTTCATGTGACCAACATTGAAGTGTTTATAACTTTATGAATAAACTTTATTTTTTGTCAATTTGAAGTGCCGGAGTTATACATTCATATTAATTTCTCGCTTTCTCCTGAGCACCAACGTTAATTTTTTACAGTGAGCACCCCTTACTCATTCATATATTCATCTATCTATAGATAGATCTATCTATTGATAGATAGATATATATACACACACAACCACAGCCCCAAGTGATCTATTTACACTATATACAAGTAAGGGAGGGAAGTGAGTGGGTGCTGTTGTGGACTCTACAGAAAAGCATTACCGGTAAGTAATCCGGATTTTTCTCTTCGCCACGACAGCATCCACTGAGAGAATTTCAGAGAACCATCACCTGGGAGGGACCACCGTGCTGTGGACAGATCTCCAGAAAACCAAATCAGGGGATGATGACAAATCCAGTCTATAGTGGTTGTAAAATGTAGATGGTGAAGACCATGTAGCAGCCTTACATATTAGATCAATCGGGGTGTCCGCCTTCTCAGCCTAGGAGGATGCCATAGCCCATGCCGAATGTGCCTTTATTCCATCTGGATGACTTTCACCTTTTGCTGAGTAGGCCAGACAGTTGCATCCCTGATCCATCTGGATAATGTGTTCTTTGTGACTCCGCACCCCTTCCTGTGGCCCTGGAAGGACACAAACAGAGCCCTGCTCTGCCTCCAGGGGGAGTTCTATCTATATAGCTCAGGACAGCCCTCCTCACAGCTAAGGTGTGAAACCGCTCTTCCTCCAGAGTAGAAGAAATATCAAAAAAGGAGGGAAGAAAGTTCTCTTGAGTCCAATGACATTTTGCCGCTACCTTAGGAAGGTATGATAGGTCTGGGTTCAGTACTATTCTATCCTGAAATACAAACAGGAAAGGAGGATTAATGGAAAGAGCCTGGATGTCACCAACTCTTCTAGCAGATGTTATTGGAACTAATAACGCTGTCTTCAGTGATATGAATTTTAAGGAAACCAATTCTAATGGTTCAAATGGAGGACCTGTCAGGGCATCAAGGACCAAATTTAAATCTCAGGGAGGTAAACGCGTAATGTGCACCGGTTTACTACGTTCACATGCTGTAATAAATTGTGAGACCCATCTATCCCCTGCAACATTTTAACCATACAGGGCTCCTAAAGCTGAAACCTGGACCCTTAATGTGTTAACAGAAAAAAACAGTTCCCACCCACTCTGCAGAAACTCTAGAATTCCTGCAATCGGAACCTCATTAGAGAAGGCTCCCATATGAAAACTAAGGAATTTCCTCCACACCATACTATATATTTATGTTGTGGATTCCTTCCTACTCTGCAGAAGGGTGTTAATTAGGTCATCAGAGAACCCCTTTAATTTTAAAAACTGCCTCTCAAGTTCCATGCTGTCAAGTGGAGACCCTTCACTTGAGAGCAGGTCTGGATCTGATGGAAGGATCCAGGGGTCACATATGGACATGGCCCTGAGCCATGAGAACCAAGGTCTCCTGGGCCAGAAGGGTGCAATGAGGATTACCCTCGCTCCTTCGTCTCTGATCTTCCTGATGACTAGCGGAAGCAACATCATCGGTGGGAACATATATGCCAGACTGAACCGCCAAGGGAATTTAAACGAGTCTACTATCTCCGGACGATCTGCCGTGTTCAGGAGGCAAATCTCTGAACTTGTCTGTTTTTCCTGGTAGCAAACAGGTCTATCTGTGAGAGCCCCCATAAGTCTACTATCTTCCTGAATAGTCACTGGCTGAGAACCCATTGTTCTTGACGCAATATATGGCGACTGAGGAAATTCGCCCTGAGATTGTCCTCCCCTCTGATATGAAGGGATGAGAGAGACAAGAGATGAGTTTCGGCCAGCTCGAAGATCTCCACGGCCGTAGACATCAACTTCTTTGATCGCGTTCAGCCTTGCCGATTTAAACACACAACAGACATGGTATTGTCCAACAATGTCCTCACATTGAGACCCCCGGAGCTGTGGGAGAAAGTGATGAAACGCATGACTGACTTCTTTTAATTCCCTCAAATTTGAGGAGTCATCCGCCTCCCTTATGTCCCAATGTCTCTGGGCTAGGTTTTCCCCCATATGAGCCCCCCAGCCCTCTGGACTAGCATATGTAGTAATTATCCTGGATGGTTTTACTACCCATGGAACCCCCCTAGAAAGATGGCTCCTATCCAACCACCAGGACATGGAGTTTATAACCTTCGCAGACAAGGTCACTATTCCTCCCAGGTGACCCTGCAGGTGCTCCTCTGCATAGAGGATTTCCTGCGGTAGGCACCTGGTATGAAGCTGGGCCCATTGGACCGCTGAATGCAGGAGATAAGGGACCTCAGGAGGGACATGGCATCTCTTAAGGACATCCGAGGGTTATCAATTGCTTCTCTAACCTTTGTCATTAGGATCAACATCTTTGACTCTGGGAGGAGACACCTTTGACTTCCTGAATCTAGGTGTAGACCCAGGAAAGACTGAAGGGTTGACAGTACCAGTCTTGATTTTTCGAAGTTGACTATCCATCCTAACCCTGTAAGGATGAAATCGTGTCAGCTAGGCGACCTCTACATTGAGAGGCAGATCTTCCTACCACCAAAAAAAAAAAAAAATCATCCAAATACGGTACAATCAGTGTGTCCCACAGACGTACATAAGCCATCACCTCTAACATCACTTTTGTGAATACTCGAGGAGCCATAGAAAGACCAAACGGCATTGCTGCAAACTGGAAATGCCGAATTCGATCTTCCAAGACGATTGCCACCCTGAGATACTGATGGTATTCGGCATGTATGGGGGAGATGATAATATGCATCTTTCAGATCCAAAACAGCCATCACACATCTGGGAAACAAAAGTTTAATAGTGGATCTGATTGACTCCATTTTGAAAGTGTGTTTATAAAAGGAAGTACTCAATCTCTTCAAATTTATAATAGTCTAAATGAGCCATCAGGCTTGGAGATCAGGAACAAAGGGGAATAAAATCCCCTTCCCTCCTGAACCTCCGTCAGAACCTTCTTAGACAACAGACTCCAAATTTCTAACTCAAGTGCTTCTTGCTGCGCGGGTGACTTAATAGAGGTCATTATAAAGAAGTTCTGGGAATTTGATGAAACTCCAGCTTCAACCCTGATGTTACTAAACTCAGGATTCAGGGACTAGATGTGACATCCCTCCATCTGTGGCAAAAAAAACTTTAACCTGCCCCTACTGGAGGGTCCGGACTAATGGAATCTGTTACCCTTCCTAGAAAAGGATCCACTAAAAAGGGCACCTTTCTGTTTGGTCTCTTTTGTGCTCCAGCGATCCCGGTTCTCATATGTCTTCCTCCTAAACAGACGCTTTTTGAACGCTCTCCTGTAGGATGGAACAGACTGATTAGGGAACCCCTTTTTTCTCTCCCCCCTTTGGTGAGGATGTCATCCAACACCTTGCCGAACAGGAACTCACCCTGGCATGGGATAGCGCATAAATTTAGCTTTTTATTGCGCATCCCCTTTCCAGCTTTTCAGCCACAGGGCACGCCAAGCCGAATTTACCAAACCGGCCGACATAGCCGCCAGACGTAGAGAATCCGCTGATGCATCCACTAGATATGCTGTGGCTTCTCTAATCAATGGAATGGAGAATAACAATTTCTCCCCAGACACTCTCTCCTTGATTTGCTCCTCCAGCTGGTCTACCCACACCAGCTTCGATCTTGCCGTGCATGTGCTGGATATAGCCAGCTTAAAGGCTCCGGTACATGACTCCCAAGACCTCTTGAGTAAGGTCTCTGCTTTGCGGTCTAGCGGGTCAGGAAGAACGCCCGCATCCTCCACAGGCAGGAGAGAGTGCTTAGACGTGGATGCCACTGCTGCATCCACCTTGAGGACTTTGGACCAGGTTGCTAACTCTTTATTGCTGAAGGGATACTTTCTCTTTGAAGCTGAAGGGAGAAACCTCTCTGGCCTTGTTTGTCCCATTCCTTCTTTATCAAACCCTTCACTGCTGTAATAACGGGAAGGCTCTCTTTTTTGTGCTAGACTCGTGAACGTCCTGCTTAGATTTGGCTTCTTTCACATCCGCACACTCCATGGTATTCCTGACTGACTTCACTAACTTGTCTAGGCTTCCCATGGGAAATCACGAGCCTCCTTCCTCATCCGATGATAGTGATGACGATGATGTTGGACCAGAGATCCCAGAGGACCTGTCCTGATCACTACTAGACTCTGAACTGGAGACAGGAGCAATATTCTTCCTTTTAACACTATGTTTCCTAGGTCCGCAATACCGATCTAAGGCCTGGAGCTCTTCTCTTATTAGCACCCTTATATCAGTAGATGCGACCGCAGCCTCCCCTTGTAATGTCTGACTAATACAACTCTCACATAGTCTTTTAGGGTAGGAGTCAGGAAGGGGCTGCTTGCACAAGGCACACTCCTTATGCCTGGATTTGTGTGTTTTCTTAGCTTGAAAGGGAGGTATACAGAAAGAAGGGGAATCAGCTTAATAGGAAGAGTCAATCAACACTCACCCAGTGAAGCTTGCCATATGGTACCGGAGGCGCATCCCGAGTCCTGGCCAGATTAGACCTTATACCCCGCAGATTCTTGTCACTGGAGCCGCCCTCTCTGGAGTGCCCACTGCTGCTTCTCACGCTGCTGTGCGCCTGCACTTCCACCACTGGTGGGTGCATCTCATGTACACCTGGGGACGACATGTTAGCACATCCGCAGCCAGGAACCATATGATTTTATCATTACCGATCTCTGAAGCCGCCTTCCTGGACCCCAGAAGTGTTCCAAGCACTTCGCTGGCCTCGTCCAGTGCGCATGTGCGGCCGCCACCCGGAAGAATTCCTGCATAGAGCCGCCGGCCAGCCACCACTCGCACTCTGCTGTTATGCCGCTGCTGTACCGCGTTCCTCATGAGACCGGGCAGCCCTCCCCAGGCCTCATAAATCCATCGCCAGATGAGGGGGGAGACTGACTGGCAGGACTCCCTTGACGATGCTTCTGGCGCCGCAGCCCCTGCCGTTCCCTCAGACACCGCACAGGCGGCATGCATTGGCCCAGGTAACCCTTTTCTTCTACAGGTTCCCATAGAAGCAGGAAACCAACTGAGGAGGAGAGGGGGACCGCCCCTTTTATTCTGTAGGTTTCCTGTTCCTATGGGCGGGTCCCCTCTCTCGGTGGGTGCTGTCATGGCGAAGAGAAAAAATATGGTTTTATGTTTGCATTTTGATGATTTGTAAACAGATCCACCTCTGGATAACCCGATCTTCTCATAATCATCTGGAAGATATCTGTATTCAGACTCCATTCTCCAGGATTGTGGAGACACAGTATTGTATCTTAATTAACCATACGACTATTTTCAGAAAACCAAGAAGAATAGATTTATCTGTATGTTGGCTTTTGAATTTATGTGTTCGTCAAGAAAACAGACTTTTGCTTGTGCAAGCCTGTAACATTGACATTTCATGTAACATGTTGTACTCTTATCCTTGATGACTAGTAATGTTTACTGATATGCTAATTATACATTGTGTAGGCTAGTTTGGTGACTTCAAAAACAGAGGAGGAAAAACTATGCAAATAGATGAAATAATAAAGTAATGCTACTTGATCTCATCTCTATTCTTACCCTTTGTCAATACTGAATGAAGGCCACTTGTTAAGTATATAAAGAAGTTACATGCCCCTATAGAGAGAGACCGCCAGAGATTCTGCCAAGACATCCAAACATCCAGAGGACCCTACAGAACTGCTGCCAATTCATCATGGCTCCATCACGAGGGACATTGATCTATCTGTTGTGAACACTCTGGATCTGACTTCAGAGCTTGGACTCCCTCTGGTGGCTGCTGATAGTATTGAAGCTGCTTTGGTTAACAGAAGTCTTTCATCAGCTGGGAGCGATGATTGGCAATCTAGTTTTGATGACTGGGGAGATTTAAGGGAGTAATCTTCCCATGATCCTCGCCGGTGATTAGTTGTTCTTCCTGGTCCCATTTGGAAGTCAGCTTGCTTTCTGCTGTCTCCTTCAACTTTCTGCTTGTTTCTGTGGCTTTTGTTTTCCTTTTGTTTTTCTGCCCTTCTGGAGTGAGGTCAGCCGGGTTCCCCGGCTGGGGCCTGCGCTGGTCTCTGTTTCTCATTTATCACTGTTTATGTGTGTCAATCCCTGTTATTTCAGTATCTGCTGGTTAGCTGCCTGTTCACACCAGAGTTCTGATCTAGTGGGGGAGAGATCGTGTGGTCTCAGTATTTTTGGAAATCAGAAGTGTTGGAATTTTTCCTAGGGTTTTGCTGGATTGCAGACAGTATTCTTTCCTGTCATATCTAGATAGTTTTGGGCCCCAGCGTTTCCTTGCTCTATTTTCTGCCTGCGTTTGTGTTTCATCTTGTCTCACAGCCAATATATTTGTGGGGCTACCTATTCCTTTTAGTTTAGGGGTCTGCAATCCACTAGTTACCAACCTCTCTGGGTGTCTGGCTGCCTTGGTATTTTTGTTACTGTCCTCCTCGGCTACCAAATCATAACATTATCATTTTTACAGGAAACAACCTAGGGGACCTCGGTCCTGGTTGGAAGAATACAGATCTGCTCAATTGACCATCGCTGAAGCATGGATACGTTTGGAGAAAACCAGGATTGAGACCCGCCGGTCTCCTGGCTCCATGGAGGTGTTCGGAGAAGCCAGGTTGTGACCCTTGGATTAAATGGCCTTGTACCTGAATGGACTGTCAGCTTTCTTTTCATTACCTCATCTCTGTGTGCATGCCACAGGTGGGGTAGTCAACCCTGGCAGCTCTGAAGTAACAGCTGCCATTACCCCGGCGAGTCAGCGGAAGGGTGAGACTAAGGGCTCATACTCATTTGCAAAAAATACAGACAAGTGCAATTCAATATGAATATATAAAAAAATAAAAATTCGGATTGCACTCGGATCAATGTTATTCAGTGGGTGACATCTCATCTGCAATTATTTTCTCAGCTGAAATCGGACTGACAGAAAAAATAAATAAATAAAAAAATCGCAGCATTCTGCGATTTGCTGTGTATCTTGGATGAGACTCACCAATGCAAGTCAATGGGTGCAAGGAAAAAAAAAAAATAATCACACAGCACCGACCATGTGAGTGCTGTGATTTGTACGCACCAGTGTCCTGTGAAAAGCCGGCAATTCATATGCGGCCACAGTAAAGTCACACTGACAGCTTAGAATAGAAGAGAGAATAGAAAAAAATATATATCTGTAGTGATATATATATATATAATATATATATATATATATATATATATATATATATATATATATATTAATATATATATAATAAAATATCATAACACACACACACATACATGTGTATACATATATACATGTATTTATATCATAGATAGATAGGTGAATAGCTGGTAATTCATTTGTCGGCTTCTGTAAAATCAGTGCAAAAGCCGACAGGATAGAGGACATGGATTACATACAGTAAGTAGATTCACAATAGGTAGATATATAGACGTTAGTGACCAATACAATTAGTATACTATGTGTGCAAATTAGGGGACATGTATGTATTTAATAAGAGATTTAGGGGAAAAAATGGCGTGAGGTCCCCCTAAAATTTATAGCCATTCAGACAGCTGCTGGCTGATATTATTAGCCTAGGAACGGGCCATGGATGCTGGCCCCCCCCTGGCTAAAAATATTAGCCCGCAGCCGCCCCAGAAAAGGCGCATCTATAAGATACGACAATTCTGGCACATAGCCTTGCTCTTCCCACTGCCCTGTAGCGGTGGCATATGGGGTAATAGTTGGGGGGGTTAGTAATGGGAGGCATCAATAAGACACCCCTATTACTAATCCCAGTCAAATTGTAAATAAAACACAGACACCCTGAAAAAAAAAATATTTCATTGAAATAAAGACAGACTCCTTTATTATTCTAAATTAAACCATACTTACAAACGCACCTAATGCCCCGATGGCCTCGATCTCTTGTAATAAACCAACAACATACCATACCTGTCCGTCCTTGTGTCCCACGCCGTAATCCATATCTGGGTATATACAGTTTACAACCAGGAAGGTGCCAATATGCGACCGCCGCGACTGTAAACTACTGGGTGAATAAATGAGATGCTGCCGGCGCAGCTTCAGTGTCTAGCGGTGACATCACTGATGCTGCGCTCCTCACAGCCTGAACTGGGGTGACCTCTGGACCGTGGGAAAATGCCATGCGGTTTTCGGCTAGCAGACTTGGGCGCCCACTGACAACCCCCTTCCCCCCCGTGTCTCTACAGGGATGTATATCACTTTTGATTAAAAATATGCCTGAATGTTGCATCTCTTAAGTGGAGAGGTGATAAAAACGAGGCGATTTTCTGCTATGCGAAGATTCTTGCCGAGATTTTCATATCTTGTACTCCGTTGAGGTCTCCGGTGGGCCACTGTAGTCATATTGTCCGAATAAACTTTGACAGGGTCCCCAGAAGCAGAGGTGTTGCTGCCTTGAGGGTCTACTGAGGTTCGAGGACTGACTGAAGATCTTTTGTGGCCCGGTTCGTTGGAAGGCCACTTGGGAAATTACAGCTCCCCAACCTCTCTTGCTGGCATAGTCCTCACTGGTGTCAGAGGATGCTGAATCCATGGCATTCCTTTAGTCAAATTTTCTGGATGGAGCCACCAATTCAGGGATGCTTTTACATGGTACGGCAGGCGGATTCTGTTGAGAGAACCTGGAGATCTGTCCCAGCCAGAGAGAATATAATTCTGCAGGATTCTTACATGTGCCTGAGACCAAGGAACGGCTTGAAATCAGGATGTCATGGACCTCAGGACTGACATAGCAAACTTTATAGAGACCATCTTTCGGTTCTTCAGGGTACAGACCTTCGATCTTAACTATTTGTTTTTCTTTTGGTAGGAACAAGGTATGCTCTTTGGAGTCTAGAATAATTCCCAGGAAAAGTCCCTTTAGTGGATGGATTTAGGTCTGATTTTCCCCAATTCACTAGTCATCCTAGAGATTTCAGAATGTGGAGGATCAACTGCAGATGCTCGTCGAGTTGTGGAACAGAGGGAGCCAATATTATGAAATCGTTTAAGGGATGATACAGATGTTTTGCCTTCTTATGATCACTACCACTTCTACCATAAGATTTGTAAAAGTCAAGAAGAAATCTCAAAAGAAAGGACGATGAATTGGTAATGACAAATCTGTCCTTGGTTGACCGCGAATCTCAGAAATTTCTTGTAAGATGGATATGTGGGCATATAGTACTAGGCCTCTTGAAGTTCGATGGTTGCCATGATGAAATTCTTGCCCATCTGCGGAATTGTGGCTTTAATAGATTCAATTTTGAATCTTATGTACATAACATGGTGGTTCAGACATTTCAGATTATTAGAAGTCCCTGTTTTTTGTTAAAAATAAATGAGAATAGTGGCCCGCCGTCTCAATGGAACTGGCAATATCACTACTGATTCCTGCAGGTGTTGAAGCCCTACTATCAGTATCTCTTGTAGCTTTGGCAATGACAGGGTTGTTATTTCTAGCCTTGGAGGAGAAGAAGATGAAAACTCAAGTTTTGCCCCTACTCCAATCGATTCTATAAACTTTTGGTTTGACGATATTCTTTCCTCTTCCACCTTTAGGATATCTCCACCAACCTGATTTTCTCTACCCTTCGTACTGTAGAGTGTGGGCCAGTGATGGGCGAAAGGATCGTTTCTTAAAGATGTTTTACTCAGGTAGTGATTTTTTTCTTATCTTTTTCTAAAACATCATCAAGGGCAGATCCAAATACATATTCCTCTGTGAAGTAAATGGAGCAAAGCTTGGACTTAGAAACAATATCTCCACTCCACATTTTCAACCAGAGAGTTTTTCTTGAGGAGTTAGATAAGACCAAAGATCTTGCTGTTATCCTGACAGACTCCGCTGAAGCATCCGCTAGAAATCCCGTAGCCTTCTGAAGTGATGGTAAAAGGAGGCAAACTGATGTAACAAACGAAAACGGATCTTGCTACACAAGTTGAAACAACATTCATCTTCAATGAAGCCACAAATGTCTCCCAAGACCTCTGTAATAAGTAGTGATGAGCAAGTATGCTCGTTACTCGGGTTTTCCAGAGCATGCTTGGGTGGTCTCCGAGTATTTGGAAGTGCTCGGAGATTTAGTTTATGTTGCCACAGCTGCATGATTTGCGACTGTTAGACAGAAATTGTTTTGTAACCTTGACCAGATCTGTGCCTTGCCACAATTCTGTCTCTGAGCTCCTTAGCCAGTTCCTTTGACTTCATGATTCTCATTTGATCTGACATGCACTGTGAGGTCTTATATAGACAAGTGTGTGCCTTTACAAATCAAGTCCTATCAGTTTAACTAAACACAGCTGAACTCCAATGAAGGAATAGAACCATCTCAAGGAGGATCACAAGGAAATGGACAGCATGTGACTTAAATATGAGTGTCTGAACAAAGGGTCTGAATACTTTCGACCATGTGATATTTCAGTTTTTCGTTTTTATTAAATTTGCAAAAATTTCTCCATTTCTATTTTCTTTCAGTCAAGATGGGGTGCAGAGTGTACATTAATGAGAAAAAAAAATGAACTTTTTTGAATTTACCAAATGACTGCAATGAAACAAAGAGTGAAAAATGTAAAGGGGTCTGAATATGTTCCGTACCCATTGTAATAAGTAAAGAACAGCACACAGCTGGACATGTGACATCGTTTAAATCTGTGCTTTAACCCCTACCTCATGCTGGCCTCAGATTACATAATAAAAATCTGTTGAAAGATTACCTTTAAAAGAAAAAAAAAAAAAAAAAAACTATACATATTTGGGATCTACATATTATACTGACCTTGGGGAATCAGATTGCCAGGTCAGTTTTACCATATAGTGAAAAAAAAAAAAAACTAACAAAACAATTGCGGAACTTTTTTGCAGTTTCAACGCACTTGGAATTTTTTTCCCGCTTTCCAGGTCATCACATGAAAAAATTTATAGTAACATTCAGAAGTGCAGCTTGTCCCACAATAAACAAGTCCTCATATGGTTATGTGGACGGAAAAAAAAAAAATGTTGAATATATATTTATATTCCCAATGTGCACAATAAACCTAAAAAAAGGAAAAAAGCAAGCAAAAACCCTGCTGTAACTAAGTAAATAAAAAGCAGTTTTTAGGGATACGGTTTTTGATCAGAAATAGCATAAAAGCCATCCCACTGCATTTATTTACAGCAGGGTTTTTGCTTACTTTTTCCTTTTTTAGGTTTGTGTGTCCTGTGGCCAATGTGAACATGCTTCTATTTGCTGCATGTGTACCAACTCAAGTTAAGCTCAATTTTTGTGTTTTTTTTTCCTCTGTATTATTGCACTCTGTGCAAGCTGAGGTGTGGCCTCCCTCTGCTGAGATATTGTATATAAGGCTTCCTCCAGTCTGGGGTTTCGCTGGCGGGGGCCCAGTCCTTTTGTCTGCCCTTATTCACACACTTATGTCAATGGTAAGGATTTAATATTAGACAGTGCTAGGACTGTCCCGTCAGAGTTACCTTGACGCGGTGGGATGGCTTTTATGCTATTTTTTATCAAAAACAGTATCACTAAAAACTGCTATTTTATTTACTTAGTTACAGCAGGGTTTTTACTTTTTCCTTTTTTTAGGTTTGTGTGTCCTGTGGCCAATATGAACATGCTTCTATTTGCTGCATGTGTACCAACTCAAGATAAGCTCAATTTTTGTGTTTTTTTTTTCCAATGTGCACAATGAACGCCATAAAAACAAAACCCAAAAGATTATGGCAGAATTGCATTTTGTTTTCTTTCACCATTTAATCTGGCTTGGAATTTTTTAGTACATTATATGGCAACATGAATAGTGCCAGCTCATCCTGCAGAAAACAAGCTCTCGTACTTCTATGTTGAATAGAAAAAAAAAATGTGCCTCTGGGAAGATGGACAGGGAAAAACAAAAGTGTCTAGCTCAATGTAACATCAGGATTATACAGCCATCTATGTACATCAGCCTCATCAGGTCTAGGTTTCTATTGTATTAGCTTATGATAGACTTGCTTTTATTATATCAAACAAGAGGAAATGTTAATGCCTTGTATAGCAAAATAATTACATATGGCAAAATGTTCTTTAACCCCTTTCTGTCATCTGACATACTATCCCGTCCATGTGCCTGGAACTTAATTCCCAAGGACGGGATAGTACGTCATATGCAATCAGCCGCGCTCACGGGGGGAGCGCAGCTAATCGCAGCCGGGTGTCAGCTGATTCTCACAGCTAACACCCGCACTAAGTGCCAGAAGCGGTCATGGACCGCTCCCGGCACTTTAACCCCCTGCACACTGCGATCAAAGATGATCGCAGCGTTCCGGTGGCATAGGGAAGCATAGCGCAGGGAGGGGCTCCCTGCGTGCTTACCTGAGACCCTCAGAACAGTGCGATGTGATCGCGCTGTTCCAAGGGCCTCCTCCCTGCAGGCCCCCGAATCCATGATGGCCGCAGGGTCCTCCCGGGTCCTGCAGGGAGGTGGCTGGATATTGCCTGCTGAGAAAAGGCACTGGCAAGCCTCCTGCACTGCCTGTCAGATCGCTTTATCATCATACCGCCGAACAAAAAGTGGAATAACACGCGATCAAAAAGATGGATATAAATAAACATGGTACCGCTGAAAACATCATCTTGTCCCGCAAAAAATGAGCCACCATACAGCATAATCAGCGAAAAAATTAAAAAGTTATAGCTCACAGAATAAAGCGATGCAAAAATAATTATTTTTTATATAAAATAGTTTTTATTGTATAAAAGCACCAAAACATAAAAAAAATGCAAATGAGGTATCGCTGTAATTGTACTGACCCGACGAATAAAACTACTTTATCAATTTTACCATAAGCAGAACAGTATAAACACCCCCCCCCAAAAAAGAAATTCATGAATTGCTGGTTTTTGTCTGGTTCTGCCTTCCAAAAATTTTAATAAAACGCGATCAAAAAATGTCATATGCCCAAAAACGGTACCAATAAAAACGTCAACTCGTCCCGCGAAAAATAAGACCTCACATGACTCTGTGGACCAAAATATGGAAAAATTATAGCTATCAAAATGTGGTGATGCAAAAACTATTTTTTGCAATAAAAGCGTCTTTTAGCGTGTGACAGCTGCCAATCATAAAAACCCACTACAAATAGTAAATCAAACCCCCCTTTATCACCCCCTTAGTTAGGGAAAAATAATAAAACTAAAAAAATGTTTTTATTTCCATTTTCCCGTTAGGATTAGGGTTAGGTTTGTGGCTAGGGTTATGGTTAGGGTTGGGATTAGGGGTGTGTTGGGGTTAGGGTTGGAGTTAGAATTGGGGAGTTTCCACTGTTTAGGCACATCAGGGGCTCTCCAAACGTGACATGGCGTCTGATCTCAATTCCAACCAATTCTGCATTGAAAAATTCAAACGGTGCTCCTTCCCTTCCAAGCTCTGCCATGCGCCCAAACAGTGGTTTACCCCCACATATGGGTATCAGCATACTCAGGACAAATTGGACAACAACTTTTGGGGTCCAATTTTTCCTGTTACACTTGGGAAAATAAAAAATTGGGGTCTAAAAGATCATGTTTGTGGAAAAAATATGATTTTTTTTATTTTCATGCCTGTGTGTTATAAACTTCTGTGAAGCACTTGGGGTTCAAAGTGCGCACCACATGTCTAGATAAGTTCCTTAGGGGGTCTAGTTTCCAAAATGGGGTCACTTGAGGGAGGTTTCCAATGTTCAGGCACATCAGAAGCTCTCCAAACGCGACATGGCGTCCGATCTCAATTCCAGCCAATTCTGTGTTGAAAAAGTCAAACGGCGCTCCTTTCCCTACATACTCTGCCATTACCCCCACATATGGGGTATCAGTGTACTCAGGACAAATTGCACAATAACTTTTGTGGTCCTGTTACCCTTAGGAAAATATAAATTAGGGGTGAAAAGATCATTTTTGTGGAAAAAATATGATTTTTGAATTTTATGGCTCTATGTTATAAGCTTCTGTGATGCACTTGGGGGTTCAAAGTGCTCACCACACAATCTAAATAAGTTTCTTAGGGGGGTCTACTTTCCAAAATGGTGTCACTTGTGGGGATTTCCACTGTTTAGGCACATCAGGGGCTCTTCAAATGCAACATGGCGTCCGATCTCAATTCCAGCCAATTTTGCATTGAAAAGTCAAAACGGAGCTCTTTCCCTTCCTAGCTCTGCCGTGTGCCCAAACAGTGGATCCCCCCACATATGGGGATCAGCGTACTCAGGACAAATTGTACAACAACTTTTGCGGTCCAATTTCTCCAGTTACCCTTGGTAAAATAAAAAAAATTGGATCTGAAGTAAATATTTTGTGAAGAAAAGTTAAATGTTCATTTTTTTTTAAACATTCCAAAAATTCCTGCGAAGCACCTGAAGGGTTAATAAACTTCTTGAATGTGGTTTTGAGCACCTTGAGGGGTGCAGTTTTTAGAATGTTGTCACTTTTTGGTATTTTCGATCATATAAACCCCTCAAAGTGACTTCAAATGTGAATGTGGTCCCTAAAAAAATAAATAAAATGGTGTTGTAAAAATGAGAAAGCGCTGGTCAACTTTTAACCCTTGTAATGTCTTAACGACAAAAAAATTGCTTCCAAAATTGTGCTGATGTAAAGTACACATGTGGGAAATGTTATTTAGTAACTATTTGTGTGACATATTTCTCTGTTTTAAAGGCATAAAAATTCAAAGTTTGAAAATTGCAAAATTTTCACCATATTTCCATTTTTTTTTTCATAAATAAGTGCAGGTTATATCGAAGAAATTTTACCACTATCATGAAGTACAATATGTTACGAGAAAACATTCTCAGAATCGCGAAGATCCATTGAAGCGTTCCAGAGTTATCACCTCATAAAGGGACAGTGGTCAGAATTGTAAAAATTGGCCCGGTCATTAACGTGCAAACCACCCTTGGGTATTAAGGGGTTAGTAGTCCTGCATCATTCACCTCTCGCTGTAGAAGTTTTTATTTCCCAAAAAAATTTTGTTAACCCATATCCGCTAGAAAGGGGATAATTTTCAGATTGCTTGGAATTACAGCTATCCTAAGATTGAAGCCTTAAAAACAGGGCGTTGCAGCCTCAGCCTGAATGCAGCAGAGATGTACACGTGTGGCCTATGCTTCATTTATTGTCTATGGGACTTCTGGGCAAAGCTCAGAGCTGTACTCTTCAGCCCCAAATACATGGAATGGAGCAGAGGCCATGTAAGGGGTATAGGGGACAGTTTAAACCCTGCACATGATTCTATGTCCCTGCCAGTGCTGGTGTATTTGATGTGTTGATATATTCTGATATATATATATATTTGTTATGTTGTATAATGCAGCTATGATGTATAATGTGATATACATATGTTCTTGTACGGTATCGATATAGTGAGAGCGCAGTATTTAGACTAGCCCACTAGAGGGGACACAATAGGACAAAATAGGCTAATAGGATTTTTAGTTAGTTAGGAGGGGCCAACTGGGATAAGTTAGAGAGAGCTTCCTGGGTTCAGTTAGTAGGGCCTTGGAGCCCGGTCCAGGCACTTGTGCCCCGCAACGTTAAAGCTGAAGAACCCAGCTCGTCCAGAAGCTGGAAGCTAGAAGTCACTTGAGAGGTGGAGTAATACAGGGCAGCATCAATATGGTGACAGCCAACTTCGTGGGATTTAACCCAAAAGTCCGGTGCGAAACGGACAGGGAACTCCTGAAGCTGATTAGGCTGACCAGACAGAGTGCTGCGGTACGGAGGCGACGGTACAGCCCTGTGATATTCCTAGAGGCGTGAGGGACACCACAGGGAAAGGAAAGGTTAAGTTGTATGAAGAATTCTGTGTTGAACTTGTGACTAATCTGGACAAGTTGAGAAAAGAGCTGAGTAAAGTTAATTGTTTAAAAATGGATTTGGACTCTGGACTCTGCCTGTCTTTGCCTGGTACTTGAAAGAAGAAATTCCCGGCAGACCAGATAGGACCCTGATGGACAGGAGCACGGACTAAAAGGTACGCTACAGCAGGGACAATGTATTTATGTGGTGGGAGGCCAGGGTGCAACAAAGCAGCCACCATTAGCCACGACTACAGCCCTGCCCTCGTTACAGCTGCATATTCACACCTCTTCTCCATTCAGGACAGGGCCACAGAGCCCATTTTTTGCAGCTCCAAAGCCCCCCATCTTGTGATCACTGGAAGACCTAGAGTTGGGATTGCAAGTGATCAGCAAGTCATCTGCTATCCTAAGAGAAGGAGATAACTTGATTTTTGGGAATAACCCTTTAAAATATGGTATAAACTCAAAAAAGTGAATTGGAGGCATTTGAGGTTTTATGGAGGTTATTGAAAAAAAATAATGGTTTCTGAAACACTTACTTCAACTTCTTTTATGCTGTTGGATGAGTAATATAATCCAATACCAATTCCAATAAAGGATAATCCTATAAGAAAGAAAAAATGGCAGAATGATACTGGCAGAGAGAAGAGGCTGCCAGGCTGGAAGTCTCTGCTGTGTAAATGCAGTGTTGTCAGGTCTCTGAGATGGGAGGGGTTCATGATCATTCGCAAAGTTCCTGGACGGCGGCCTCATTCTGCTTCCGATTTCTTGAAAAACAAAAACACATTTTTAAACATTTCAATGGGTTGGTTATATCATTGGCACACGCTTCCTGCATGGTCTGTATACTTTTTATGGCCGCTCTAATTAATTGGAATTGGTAGAGCATGTCAGATTATTACAGTAGTAATGGTGTTCAACCTCAGAATAAAGCGTACAGGGCCCAATTCATTAATGGTTTTTCGTCAGTATTCTGGTGTAAAAGCTTTTATAAGTCGCACAATTAATGTGGAACTGCATACTGTGCTAAAATTTTGCAGCTTAGACTACGTTCACACAATGAGGTTTTGGTTAGTTTTTGACACTGTTGAATTTTTGCACCTATTTAAAATTAGGTTACTTGTTGTTTTACATAGCATTTTTGTTTGTGTTTTTTTGCCCCTATTTGGTGTGTAATGCTTTGCTTTTGATACTTCCTGATTTATGCCTTGATAAAAATAACTTTAATATACTTAGATGCAGATTATATGCGTTTCCACCACTGAAACGCACTAAAAAGCGCATGTGCATTTTTTACCTGCTGATTTTATGCATCTAATGCAAGTCTATGGAGAAAAGCTGCAAAGAAAACGCCACATATCCACATGAGAAATTGACATGCTGCAGATTTGAAACCCGCACCACAAGTCAGTTTACACTGTGTAAAATAAAATCACTGTGGGCAGGAGATTTCTATAAATCCCATCCACTGATAGAACTGTAAGACACTGCATTTTTCAAGGAGGAAAAACGCACCAAAAGCTCATTATGGAAACGCAGCCTTGAGCTTTGATGAATTAACCCATTTTAGTTAATGGGCGCAAAATGGTGCTGAAAATCTGCAAAAACTCATTGTGGGAACGTAGCCTCACGCCATTTTCGCCCAGCTCTAGCGCAAGGGTGGGATGGGGGCATGGCATGTATGACAAGCGACGACATTCCCTATGCCACTTTTATGAAAATCACCAGCCTGGATGATTTGGGGCCCACAGTCTACTGTATGGGCCAATCGGTTTCATATGACAATCTTAAACCAAAATAACCTTTTGAGAAAAGTACGCCAAATTTAGTAAGAAGAATACAAGTCTTACTAAATTTGGTGCGTTTTTGAACTAGAGTAGCCATACTTCAAATTGAAAAATAGGGGGAAGTAAGGCAGGCCACTACTAGTAGGTGCACGGTGCACGGATAGAGTCCCAACCCTTTAAAATATTTAGAAAAATTGGAATTTGGCACGCAATAATAAATGCAATTTATTCACTCCAAGAACAGCATATAAACAGATTCTTTGATGTTTCGATTTCCCTGACCTTCATCAGATATACACAGAAAAACATCAAGACGCTAATGGCGACGGCCGTCGCCAGGGGAAGTATGCATATTATATTAATACTATTTTTGGATAGATATGACATTTTGATTGCCTTCACACTGCATTTTTTTATGCAGTGTTGTGGTCAACAATAACCTGGAATTTTGGCATTTTTAATTTTTTTCTGTTAATAGTATTCCATAGAGTTGAGCGAAACAGGTCTTTCATTTTCAAAAGTCGCCGATTTTCGCCAAAGTCGGGTTTCATGAAACGAAACCCGACCGTGGAGTGAGTTTGGTCACGTGTTCGGCGACCATTTTGCTGGAGTCGGTTTTTCCCTACACTTTAAAGCACCTTTTCTCGGCCAATGAGCAAGGACGCAGGCTGTGGGCAACAGGATGACATAGCCAGCGGCCAGCACCATCGTGGAGCAGGGCATTGCAGCGATTGGCTGGCTTTCAGTGGCGTCACAGTGCATATAAAATCCCTCAGCGCCGACCGCCATTTTACATCTGCCGAACTCAGTGTAGGGGAAGGTTACTGGCAGTGCGTCTCAGCAGGGAGAGCGTTAGGCAGGGCCTAAAAAAAAAAAAATTACTTTCTGCTGATAGCGATTAGCTGTACAGTGACTGTGCAGTGAGAGGGGAGGATTTTGCTGTGTGCAGCAAAGCTGGTTCTTAGGCTGCCTGCCTGCCAGTGACGCTGTAGAAATTGCTTGTGTGGAGCATCAGATTTGATTACAGGCTGCCTGCCTGTGATAAGGGGGCAATTAATTTGGTGGAGTAGCAGAGCTGCCTGCCAGTGACAGTGTACAAATTGCTTGTGTGGAGCATCACATCTGATTAGTAGGCTGCCTGACTGTGATAAGGGGGCAATTAATTTGGTGGAGTAGCAGAGCTGCCTGCCAGTGACAGTGTACAAATTACTTGTGTGGAGCATCACATCTGATTAGTAGGCTGCCTGACTGTGATAATGGGGCAATTTATTTCCCATTGACTTGCATTGGGGTCGGATTTTCGACTCCTTCCTGACCATTTCCGTTAGTCGGCCGACTTCGTTCGACTTGACTTTTGAGAAAGTTGGGTTTCACGAAACCCGACTCGACCCGAAAAAGGCAAAGTCGCTCATCTCTAGTATTTTTTTAGTAATATGTATTTTTTAACATTTATATTTAATAAAGGTGCAGAGCGATTCAATATTTTATGCTTTTTTGTTTGTTTCTTTTCCACTTTGTTAGTCAACTTAGAGGACTTGGACTTTTATATAGCGAAAATCATGGTCTCCTCTGAAGCCACATGCTGGATTTCAATGGAACTCCTTGACAATAGGCATGGAAGTCTTCAGCGTGCCCCTGGCAGTCAAAGGGCACACAATATGACACTTACCCATTCTGGAGTGTTGTCAATGCCACTGTTAGATATTGACAATGGTATTTAACTGTAGTATATACAGCTCAGGGCCGGACTGGCCATCTGGCAAATGCCAGAAGGGCCTGTCTGGTCGTGGGCTGCCTTATCTGCTGTGTTGTTAACAGGATCGATGTTCTCAAGACACCCATACTGTTAAGAGTTGGTTGTGACAGAGCACAAAGTCGTTGACTCCATCACTTACCCCAGCAGGCCACGAGTATCATTATAAATATTGGTCTTGTAGTAAATCTTGCTTTCTTCCTTCCAGGGTAATATTAGTAAATATATCCCATCTGGTGATGGGGACAAGGACAGCATGGGCCTGTGTGATTTCAAATGCCAGGGCTGAATTTCAGCTCCAGTCCGTACCTGGTGAAGCTCCACCCATGGTTATTGGAGGCAGGTCTGGCTGTGTGTCACAGCCATTACCTGCCAGGCACATCCTGGGATCTTGTTCCATACACTCGTTTCCTACATGTAAGTCCAGTTTCACATGTCCTGATATTTTCGATATCGAAGATGTCCATGTGTGTAATACGTGTGGCAACCGTGTGCCGCATCAGTACCACACGCACCGACGCCAGGGAAGCAGCAGTACAGTTAGCGCTGTTCCCTGGCACCGGGTGCTGAAGACAGATCTCATCTTTCTCCCTAGTGCTGCCGGCCATCTGCCCAAGCAGGGGAGAATGATGAGAGTTGTATTCAAGTGATAGCAATGACAGCAGGCGGCGGCTGATAGGCGTATTCATCATCCGCCGCCTGTGCTTTAAATAAATTTTAAAAAATGAAAAAAAAAACCTGTAGGTTCCCCTGTATTTTCTATGACCATCCAGGCAAAACTGACAGCTGCAACCCTCAGCTGTCAGCGTTAGCAAGGCTGGTTATCAAGAATAGAGAGGGGTCTCCACGCTGTGTTTTTTTAAATTATTTAAATAATTTAAATTAATGGAGTGGGATCCCCCCATTTTTGTCAACCAGCCTTGCTAAAGCTGACAGCTGAATACTAGTAGTCCCCGACTGGTAAGGGACCATGGATATTGCCCCCCCAGCCTAAAAGTAGCAGCCTGCAGCCTCCCAGAAAAGGCGCATCTATTAGATGCACTAATTGTGGCGCTTTGCCCAGCTCTTCTCACTTGCTCTGTAGTGTTGGCAAGTGAGGTTCTTATTTGTGGGGTTGATGTCACCTCTGTTTTGTCAGCTTTAGCAAGGCTGGTTGTCAAAAATGGGGGCGAGGCCACGCCATTTTTTATAAATTAAATAATCTTTAAAAACAAAACAGAGTGTGGAACCCTCTTTTCTTGATAACCAGTCTTGATGAAGCTGAGGGTTGCAGCTCTCAGTTGTGCCTGGCTGGTTATAGAAAATACAGGGGAACCCACGCTGGATTTATTTATTTATTTATTTATTTATAGTGCAAGCAGAGTCTGATTAATACTCCCACTGTTATTAGCAACAGCAGGTGTAGGCTATGGGAGCAGTAGTCCCATCAGCCGCCGCCTGCTGTCATTGTAATCACTTGAATATAACTCATCATTCTCTCCTGATCGCCAGCAAAGCAGGGGAGAATGATGAAAGCAGTCTTCAGCACCCAGCGCCGGGAACAGCGCTTAGGCTAGTTTCAAAACTAGCGTTCGGCAGGGCTGCGTACTTCCTCCGTCAAGCCACGCCCACTGCCGCACCTCTTCCTTTCAGCGCCGCCTACCTCTGCATGTGTCCTGCGTACGCTATCTTTAACATTGGGTACGTAGGCCATGCGGATGTATGTATATTCTATGAATTCCGCATTGCTATGCTAATGCTGCATATTTTTCCGCGGGCGTAACCGCATCGTGGAAAAATATGCAGCATGCTCATTCTTTTTGCGGAATCGCAGCGATTCCGCACACATAGGAATGCATTGAACAGCGTACTTTCCGCATGTGGCTATGCCCACCATGCACAAAGTGAGCGGTTCATGTGCGGATGGTACCCTGGGTTTTGAAGAAAGGAGACTCTCCTCAAGGCCCTGGGTACCATATCCCTGTTAAAAATAATTCAAATAAAAAATCGTGATATTCTCACCTTCCGGCGTCCCCGACAGCCTTCCCGGTCCTGACTGATGCTCCCGGCAACTCCCGTTCCCAGTGATGCCTTGTGCAAATTACCTCGTAGCGTGATGCTACGTCATCTGGGGTCATTGTCCCAAGGCATCACTGGGAACGGGAGTTGCCGGGAGTATCGGTAAGGACCGGGAAGGCTGCAGGGGCCGCCGGAAGGTGAGAATATCACGATTTTTTTTTTTATATATATATTTCTAACATTCTATCTTTTACTACTGATGCAGCATCAATAGTAAAAAGTTGGTCACACTTGTCAAACACTATGTTTGACTCGTGTGACCAACCTGTCAATCTGTTTTCCAAACGATGCTACAGATCGCTTGGAAAATGCTAGCATTCTGCAAGCTAAATACGCTTGCAAAACGCTAGTGTTTTGCGGGAATATGCATGCCAATTCCGCATGCGTATTTCCCGTGGCAGAGAGTTGCGGAAATGCTGCGGAAATTTCCGCAGCAATTCCGAACGTGTGCACATAGCCTATGGGTGGAGGGAGATGTGCCAAGTTCATTAAGAGGTTATTGTCTATATTGAATTTGGTCCGTCAGTCAACTGCCTTATGCCAACACCAGAAATATATGCTATTTCTGTTGCAAATTTGAATTGCGCTGAAATTTGACATTTCAAGACGTTTTACACTAGAATTCTAGCAAAAACGGCTTGATCTGCACCAGCTATGGTCATAACTATAATAAATGTTTTGTGGCTGTTGGTAACGTCCCTTTTGCAAAGCCCTGCCAAATATTTTGAAAAGTAATAGAGCCTCCTCAATAAGTCAAATAGTCACAAAATGTAAAAATTGGTGCAAGAGGCATTTTCATAACTTTTTGATGCCATAAAACATATATGCATGATGAAGTCCCCACAAGGGTCTGCAACATAGACTCAGCTCATATACTGTAGAGCTGTGTTATGCAGCTACGTATGGATGCATCATGCTCACACCTTGAATCCTATTGTAAATAACATAGTACATTTTAGGAGATCCCTTTGAATTGAGAAGTGTAGATGACTTTACTTTCATTTGAGTCAAAAATGTATGGTGACATATTACCCGAATGAACATATACCAATAAGACCAGTTATTAAGGGCTATGGACATACATATATAGAGAACAAACACCCCAAATGTAAACTGAGTGAATATAGCATAGCTAGCTTTTGAAGAAATTCTGTTTAAAGGGAATCTGTCATCAGGTTTTTGCCACCTATTCCGAAAGCAGCATAAGGTACTGACAGAGAACCCAATTTCAGTGATGTGTAATTTATAGGGCTGCTTAGTGCAGTTTTGATAAAATCATTAGAGGACTAGTAAACCTGCTGCCAAGTAGTCAAGCATATTCATAAGCTCTGTATAACCGTACCCCACCACTGATTTGCAGCTGTCTGTGTATACTGTACATTAGCAGAAAGCTGTCAATCATTGTTGTGGGTGGGAGGAGATATAAGGAGCAGCAGATTAAACTGTAATGTTATCAAAATGACAGAAACTGTCCAGTAAATGACACATCACAGAAAACAGGGTCTCTGTCTCTACATCATGCTGCACTCAGATGGGCCAATAACAAAACTCTGGTGACAGATTCCCTTTAATATACAGTATCTTCAACTTCAGTGACAATACATAACCTGGCACAATGTTGAAGAAGTGTTGAGTTTTCGGGTCTTCGGCCACGTTCACACTTTCAGAATTTGACATCAGTATTTGTTCCTCTCCTGATTTTGGCTTACAATTATAGGAAAAGTATAATAGAAACACGTCACCATTTCTGTTTTTATCACCCACTCCTGGTTTTGGCTTACACATACTGATGTAAAATACTGACCAAATACTGAACATGACCTTACAGAAAAACTCAGGCTGAAAGGGAACCTGTCCACACGTTATTACAGATGGAATTATTGGTATACTTTTTTTTCGAGAGATCAGATGTGCAATGAGAAATCTGGCATAGAAGCCATATGCAAAT
>JARQOD010000002.1:333110260-333205782 GCA_033576555.1 Oophaga sylvatica | reverse complement strand
TGGCTTTCAGTGGCGTCACAGTGCATATAAAATCCCTCAGCGCCGACCGCCATTTTACATCTGCCGAACTCAGTGTAGGGGAAGGTTACTGGCAGTGCGTCTCAGCAGGGAGAGCGTTAGGCAGGGCCTAAAAAAAAAAAATTACTTTCTGCTGATAGCGATTAGCTGTACAGTGACTGTGCAGTGAGAGGGGAGGATTTTGCTGTGTGCAGCAAAGCTGGTTCTTAGGCTGCCTGCCTGCCAGTGACGCTGTAGAAATTGCTTGTGTGGAGCATCAGATTTGATTACAGGCTGCCTGCCTGTGATAAGGGGGCAATTAATTTGGTGGAGTAGCAGAGCTGCCTGCCAGTGACAGTGTACAAATTGCTTGTGTGGAGCATCACATCTGATTAGTAGGCTGCCTGACTGTGATAAGGGGGCAATTAATTTGGTGGAGTAGCAGAGCTGCCTGCCAGTGACAGTGTACAAATTGCTTGTGTGGAGCATCACATCTGATTAGTAGGCTGCCTGACTGTGATAAGGGGGCAATTAATTTGGTGGAGTAGCAGAGCTGCCTGCCAGTGACAGTGTACAAATTACTTGTGTGGAGCATCACATCTGATTAGTAGGCTGCCTGACTGTGATAATGGGGCAATTTATTTCCCATTGACTTGCATTGGGGTCGGATTTTCGACTCCTTCCTGACCATTTCCGTTAGTCGGCCGACTTCGTTCGACTTGACTTTTGAGAAAGTTGGGTTTCACGAAACCCGACTCGACCCGAAAAAGCAAAGTCGCTCATCTCTAGTATTTTTTTAGTAATATGTATTTTTTAACATTTATATTTAATAAAGGTGCAGAGCGATTCAATATTTTATGCTTTTTTGTTTGTTTCTTTTCCACTTTGTTAGTCAACTTAGAGGACTTGGACTTTTATATAGCGAAAATCATGGTCTCCTCTGAAGCCACATGCTGGATTTCAATGGAACTCCTTGACAATAGGCATGGAAGTCTTCAGCGTGCCCCTGGCAGTCAAAGGGCACACAATATGACACTTACCCATTCTGGAGTGTTGTCAATGTGTGTCGACCCGCCACCACAATTGTGGGTTACCAGGGCAATGGGGTACTCAGAGCCGAGCCCGTAGAAGTCTATGGGGATTTTGTCACAGGTAGCTGTGGCTCGGTCTGTGGCCCTGGCGGTCTGGCGTATGTTGTTGGGGATTATTTACAGGGATAACTATATACAGTTCGTGACGCCACCTGTAGTGTTCTGGTAACATGTACCAGCGCTGCTGTAGATCTCTGAGGGGATGGTGATGCAGCTAGATGTCGGGTCCCCTACAGGTGGGACTGGTCCCTCAAAGTCTATGTGAGTAGTGAAGTCGAGTGCGGTTAAAGAACACAGTCTCACACGGTCAGCGTCTTTCCATACCTTTACTGGCAAGATGTCAAGGCAGGTCCCAGGGAGGCTGATCCACGGAGAGTGTATTTTGAGGCAGCAGCTGGACAAGTTAGGGGCCTCCTTTATCTCCAATATAACGAGTGCAACTAGCATGAAGCGTAGTTCCCTCTAATCTTCAGCAATGCTTGCTGTACCTGCCCAGTCAGCTTAGTGTTAGGGGCCTTCCTGTGAAGGAGCTGAATCCTTATGTGGTCCTGCAGAACGCTAAAGTCTTCACTCCCCCTGACCCCAGCTACGTACCGACTATAAGGGGCTTGTCTGCCGCGACCTAGGGTCCGGTAGATTCCTGGTTGTCCTGTCACTGTGCCTGAAACAACAGTGACTCTTCGGTCCCCAGTGACCGGTAGAAACGTGCTGGACTTCTGCAATCCGTTAAGCACAATCTTATAAATCCACTTGCCTTTCGCCTTGTCCACGCTGGTAACATAAGCACTCTTATTAGCAAAGGGTCGAGCAGTCACTTCTTTCCTTATCCTTCCACTTCAAGTTCACCTCAGATGCTCAGTTATCACAGGCAGGAGCACGTCACTGTACCTGATACTGTCCTCTAGACAGGAATGCTGAAGACTTTCTGGGTTACACTTGTTCCTTCCTTCAATGTATGCTGAGGAGATGACACAGCTCTGACCAGACTAAGGCGTATTCCAACACCTATACCAGACTCCACTTTCCAAGCTGATGAGATAGCAATCTAGACTCCTCCACTGTAGTCCAGACGCAGACTCTCCACGTCCTTACTGCCCGAAGACAGGAACCAGACTGACTAAAATCACTCCTACACATCCTTCTTGACCACTCCCTAGAGTATACTCCACTACCCCAAGGGTGTGTCCAACATGTGTAGAGTGAATGCATATTGAGCATTAAGCCGCTGCCTCTCCATACACTCTCCAGGGTACTGCGTGTGCCTACCACCAGGGCTACACATTCCCCCATGGTAAACGACAGCACTCCCGGGCTGTGAAATACAAAAGACAGAAAAATTTTGTTTATGCAATAACATTTGGAACAATAACATCTTCCCATCCGGGAGGTAAGAATACTTCGAACGTTACAAACTTTAATACAAATAGTATCAAATAGCATTTTCAATAAATAGATATACAAGATACTTGTGAAGGACCCGCACCAAACCTTCAACGTGGGTCCTGGGTGGGCTGCAGGACATCCAAGTGCAGACCTCACTTAGTGCCACACCACACGGGTTTTGTTTTTCAGAGGTAGATATGGATGGTTTTTGTAAAACCAAGATAGGGCACTGAGTGCAACTATATACAAGAATGTTCTGGGTAAGCATAGTCCTTTACCTCAAAAAGTCCATTTATAAAAGAAGACATAATAAATCACATTATCAAAAGTGCAAACTTTTTTATCTATCAATTATCAATTATCATCTATCAATTTCCAATTACCCAGCCGGGCATTCTATAATTAGGAATATATATTTACTATATATAAGATCTGTGCAAACTTTTTCAAAAACACTTCAAACTTTGACTGATGGTAGATCCTTTATGGACCTTACCAATTTTTTTCTTATTTATTCATCAGCTACTAAGACATTTTCCACCACATCTTCCACCCCGGGGGCTGGAACAACGCAATGGGCCCTTGATCCCAGGACCAGCAAATCATGTGCTGCGATCAGGGTCTGGGTTGCGACAGTTCTGGTGCGAACCTCCAGGGGCGCAACGGTTACACTTTCTTCGCATGACACCGATTGCGTCTCCATTACAGTCAATGATATAGACCGCGTCAGGGTTTGCGATTTAGACTGGGTCGCATTTGGCGATATGGAAGTAGCTTTCACTTGCGATGAACTTTGGGTCGCATGTTGCGATGATTTTGACGGGGGCGATGCTGGGGCACGGCCGGATGCTACTGAAGCTGGAAACGGGGACGCTGCGGTAATGGTGACGGTACCGGCGTCTAGGACGGGGTCGCGGACGATGGCGACGTTCAGGGCATACCACCCCTTCATTCCCCAATGCCGCGTATAGGTGACTATGTCGCCGTTTACTAAGTCCCTCCCGGGATGGCCTTGTGGCAGGTGAGATTCCACGTCACGCCTGCTGACGAAGACCGCCGGGTAGAGGCCCGGTTCACGAATAAAGCCCCAGCCCTTCCGGAGCTGGAACTCAGTCACACACCCCTGCCGCCGCGGTTCCCGTAAGGTACCTTTGTCGCGACGGACAGTCTCCTTGTCGGCAATCAGCTCAGCAAACTGTCGCTGGCTGTTCTTCTTGATTTCCCGCGCTTCCTCCTGCTGGCGCCTCTTCGTCTCCTCACGACTCTGCCATTCTTGCTCCCACTGGGCGGTGTAGGCGACGTCATCCAGGCGCGCCATCTCGCCCCAGTCCACATCTGGTAGTGACGGACAGGACCCCTCCGGTGTCCCTGCCGGGGACCGATAATCTGCTGCGGCCTCTTGGCCGGGCGGGCGTTCCGGGATTGGCTGTACCTCCTCAACCTCCTCCGCATCCACCGCTTCACCAGTGGGATCGGGAACGGTACTTTCGGGGGCAGCCTCCGGTTGCTCCTTCGCCTTGGGCAGCAGACTTTTCGGTACTTTGAATCGTGGGGGTTCGTTGAGGGGAGAGGGCGCCGTGTTCGTCATTTGCCACTTCAGCAGATTACACCGGCGCCTCTCAATCTCCTCCAGTCCAGGTTGGAACAACTTCTTTAGGCGTGAGTTCTCCTCCCGAACCTCTAACAACGCCTGTTGCAGGTGCAGGATCACATAAGTTTCCGATGCCGATGGCAGCTTGGCGGGGGCACGGGGCCTGCCTTCCTCCGCTGCCCCGCTCGGCTCCACACGTCCTGCCTCCATCACGCTCCAGAAGATTCTTTCTTTCTGCGGAGACATCCGGTCTCTTCCGTGGAGGTGGGGTTTGCGTCTCCTCCTCTTCGCAGGGAAGGTGAAGAGGAGGCGGACCTCCTTTGCTGTAGGGCAGGACCGCATGTTATAGTAGCACTTTGAGAGGGCAGGCATTTTCTTCGCGCCACAGGGGGGTAGACGCCCACGAAGGTACGCCCACCTTCTTCTCCAGCGCCTGAGGGCGCGAATATGGCGACAAAAATGGCGATTTTGGCGCCAAAAGTGCAAACAGTCCTTTTCACAAAAACAAGTTCTTAGGCACGCAGGGCTCGCAATTTCGCGAGTTTGGTATCCTGTTCGTGACGCCAAGTTTAGTTGTGTCGACCCGCCACCACAATTGTGGGTTACCAGGGCAATGGGGTACTCAGAGCCGAGCCCGTAGAAGTCTATGGGGATTTTGTCACAGGTAGCTGTGGCTCGGTCTGTGGCCCTGGCGGTCTGGCGTATGTTGTTGGGGATTATTTACAGGGGATAACTATATACAGTTCGTGACGCCACCTGTAGTGTTCTGGTAACATGTACCAGCGCTGCTGTAGATCTCTGAGGGGATGGTGATGCAGCTAGATGTCGGGTCCCCTACAGTGGGACTGGTCCCTCAAAGTCTATGTGAGTAGTGAAGTCGAGTGCGGTTAAAGAACACAGTCTCACACGGTCAGCGTCTTTCCATACCTTTACTGGCAAGATGTCAAGGCAGGTCCCAGGGAGGCTGATCCACGGAGAGTGTATTTTGAGGCAGCAGCTGGACAAGTTAGGGGCCTCCTTTATCTCCAATATAACGAGTGCAACTAGCATGAAGCGTAGTTCCCTCTAATCTTCAGCAATGCTTGCTGTACCTGCCCAGTCAGCTTAGTGTTAGGGGCCTTCCTGTGAAGGAGCTGAATCCTTATGTGGTCCTGCAGAACGCTAAAGTCTTCACTCCCCCTGACCCCAGCTACGTACCGACTATAAGGGGCTTGTCTGCCGCGACCTAGGGTCCGGTAGATTCCTGGTTGTCCTGTCACTGTGCCTGAAACAACAGTGACTCTTCGGTCCCCAGTGACCGGTAGAAACGTGCTGGACTTCTGCAATCCGTTAAGCACAATCTTATAAATCCACTTGCCTTTCGCCTTGTCCACGCTGGTAACATAAGCACTCTTATTAGCAAAGGGTCGAGCAGTCACTTCTTTCCTTATCCTTCCACTTCAAGTTCACCTCAGATGCTCAGTTATCACAGGCAGGAGCACGTCACTGTACCTGATACTGTCCTCTAGACAGGAATGCTGAAGACTTTCTGGGTTACACTTGTTCCTTCCTTCAATGTATGCTGAGGAGATGACACAGCTCTGACCAGACTAAGGCGTATTCCAACACCTATACCAGACTCCACTTTCCAAGCTGATGAGATAGCAATCTAGACTCCTCCACTGTAGTCCAGACGCAGACTCTCCACGTCCTTACTGCCCGAAGACAGGAACCAGACTGACTAAAATCACTCCTACACATCCTTCTTGACCACTCCCTAGAGTATACTCCACTACCCCAAGGGTGTGTCCAACATGTGTAGAGTGAATGCATATTGAGCATTAAGCCGCTGCCTCTCCATACACTCTCCAGGGTACTGCGTGTGCCTACCACCAGGGCTACACAAATGCCACTGTTAGATATTGACAATGGTATTTAACTGTAGTATATACAGCTCAGGGCCGGACTGGCCATCTGGCAAATGCCAGAAGGGCCTGTCTGGTCGTGGGCTGCCTTATCTGCTGTGTTGTTAACAGGATCGATGTTCTCAAGACACCCATACTGTTAAGAGTTGGTTGTGACAGAGCACAAAGTCGTTGACTCCATCACTTACCCCAGCAGGCCACGAGTATCATTATAAATATTGGTCTTGTAGTAAATCTTGCTTTCTTCCTTCCAGGGTAATATTAGTAAATATATCCCATCTGGTGATGGGGACAAGGACAGCATGGGCCTGTGTGATTTCAAATGCCAGGGCTGAATTTCAGCTCCAGTCCGTACCTGGTGAAGCTCCACCCATGGTTATTGGAGGCAGGTCTGGCTGTGTGTCACAGCCATTACCTGCCAGGCACATCCTGGGATCTTGTTCCATACACTCGTTTCCTACATGTAAGTCCAGTTTCACATGTCCTGATATTTTCGATATCGAAGATGTCCATGTGTGTAATACGTGTGGCAACCGTGTGCCGCATCAGTACCACACGCACCGACGCCAGGGAAGCAGCAGTACAGTTAGCGCTGTTCCCTGGCACCGGGTGCTGAAGACAGATCTCATCTTTCTCCCTAGTGCTGCCGGCCATCTGCCCAAGCAGGGGAGAATGATGAGAGTTGTATTCAAGTGATAGCAATGACAGCAGGCGGCGGCTGATAGGCGTATTCATCATCCGCCGCCTGTGCTTTAAATAAATTTTAAAAAATGAAAAAAAAAACCTGTAGGTTCCCCTGTATTTTCTATGACCATCCAGGCAAAACTGACAGCTGCAACCCTCAGCTGTCAGCGTTAGCAAGGCTGGTTATCAAGAATAGAGAGGGGTCTCCACGCTGTGTTTTTTTAAATTATTTAAATAATTTAAATTAATGGAGTGGGATCCCCCCATTTTTGTCAACCAGCCTTGCTAAAGCTGACAGCTGAATACTAGTAGTCCCCGACTGGTAAGGGACCATGGATATTGCCCCCCCAGCCTAAAAGTAGCAGCCTGCAGCCTCCCAGAAAAGGCGCATCTATTAGATGCACTAATTGTGGCGCTTTGCCCAGCTCTTCTCACTTGCTCTGTAGTGTTGGCAAGTGAGGTTCTTATTTGTGGGGTTGATGTCACCTCTGTTTTGTCAGCTTTAGCAAGGCTGGTTGTCAAAAATGGGGGCGAGGCCACGCCATTTTTTATAAATTAAATAATCTTTAAAAACAAAACAGAGTGTGGAACCCTCTTTTCTTGATAACCAGTCTTGATGAAGCTGAGGGTTGCAGCTCTCAGTTGTGCCTGGCTGGTTATAGAAAATACAGGGGAACCCACGCTGGATTTATTTATTTATTTATTTATTTATAGTGCAAGCAGAGTCTGATTAATACTCCCACTGTTATTAGCAACAGCAGGTGTAGGCTATGGGAGCAGTAGTCCCATCAGCCGCCGCCTGCTGTCATTGTAATCACTTGAATATAACTCATCATTCTCTCCTGATCGCCAGCAAAGCAGGGGAGAATGATGAAAGCAGTCTTCAGCACCCAGCGCCGGGGAACAGCGCTTAGGCTAGTTTCAAACTAGCGTTCGGCAGGGCTGCGTACTTCCTCCGTCAAGCCACGCCCACTGCCGCACCTCTTCCTTTCAGCGCCGCCTACCTCTGCATGTGTCCTGCGTACGCTATCTTTAACATTGGGTACGTAGGCCATGCGGATGTATGTATATTCTATGAATTCCGCATTGCTATGCTAATGCTGCATATTTTTCCGCGGGCGTAACCGCATCGTGGAAAAATATGCAGCATGCTCATTCTTTTTGCGGAATCGCAGCGATTCCGCACACATAGGAATGCATTGAACAGCGTACTTTCCGCATGTGGCTATGCCCACCATGCACAAAGTGAGCGGTTCATGTGCGGATGGTACCCTGGGTTTTGAAGAAAGGAGACTCTCCTCAAGGCCCTGGGTACCATATCCCTGTTAAAAATAATTCAAATAAAAAATCGTGATATTCTCACCTTCCGGCGTCCCCGACAGCCTTCCCGGTCCTGACTGATGCTCCCGGCAACTCCCGTTCCCAGTGATGCCTTGTGCAAATTACCTCGTAGCGTGATGCTACGTCATCTGGGGTCATTGTCCCAAGGCATCACTGGGAACGGGAGTTGCCGGGAGTATCGGTAAGGACCGGGAAGGCTGCAGGGGCCGCCGGAAGGTGAGAATATCACGATTTTTTTTTTTATATATATTTCTAACATTCTATCTTTTACTACTGATGCAGCATCAATAGTAAAAAGTTGGTCACACTTGTCAAACACTATGTTTGACTCGTGTGACCAACCTGTCAATCTGTTTTCCAAACGATGCTACAGATCGCTTGGAAAATGCTAGCATTCTGCAAGCTAAATACGCTTGCAAAACGCTAGTGTTTTGCGGGAATATGCATGCCAATTCCGCATGCGTATTTCCCGTGGCAGAGAGTTGCGGAAATGCTGCGGAAATTTCCGCAGCAATTCCGAACGTGTGCACATAGCCTAAGGGTGGAGGGAGATGTGCCAAGTTCATTAAGAGGTTATTGTCTATATTGAATTTGGTCCGTCAGTCAACTGCCTTATGCCAACACCAAAATATATGCTATTTCTGTTGCAAATTTGAATTGCGCTGAAATTTGACATTTCAAGACGTTTTACACTAGAATTCTAGCAAAAACGGCTTGATCTGCACCAGCTATGGTCATAACTATAATAAATGTTTTGTGGCTGTTGGTAACGTCCCTTTTGCAAAGCCCTGCCAAATATTTTGAAAAGTAATAGAGCCTCCTCAATAAGTCAAATAGTCACAAAATGTAAAAATTGGTGCAAGAGGCATTTTCATAACTTTTTGATGCCATAAAACATATATGCATGATGAAGTCCCCCACAAGGGTCTGCAACATAGACTCAGCTCATATACTGTAGAGCTGTGTTATGCAGCTACGTATGGATGCATCATGCTCACACCTTGAATCCTATTGTAAATAACATAGTACATTTTAGGAGATCCCTTTGAATTGAGAAGTGTAGATGACTTTACTTTCATTTGAGTCAAAAATGTATGGTGACATATTACCCGAATGAACATATACCAATAAGACCAGTTATTAAGGGCTATGGACATACATATATAGAGAACAAACACCCCAAATGTAAACTGAGTGAATATAGCATAGCTAGCTTTTGAAGAAATTCTGTTTAAAGGGAATCTGTCATCAGGTTTTTGCCACCTATTCCGAAAGCAGCATAAGGTACTGACAGAGAACCCAATTTCAGTGATGTGTAATTTATAGGGCTGCTTAGTGCAGTTTTGATAAAATCATTAGAGGACTAGTAAACCTGCTGCCAAGTAGTCAAGCATATTCATAAGCTCTGTATAACCGTACCCCACCACTGATTTGCAGCTGTCTGTGTATACTGTACATTAGCAGAAAGCTGTCAATCATTGTTGTGGGTGGGAGGAGATATAAGGAGCAGCAGATTAAACTGTAATGTTATCAAAATGACAGAAACTGTCCAGTAAATGACACATCACAGAAAACAGGGTCTCTGTCTCTACATCATGCTGCACTCAGATGGGCCAATAACAAAACTCTGGTGACAGATTCCCTTTAATATACAGTATCTTCAACTTCAGTGACAATA
The DNA here is from genome assembly GCA_033576555.1 of Oophaga sylvatica. NCBI lineage: Eukaryota > Metazoa > Chordata > Amphibia > Anura > Dendrobatidae > Oophaga > Oophaga sylvatica. The sequence continues at coordinate 333,196,113 of JARQOD010000002.1, read as the reverse complement.
CATAACCTGGCACAATGTTGAAGAAGTGTTGAGTTTTCGGGTCTTCGGCCACGTTCACACTTTCAGAATTTGACATCAGTATTTGTTCCTCTCCTGATTTTGGCTTACAATTATAGGAAAAGTATAATAGAAACACGTCACCATTTCTGTTTTTATCACCCACTCCTGGTTTTGGCTTACACATACTGATGTAAAATACTGACCAAATACTGAACATGACCTTACAGAAAAACTCAGGCTGAAAGGGAACCTGTCCACACGTTATTACAGATGGAATTATTGGTATACTTTTTTTTCGAGAGATCAGATGTGCAATGAGAAATCTGGCATAGAAGCCATATGCAAATCAGTCTGTGAGTGCGCTAGGGGCGTGTCAATACACATGGACCCCTTCTTCCAAGTGCACAGAAACTCCCCCAGTGACTGGTATCAAATCTCTACATCTTTATTGAGTCACAGCATTTCCACTATGTCCATATGTAAAAACATGACCACAGTTTCCCATTAAGCAAATGGCAGCCTCAGTTTTAGACCCATAGATATTAATGCAAATGCCCATAGTCTTTTGAACAACAGTTTTAAAAATGTCTGAAATTGGGAACCCGAGCTAGATAGTTGCTCAGAAATCTCAGCGGGAATTTGGAGCTGCTGTACGGAGATTACAGACTTGATAAAGTGTCACCTACATATTCCAGCCCGGAGCTAAGCCGTATTTAGGATTTAGATGTGCACTAAACCTCTGGCCCAAAGACCTATCGACTACAGCGCCTGGAAATATATCTGAGAGGTCTTTATTATTGGAGAAATGCTTATCTCATCTTCTTCCTCCTTCATGTTTCAGTATACAATCAATACATTGAGACACGTAGCCCATTGTGGAAACTGGGGAAGGATGAATATTGCACGATACATTACTAATGGAATAATAAAGGCGATCAGATGCTGTGAAGTACATCATTCCCAGCCTTTCACATGAGCCAGTATCTAAAATGTAAATATTAATAAAAAAAAGCAAACGTAAAAAGCTAACTTACCAGAGACACAAACACAGCAGCCGAGGGCGCAAACTCTTGTCACGCCACTCCTCTGGGGAGATCTAGATAAACCAGTTATCCCACTAGCAACATTGTCTTACCTTTGCTCATACTTCTCTGACACCTTTCTGTCAGGACCTAAACACGTTCACCTGACTCCACCCCGCACCACATTAAGCGGCCATGACTGTGATTATGACAAGCTGGACTCCACACATCCTTGGAATATTGATCGAATGAAGCATGGCGGCCGCTGCAATGCATCCAACAGAATACCAGCCATCACCGGGACTTACACCGCAGACTTTTTGTGGTTTAGTGCAGGGTTCCCCAACTCCAGTCCTCAAGGCCCACCAACAGGTCATGTTTTCAGGATTTCCTTAGTATTGACAGGTGATGCAATTATCAACTGGGCAATACTATGGAAATCCTGAAAATATGACCTGTTGGTGGGCCTTGAGGACTGGAGTTGGGGAACCCTGGTTTAGTGACCTCAGCGATTTACTGTGACACCAAGATGTCCGTGGCACTGAACGAGATGCATAAACATCACCAATTTTACAATTCAATGGATCGTTCACCCCTCCCCCCCCAAAAATAAAACTTTTTTTTTTTTTTGTTCGCAAGCATTTTTGGTGGCAACCTATAAAGATTACTATGGGAAAACTCCTAGAAAGAACACTATTCACAGCGCATGATACATAAAAAAATGCCACAAGCTAAGGTCACAAAGGCCTATAAAAAATCGTTCCGAGAAAGTGGGGTGATTTATCCTCACTTGTTCTCCGTACACAATCCAGTTTTTACAGCAGCAGTTACTAATCATTTCTAAGCATTTTCCTATGTTACAGAATTGCAATGTATCCATAAAAATCGGATTCTCCACACTGGCTCCGTAAGGAATTTGATTTTTTTTACGCACCCATAGACTTGTCTAAGCGAGTCTCCTCCGATTTACTGAAGAAACTGGTGCATGCTGCGATTTTCTTTTTCAGTGAATAAAGTCACTCATCTGCACTGCCCCATTGAATAACATTGGCCCGAGGGCGGCACGTTTTTTCCACGGACAGCACTTACACCAAAAATACGGTGGTGTGAACGAGTCCGAAGTTTACCGTTTACACGGCGCTGAATTTATCGGACATCAGTCATACCAATATTAGCTTACGGGCACAAGGGGGCTTCTCACATGGACCTCAGGTCTGCAGCATGCTCTGGTGTGGTCCAATTCATGGACGAGACTAGCACATGTAAATATCAGGCACCTACAGCGACGATCTGCTCTATGTCCGGGCACACGGAGCCAGTCGCATTCACAATTTGTGGATGTGTGATCCCGGCCTAATACAAATCACACCACTAAGTTGAAAAAAACTCATTGGATTGAGATTTATTAAAGTGGTTGTCCAGAATTACAAAAACATGGCTACCTTCTTTCAAATACAGCATCATCTCTGACTATGGGTTGTGTTTGGCATAATAACTCAGCCTCATTGAACCGAATGGAGCTGAGCTGCAGTACCACAAATAGCCCATAGTCAGGGGTGGTGCTGTTTCTGTAATTCTAATCCTGGACGAAATATGCTGTTGCAATTTGCATAAAAAAAACAATTTTTCATGACTTTAAACACTTTCTACATTTTTTTGGATTGCGTAAAAGGAGAGTAATTATTTTATTTAAAAATTTTTGCCGGTTTTTTTCATGCTTAATAGCTCGCTCACACAAGAGAATCGACTCTGTCGTGATAATGATACTCGGCTCAAACTCTGATCTGAGTTTGATAAGAGTGTCAGTTTACTGTGCTCCGATTCTCTCGAATAAGAGAATAAGAGAATAGTATCACGAGTGCAGAGAAGATTGAGAACTTAATTTCTCCATTGTTTGTGGCCAATTGGACTGCACTCAGATGTCATCCAAGTGAAGTCCGATGTTTTACACGCACCCATAGACTTGAATGGGTGCGCATGATCGCAGCGTGTTGCTATTTTCATCAACAGACTGATTCAGTCTGTAGGAAAAACCACAGATTTGCACTGCCCCATAGTAAACCATTGGGCCGAGTGCTATCTGATATAACATCTCATAGCACTTGTCTGAGTTGTACGGCAGTGTGAGCGACACCTAGCTGTGGTTTGGGCACTCTGCATTTCTCAGAAGCCATTTGACTTTGGGGGCTTGGATGTTGCTGGATTGTTTTTGGAAAGCATCTTGCTTTTCCAGTGCCTTTGAACTACTAGGAACATTTTTTTTTGTGGGATGAGATAATGCTTTGGGGGGACATAATATTTTTTAGCAGCTTTTTATTCTGATGTTTGGGAAATAGAATGAACAATAAACAGCAATTCAGGCATGGTCTTTAATTTTTTTTACACCGTTTTACATTATTCACGTAATGCTTTGTGGTAAAACATGATAAGACGACTTTAACCCCTTCATGACCCAGCCTATTTTGACCTTCATGACCTTGCCATTTTTTGCAATTCTGACCAGTGTCCCTTTATGAGGTAATAACTAAGGAACGCTTCAACGGATCCTAGCGATTCTGAGATTGTTTTTTCGTGACATATTGGGCTTCATATTAGTGGTAAATTTAGGTCGATAATTTTTTGCGTTTATTTGTGAAAAAAAATGGAAATTTGTCGAAAATTTTGAAAATTTTGTCATTTTGTAAATTTTTAATTTTTATTCTGTTAAACCAGAGACTTATGTGGCACAAAATAGTTAATAAATAACATTTCCCACATGTCTACTTTACATCAGCACAATTTTGGGAACAACATTTTTTTTGTTAGGAATTATAAGGGTTAAAAGTTGACCAGCGATTTCTCATTTTTACAGCAAAATTTACAAAACCATTTTTTTTAGGGACCACCTCACATTTGAAGTCACTTTGAGGGGTCTATATGGCAGAAAATACCCAAAAGTGACAACTTTATAAAAACTGCACCCCTCAAGCTACTCAAAACTACATTCAAGAAGATTATTAACCCTTCAGGTGCTTCACAGGAACTAAAGCAACATGGAAGGAAAAAATGGACATTTTAATTTTTCCAACAAAAATTTTCTTTTAGCATCAATTTTTTCATTTTTACATGGACAACAGGATAAAATGGATCCTAAAATTTGTTGAGCAATTTCTCCTGAGTACACAGATACCTCATATGTGGTCATAAACCACTGTATGGGCGCATGGCAGGGCTCAGAAGGGAAAGAGAACCATTTGACTTTTTGAATGGAAAATATGCTGGAATATTTAGCGGTTGCCATGTTGCATTTGGAGAGTCCCTGTGTGCCTAAACATTGGAGCTCCCCCACAAGTGACCCCATTTTGGAAACTAGACCCCCTAAGGAACTTATCTAGATGCTTAGTGATCACTTTGAACCCCCAGGTGCTTCACAAATTGATCTGTAAAAAAAAGAAAGTACTTTTTTTTCACAAAAATTTTCTTTTAGCCTCAGTTTTTTCATTTTCACATGGGCAACAGTATAAATTGGATCCTAAAATTTGTTGGGCAATTTCTCCTGAGTACACAGATACCTCATATGTGGTCATAAACCATTGTTTGGGCGCACGGCAGGGCTCAGAAGGGAAGGAGCGCCATTTGACTTTTTGAATGGAAAATATGCTGGAATATTTAGCGGTTGCCATGTCGCATTTGGAGAGTCCCTGTGTGCCTAAACATTGGAGCTCCCCCACAAGTGACCCCATTTTGGAAACTAGACCCCTAAGGAACTTATCTAGATGCATAGTGAGCACTTTGAACCCCCAGGTGCTTCACAAATTGATCCTTAAAAAAAAGAAAGTACTTTTTTTTCACAAAAAATTTCTTTTAGCCTCAGTTTTTTTCATTTTCACATGGGCAACAGTATAAATTGGATCCTAAAATTTGTTGGGCAATTTCTCTGAGTACACAGATACCTCATATGTGGTCATAAACCACTGTTTGGGAACACGGCAGGGCTCAGAAGGGAAGGAGCGCCATTTGACTTTTTGAATGGAAAATATGCTGGAATATTTAGCGCTTGCCATGTCGCATTTGGAGAGTTCCTGTGTGCCTAAACATTGGAGCTCCCCCACAAGTGACCCCATTTTGGAAACTAGACCCCTTAAGGAACTTATCTAGCTGCATAGTGAGCACTTTGAACCCCAAGGTGCTTCACAAATTGATCTTTAAAAAAAAAGAAAGTACTTTTTTTTCACAAAAAAATTATTTTAGCCTCAGTTTTTTTCATTTTTACATGAGCAACAGTATAAATTGGATCCTAAAATTTGTTGGGCAATTTCTCCTGAGTGCACAGATACCTCATATGTGGTCATAAACCACTGTTTGGGAACACGGCAGGGCTCAGAAGGGAAGGAGCGCCATTTGACTTTTTGAATGGAAAATATGCTGGAATATTTAGCGCTTGCCATGTCGCATTTGGAGAGTTCCTGTGTGCCTAAACATTGGAGCTCCCCCACAAGTGACCCCATTTTGGAAACTAGACCCCCTAAGGAACTTATCTAGATGCATAGTGAGCACTTTGAACCCCAGGTGTTTCACAGAAGTTTATAACGCAGAGCCGTGAAAATAAAAAATCATTTTTTTTTCTCAAAAAATGATTTTTTAGCCCACTATTTTTTATTTTCACAATTGTTACAGGAGAAATTGGACCCCAAAAGTTGTTGTCCAGTTTTTCCTGAGTATGCTAGTACCCCATATGTGGGGGGGAACCACTGTTTGGGCACACGTCAGGGCTCGGAAGGGATGTAGTGACGCTTTGAAATGCCGACTTGATGGAATGGTCTGCGGGCATCTTGTTACGTTTGCAGAGCCCATGATGTGCCTAAACAGTAGAACCCCCCCAAGTGAACCCATTTTGGAAACTAGACCCCACAAAGAAGTTATCTAGATGTGTGGTGAGCACTTTGAACCCCTAAAGGCTACACAGAAGTTTATAACGCCCGGGCATGAAAATAAAAAAATCATAATTTTTCCACAATCAGGATCTTTTAGTCCCCAATTTTTTTATTTTCCCAAGGGTAACATGAGAAATTAGACCCCAAAGTTGTTGTCCAATTTGTCCTGAGTATGCTGATATCCCATATGTGGGAGAAAACTACTGTATGGGCACACGTCGGGACTCGGATGGGAAGTAGTGACGTTTTGAAATTCCCACTTGATGGAATGGTCTTCGGGCGTCATGTTACGCTTGCAGAGTCCCTGATGTGCCTAAACAGTAGAAACTCCCCACAAGTGACCCCATTTTGGAAACTAGATCCCCTAAGGAACTCCTATAGATGTGTGATAAGCACTTTGAATCTCCAAGTCCTTCACAGAAGTTTATAACGCAGAGCCGTGAAAATATAAAATCATTTTTTTTCCACAAAAATAATTTTTTAGTCCCCAATTTTTTTTCCCAATGTTAACAGGAGAAATTAGAACCCCCAAAGTTGTTGTGCAATTTTTCCCGAGTACGCTGATACCCCATATGTGGGGATTAAACCACTGTTTGGGCATACGTCGGGGCTTGGAATAAAAGGAGCACTGTTTGACTTTTTGAACGCAAAATTTGCAGGAATCAATGGTGGCGCCATGTCGCGTATGGAGACCCCTGATGTGCCTAAATAGTGGAAATCCCTCAATTCTAACTCCAACCCTAACCCCAACACACCCCTAACCCCAACCCTAACCCCTACACACACCTAACCCTAATACAAACCCTAACCATAACCCTAACCCCAACACACCCCTAACCCTAATCCCAACTCTAACCATAAACCTAACCACAAGCCTAACCCTAATTCCAACCCTAACCCTAATTCCAACCCTAACCCAAATTCCAGCCCTAACCCTAATTCTAACCTTAACCCTAATGCTAACCCTAACCCTAAGGCTGGGTTCATATTGCGTTTTACCAGCCCGTTCAAACATAGTGTTGACCGGCTGGTAACGGTATAGCATAACGCGATCGCGTTATGCTATACCCGCTAGCGCAGATGAATCAGCAGATGAATCATCTGTGCTAGCGGTGACGGAGCCCAGACGCTGCAGCCCGTGTCCGAGGCTCCGTCACTGAATGACGGCACGTCGCGAGGATCCCCAGCAAAATCCGCCGCGGATCCGCAGCAAAATCCGCCGCGGATCCGCAGCAAAATCCGCCACGGATCCGCAGCAAAATCTGCCGCGGATCCGCAGCAAATCCGCCGGATCAGCAGCAAATCCGCCGCGGATCGCAGCAATATCCGCCGCGGATCAGCAGCAATATCCGCCGCGGATCCGCAGCAAAATCAGCCTCGGATCAGCAGCAAAATCAGCCGCGGATCCGCAGCAAAATCCGCCGTGGATCCGCAGCAAAATCCGCCGCGGATCAGCAGCAATATCCGCCGCGGATCCGCAGCAAAATCAGCTAGGAAAAAAAAAAAAAATCTTTATTTTTTTATTTGTCCCTACCTATGACAGGGGGGTTCATTTACTTTTTTTTTATTTTGATCACTGTGACAGTTTATCACAGTGATCAAAATAAATTTTTGAACACTGGGGGGCGCACTGCGCATGCGCCGGCTGGGGGGCGCACTGCGCATGCGCCCGCCATTTTCCAAGATGGCGGCGCCCATGAAGAGGCCCGGGCGGACGCCGGGACCGATCCAGGGACATCGGTGGACCGGGAAAGGTGAGTAGGGGCGTCGGAAGGTTAGGGGGGGATCGGAAGGTGGGGGCAGCGGAGCAAAGGAGGAGGGGAGCAGATAGTGACGGCGGTGACCGATCACCGCCATCTTTTGGTGGCGGCGACCGATCGCCGCCGTGACTACGTGTGGGGGGGTCAGGGCTCGGTGTCCAGCCATGGCAGATGCTATTGCAGCATCGGCCATGGCTGGATTGTAATATTTCACCAATATGGTGAAATATTACACATTGCTCTGATTGGCTGTTTCACTTTTAACAGCCAATCAGAGCGATCGTGGCCACGGGGGGGTTAAGCCAACCCCCCTGTGGTGAAGCACAAAGGGTCCTGTAACTGCGGGTCGGGTGACCTTTGAGTGACCCCAGTCTCCCGGCCCGCAGGAACGCGATCCTTTCATGACACAGGGTATGCGTCATAGGTCGGATTGGCACCGACTTTCATGACGCATACGCTGTGTCAAAGGTCGGGAAGGGGTTAATCTTCAGGTCCGTTCTATTACAGCGACGCTAGAGTAATGTAGTCATGTTACAGTTATGTAGTCGTGAGTTTTGCCTGGCTGGTTATCAAAAACACAGGGGAACCCACGCTGTTTTTTAAAATTTATTTATTTATTTATAGCGCAGGTGCAGCTGATGAATACTCCCATCAGTTGCCAACAGCTCTCACTGTTATTAGCGGCAGCAGGTGTAGGCTGATGGGAGTAGTAGTCCCATCAGCTGCCTCTTGCCCTCGCTGTTATAAGGCTATGTGCACACGTTGCGGAATGTTTGCAAAAATTTCCTGAGGAAAACCGGACTTTTTCCCAGAAAATCCGCATGCGTTTTATCGCGTTTTTTTGCGCGGTTTTGGTGCGTTTTTGCCGCAAATTTTTCCTGAACATTCTAGGTCCATAATCTAGCCGGAAATATGCAGATTTACTGCGATATTAATGAACATGATGCGTTTTTTTCCACGATGCGCTTTTTTCGCGGAAAAAAACGCACCATGTGCACAAAAATTGTGGAATTCTAAATAATACGATGCTTAATTCACGCAATTTTTAAGTGTTTTTGCCGCGAAAAAACCGCATTGTGTGCAACATAGCCTAACACTCAACATTCTCATCTGCTAGAGCTGACTGCAGGAAGAGCAGGGGAGAATGATGAGAGCAGTCATCAGCACCCGGAGCTAGAGAACAGCGATAACAGAACCTCCCAGGTGCCAGTACATGTCACACTGATGACACAGGAATGTCATCAGTGTGCACGTGTGTGAGACATTTTGCTAGTTATCAAAAATACAGGCGAAACCACGCCATTTTTTAAAATTTATTTATAGATGAGAGTTGTCTTCAGCACCCGGCACTGGGGAACAGCGCTAACTGTACAAGTATTTCCCAGACACCGGTACGTGTGGTACTGATGCGGCACACGGTTGACACACATATTACACACACGGATACTGATATCTCTGGTACTGATTTATCCAGTACTGGAAATATCAGGACATGTGAAAGAGCCCTTAGGAGGCAGCATGAGCAAAACAACAGCTGATGAAGAATGAGTTTTATTTATTTTTTATGCTGTTCTTTGTATGATATAAGTGACTAGGCGACTTTATTTTTCAGGTCGATGGGATTACAGCGATACCAGATTTAATGTTTAGCTGCTGTCACACACTAAAAGACGCTTGCTTTTTGTGAAACGAGTTGGTTTTTATTGGAATCATTTTCGGACACATGACATTTTTTGATCATTTTCTATTCTGATTTTTGGGAGGCAGAATGAACAAAAAAACAGCAATTCAGAATTTTTTTTTCATAAAAATATTTTATTTATGGGTACAATATATTATCTTTTTTTTTTTTATTATTTTGTGATTTTTTTTTTTATTATATATTTTTTCACTTTTTTTACTTTGTCCCACTATGGGACTTTCACTTTTTGCAGTCCGATCGCTTGTAAAGCATAGCAAAGCAGGAGCACTGACAAACTTGCTACACCATGCTCTGAGAAACTTGGGGCAATAGGATATCCCCAACTATTGAGTACTTTCCAAAAGGTTGTTAAAGAAGGGGCACTACCTCACTCAATGCAAGAAGCAGTTATTGTAGTTCTACCCAAACCAGGAAAGGACCCTCAGCTTCCCGATTGCTACAGTCCTATATCCTTGTCATCAGCAGACAGCAAGATAATACCAAAAGTCCTAGCTACCACACATAAGAAAGTTATATCAATTATAGTACACACTGACCAGTAGCGTTTTATGCCCGCTAGATCCACAGATGTTAACATTGGTCATTTACACTTTAATCCTCAACTTCTGGTAGATAATGCAGGCGATATTCATATGTTCACTCAATGCCAAGGTGTTTGACTCCATTGAGTGGGAATTCTTGTGGGCAGTGTTGGAAAAATTTGGCATGTGTTCTGGCTGGGTTCACTTCTTGGTTAAAGTTGTTATATGGAGGACAAACGGCCAGGTTAAGAGTAAATGGATGACTTTCTTCGGCCTTTGGGTTGGGTAGGGGTACACGGCAGGGTTGCCAATTATCTCCCCTGCTCTTCGTATTGGCAATTGAACCTCTTGCTGCAATTATTAGGAATCACCTGGGTATAGAAGGTTTTGTAGAGGTCAGGCTGATTCTGAAGGTGGTGCTTCACAGAATTTGTTACTCCAACTTTATCTTAAGTCATCTAGGTTATACGAAGCACTGGAAGCACACAGGTTTATGGCTCCTTCTGGCAAAACCCCAACTTTACTACTAATACACCAGCTTTGGTAGAATGTGAGACTTGCAGGGCCTGGATGGAATCACACAATTCACCTCACTGTAGGAAACCTAAAGGCTCTCTTAATTATATAAATTGAATGGGTCCAAAAGCTGGAGCCTAAGGGGGATGATTAGGCTCTCATATTTCAATGGGCAACTTGATTAAGGACTTTTCTGAATTGCACTGCGAATTTGGAATAACTCACTCTGAATTTTATATATACCTTCAGCTAAGACATGCATATCAGGCAGAGGGGCTCATTTTTGATGACTGTGTACCTAAGAAGTTGATAATACAGAGGATGGCTTCCTCATATAGAAGAAAACAAATTCGCAAGACGACTTCACTGCATTCAAACAAGCAACACTCTTTCAAATCTGCCCTCACCTCTACTAAACAGGCCTACTTCACAACCCTCGTATCTTCCCTATTCTACAACCCCAAACAGTTATTCAAAACTTTTAACTCCCTCCTCCGCCCACCACTGCCCCCTCCTACCTCCCTCATCTCTGCTGAGGACTTTGCCACACACTTCAAAAATAAGATCGACCAAACAAGGCAAGTATTTATTGTTCAACCACCACAACCCCTTTGTATACCAAACCAATGCCCAAACCCCATAACCTCCCTCTCCAACATCACCGGAGTGCTTAATGGTCTCCTTTCCAAATTGCACCTCACAACCTGTACAGTCATGGCCAAAAGTTTTGAGAATGACACAAATATTAATTTTTACAAAGTCTACTGCTTTACTTTTTCTAATGGCAATTTGCATATACTCCAGAATGTTATAAAGAGTGATCAGCTTAACAGCAATTACTTGCAAAGTCAATATTTGGCTAGAAAATGAACTTTATCCCCCAAAACACATTTCAACCCTGCCTTAAAAGGACCAGCTAACCTCTTTTCAGTGATTGCTCCATTAACACAGGTGTGGGTGTTGATGAGGACATGGCTGGAGATCAATCTGTCATGATTAATTAAGAATGACACCACTGGACACTTTAAAAGGAGGCTGGTGCTTGGCATCATTGTTTCTCTTCTGTTAACCATGGTTATCTCTAAAGAAACACGTGGTCATCATTGCAATGCACAAAAATGGCCTAACAGGGAAGAGTATCGCAGCTAGAAAGATTGCACCTCAGTCAACAATCTATCGCATCATCAAGAACTTCAAGGAGAGAGGTTCCATTTTGCCAAAAAGGCTTCAGGGCGCCCAAGAAAGACCAGCAGGCGCCAGGACCGTCTCTTAAAAGTGTTTCAGCTGCGGGATAGGGCTACCAGCAGTGCTTGCTCAGGAATGGCAGCAGGCAGGTGTGAGTGCATCTGCATGCACTGTGAGGCGGAGACTCTTGGAGCAAGGCCTGGTCTCAAGGAGGGCAGCAAAGAAGCCACTTCTCTCCAGAAAAAACATCATTGACAGACTGATATTCTGCAAAAGGTACAGGCAGTGGACTGCTGAGGACTGGGATAAAGTTATTTTCTCTGATGAATCCCCTTTTCGATTGTTTGGGACATCAGGAAAACGCCTCATTCGGAGAAGACAAGGTGAGCGCTACCACCAGTCTTGTCTCATGCCAACTGTTAAGCATCCTGAAACCATTCATGTGTGGGGTTGCTTCTCAGCCAAGGGAATCGGCTCTCACAGTCTTGCCTAAAAACACAGCCATGAATAAAGAATGGTACCAGAATGTCCTCCAAGAGCAACTTCTCCCAACCCTCCAAGAGCAGTTTGGTGATCAACAATGCCTTTTCCAGCATGATGGAGCACCTTGCCATAAAGCAAAGGAGATAACTAAATGGCTCAGGGAACAAAACAGAGATTTTGGGTCCATGGCCTGGAAACTCCCCAGATCTTAATCCCATTGAGAACTTGTGGTCAACCATCAAGAGACGGGTGGACAAACAAAAACCTAAAAATTCTGACAAAATGAAAGCATTGATTGTGCAAGAATGGACTGCTATCAGTCAGGATTTGGTCCAGAAGTTGATTGAGAGCATGCCAGGGAGAATTGCAGAGGTCCTGAAGAAGGGTCAACACTGCAAATATTGACTTGCTGCATTAACTCATTCTAACTGTCAATATAAGCTTTTGTTACTCATATGTTTGCAATTATTATATTTCTGTCTGTGATAAAAAATATCTGTCAAACACAAAAACCAGAGGGCAGCAGAGCATGTGAAAATATAATATTTGTGTCATTCTCAAAACTTTTGGCCATGACTGTACACTTGACCCCATCCCAACCCACCTCTTCCCCAACCTCACCACCACTATTATCCCATCCCTAACCCACCTCTTCAACCTATGACTAACTTCCAGTACCTTCCCTTCTGCTTTCAAACATGCCACAATTATGCCTATCCTTAAAAAGTCAACCCTCTACCCAACCACTGTGTCCAGCTATCGTCCAATATTGCTGCTCCCATTCGCTTCCAAACTCCTGGAGCTGCATGTCCACGCTGAGCTTTCCTACCACCTCTCATCTAACTTGCTCTTTGACACTCTACAATCTGGTTTCCACCCCATCACTCCACTGAGACAGCCTTGACCAAAATTACTAATGACCTACTTACAGCCAAAGCAAACGGACAAAACTCTATACTCCTGCTTCTTGACCTGTCCTCTGCATTTGACACAGTTGACCACTGCCTTCTACTACAGATTCTCTCCTTTGGCATCAAGGACCTTGCCCTATCATGGATCTCCTCATACCTTTCCAACCACACATTCAGCGTCTCCCACACTACCTCCTCGTTCCACCCTCTGTTGGAGTCCCCCAAGGCTCTGTTCTAGGACCCCTACTCTTCTCAATCTATACACTTGGTCTGGGGCAACTCATAAGGTCCCACAGATTCCAGTACCACCTTTATGCTGATGACACTCAGATATACCTCTCTGGCCCAAACGTCACCTCTCTGCTGTCCAGAATCCCGCAGTGTCTATCAGCCGTATCCTCCTCCTCCTGCTTCCTCAAACTCAATGTCGACAAAGCTGAACTCATCTTTCCCCCATCTCACAGATCTTCCTTACCTGACCTATTAACATCTCGCTTTCCCCTGTACCAGAAGTCCGCTGCCTCAGAGTAACCCTCACATCCAAGCTCTTTCTACCTCGTCGCCTTCAGCTCAAAATATTTCCAGAATCCATCCTTTCCTCAACCCTCAATCTACTAAAATGATTGTGCATGCCCTCATCATCCCCCGCCTCGACTACTGCAACATCCTTTTCTCTAGCCTCCCTGCTAAAACCATTGCACCCTTCCAGCCCATCCTTAACTCTGCTGCCTGACTAATTCAACTCTCCTCGCTACTCCTCCCCTTTGCAAATCTCTTCACTGGCTCCCATTCCCCCAGCACATCCAGTTTCCAAAACTGGGTCACTTGGGGTTTCCACTGTTTAGGCACATCAGGGGCTCTCCAAAAGTGACATGGCGTCTAGCCAATTCTGTGTTGAAGTCAATGGCAATCCTTCCCTTGCGACCTCTGCTGTGTGCCCAAAAAGTGGTTTACCCCCACATATGGGGTATTAGCATATTCAGGAGAAATTGAACAAATTTTGTGGTTCACTTTCTCTTTTAACACTTGTGAAAAAGAAAATTTGTTCTGTAGTCAATTTTTTGCAAAAAAGTTAAGGTTATTTTCCTTCCACATTGCTTCAGTTCCTGTGAAGCATGTAAAGGGTTAACTAACTTCTTGAATGTGGTTTTGAGCACCTTGAAGTGTGCAGTTTAGAATGGTGACACTTTTGGGTATTTTCTATCATATAGACCCCTCAGTGACTTCAAATGTGATGTGGTCCCAAAAAAGTTACAAAAATGAAAAAGTCACTGGTCAACTTTTAACCCTTATAACTTTGTAACAAAAGATAAAATTTGTTTCTAAAATTGTGCTGATGTAAAGTAGATGTGGGAAATGCCATTTATTAAGAAGTGTGATATCTGATTTCAGGGCATAAAAATTAAGTCTGAAAATTGCTAAATTTTCAAAATTTGTCATTTGTTTTTTTCATAAATAAAACAAGTCATACCAAAAATTTTTGAAAAATCAATCTTAGAATCAGTGGGATTTGTTACAGCATTCGAGTTATAACCTCAAAATGACAGTGATTAGTTGTAAAAATTGGCCAGTCATTAAGCTGCAAATTGGCTGTCACTAAGGGGTAAAACATTTTTACACTTTTTTTGACTTGTCCCATGATGGGACATCACTGTCTAGTATCAGATTGCTGATCTCATACTCCACAATACTTCTGAACTGTATCACATCAGCATCCAACAGGCAGGGAAGAAGGCAAGTCAATGCCTCATCTCAGCAGGCAATCATAAGCCACCTTCCCTGCAGGACCCAGTGGCCATCTTGGAGCCTCCATGGAGACCATCATAACAAAGTGATTGCATAGAGTTGTTCTGATGTGAAAACAGGGATCCCCCTTCCTGTGTGCAATCTCAATATTGACAGCATCAGAGGGTTAGCACAGATTGTGGGCGTTGCTGCAGGGTGTTGGCTCACAGTGGACACTGGCACACATTGCCATGGTGCTCCGCGCAAGGCCATGTGATCGCTCCACTGTACCTATACTGAGATTTATGGGTGCGCAGCTCCCACAAAGCAGAATATGTAGTGTCAGGAAGAGGTTTATACCCAAATTAGCGAGTTACAGGAAGAGCCTCAGAAACCATGAACACCCCTTACTGGCTGCTTATGGTTGATTCATTCAGGAGCAAATAAAGCCAGATGGGGTATACACTGTACAAGTGAATGAATAATCTACATCTGCTTCCTTATATACCTGAAATTTGCTTAGTGACACTGTTTAGAATCAAGACAAAAACAGTATGTGCTTCAAGACATTTATTAGTCAGTGTACCAGAGACTACCACTAACAAAAGGAATTAAAATTTTCAGAAATGCAGATAAAATCCTCATTAATGTCAAACTTCAGCTTCTCTTTTGTAGACCACCATGTGCTGGAGCCTCAGATCTTCCATATAGACTAAGAAAATAAACAAGTTATTTCCAAGAATCAAGCACGTGTAAAGGCAAAGACTGAGGCTCAGTCCTGTATCTGCATCTTTTAGTCTACCAGTGATGAGGTTCTCATTGACCAATCTAACAGCTTCCATCTCAGATGTCCTTTGGTATCAAACCTGTACAAGAAAAAAAAAAGTTTAAAGTACTCTGTAGCTGACATTAAAGACATGTTTGAACATCCACATTGCATTTGGAGAAGTTAACCAGCAGCATACTTGTCACTAATCAACTGTAAATTGCATTTAAGTGTTTGCAGGTTTAAAGGGGTTGTGCAGTCCAAACCATTTCTCAGTCACTGACTGCAGACTTGTGAGGTCCCTCAGTGCATGCAGTGCAGGGATTCATGCATGAGTTAGGGTCCTGTCACACTCTTAAATGTCCCAGCGATCCCACCGATTCGACCTGGATGGGATTGCTGGGACATAGCTGATCGCTGGTGAGCAGTCACATGGGCAGACTCACCAGCGATCCAATGCTAGCTGATCGTTGGTCTCTTGCTGTCAGACGCAGCGATGCGCGCTGGCCAGCGGGAGACCAACAATGAAAAAATGGTCCAGGCCATTTGACGACGATCAGCAATAGGGGGGGCTGGTCGTCGCTGCGTGTCACACTAAGTGAGATTGCATCACAAAATCGGTGACGCTTCAGCAATTACTTAGTGTGATGGGGCTTTAGACATATTCCCAGTGTGCACAGCCCCACTCTTCCTGCAGACTGAACTGGACAACCACTTTGCAAGTTTTTGCTAAATGAAGGTATTTGGAAAAATGTTTAGCGTTTGTAGTGCACTTTGAAAGGATTTTAAAGATTGCAACTTTCAACCAGCATTGTGCAGCCATCCTAGAATAGGCTGCATAGAGACTGGTACTCCTTGCACTGCAAGATGGATGTTCATTCTGTTAGCTAAAGTCTCCATCAAGTCAACCAATGGAAGGCAAGTTCATGATGTCTCACAGGATGCAGCTCTGACCTGATGTTCTTTAGGCAGCATGTCCCAGCTAGGATGGGTGTACACATTTATGGAAGCTGCCACCATTAAAATGCCAACAGTGCATAAGAAACAGAAACCTTTTTGCTAAAAGCAGTCAGAAAAAGTATCTAACAATTCTCAGAGAACCCTTTAAGTGTACAGTCTAATATTAAGGAACACCTAGATAAAGAGGTTGTCCACTACTTTTACATTACCTATCCTGCAGATAGGTAATCAATGTCTGATCAGCCAAGGTCCAACACCCAGCCACCTCTGCTGATCAGCTGTTACTGGAGTTGGCCAAGTACTCACTTGCTGAGCTGCTCCGTTCACTTGTGGTGGCCACAGGGTACTGCACACACTTCTGCCTCTTATGGATTTGAATAGGAAGTATATGTGCAGAACTAAGCCCCAGCCACTACAAGTAGATGGTCAGCTCAGCAAGTGAGCACTTTGGGCTGGCAGCCACTGCTACTGATAGTAGGTCAGTGGGGGATGGGACTGGTGATGGGTCAGTGTAAGAGGCACAACCTCTTTAAATCATAATGTTGATGTAGAATTTGAGAACTAGCAATTACAGACCTTTAAGCAAATCTGGTGATTAATAGTTGTATGGAATATAATTGTATACATGTACTCCTTAAGCCTAGCTGGTGAAGTGTTCTCTGGCTACTAGATGGACAGAAGCAACCAAGCCCTGTGCTTCTGACCAGCACATCCCAACAGCAAAAGTTGATTAAAGACTGCAAGTCAGAGTGGAAAATCATCGTCAGTTATCGCATCTGACGGCACTTCCTATTCCAGAGTCTCATCATATCAGTCTTTTGTAGCACTCTCACCCATTCATCAGGTGGATAATAACATACCTAATCTTACAGAACATCTGACTTCCATCCAATGTTATGTCCCTGGAGAAGTAAAATAATGAAGCAGGTTAGTTGGGCAGGTTTGTAGCTACACCACACCATAATAAGACAAACAGGACAGTCAGAAAACAGTCATCAACAAGAAGTTTCTGCCGGTAATTCCAGCTATTGTTTTGTTTTCATCATGTATCAGTTGTCCACATCCTTACAGCAAGTAGTTAAAGTAGGTCTGACAATAGAAGACTACACATTACTAATTAAATCTTGGACCTGACAGGGATATTTTGCTTCAATTTCAGACAATTGATTGTTCTCATATTAAGAGCATTTTAGGAGTCCAGCAATAAGATGACAGCTCAAGAGCATTTACTCCAACCACCCAGACTGACTGCTGAAGGGTCACAGGAGCAGTCAGTAAGGCTAGGTAGGCAATGTGTTAAACTGAGGATTATACAGATCTACCAGTCACTGGGTTTTTGCTGCCAAGTCTGAGGTCAGACTGAACCAGCAATATATCACATCCTGAGCTTCCTGCTGTAGTTTTGAGAACAGTTAGCTGCAGCTCTTAAGGTACTGCCACACTTAGTGATCTCGTTAGCGATCTCAATAACGACGCAAGCTAATGAGATCGTTTTTGTGATCGTTTTAATGTCGCTAGTAGCTGCCACACTTAGTGATCTCGTTAACGACGCATAAGCGGTTAGCGATCTCATTAACGACTTTAACGGTCATTGCGATGTAAAAAACAGCGCACATCGCTTACAAAAGGTGCCAGACACAGCGATATAGGCTCACCAGCGGGACTCCAACTATCTAAATACGGTCCAGAACTCTAGTGAACGATCAGCGAGATCACAGCAGGGGCCACGTCGTTGCTACATGCCACACACGTTAGCGTCACGAACGAGATCGCTAAATAGTGACGTATTTTAGCGATCTCGTTAGCGACGCTGTTTAGTGTGGCATACCTTTAGTCCTCACAACAAGCTTCTGCAATGTTTAATATTCAAGAACTGTGGCCTCCATGCACACAACCATTGATAGTTGTCAGCTTTCTACCAATGAACAGGATACATTGTTAGGAGGTCTAGGAGAGCACAACCAGTTTGGCCTAGGATCTGCCCTCATGCAATGGCACCCTCAGAATGGAGAGGCCAAACTTGGTTAGACATTCCTTTGGGTGGTCAAAGCAAAACCATGCCTTTATTTAAGAAGCAATAAAAGGGAGCTATTGACTTTCTGAACAATGGAGCATTTAGAATGATAGTTCTTACAGCAGTCTGACCTTCCCATTGTCACCACATTTGATTGTGAACTTTTAATATGGGCATACAAGTTATAAAATGCTGACAGAAGTCACTGTATGCCTTAGATGTCTTGCTGAGAAATAATTTTTATCACTTTATATAAATGAAAGCTTACACATTATGAGGAGAAATTTGATGATTCTCATCTTGTGGTGGTTTGATCTTTATTTTCATTTTATGAGCTTCTTGTGCTCCAGGGCAGCCTGTGTGTGGCAGAGGTCTTTTATGTGGTGCTCTGCTTACATATTTATCTGTATGGTTTCTCACATGTCACCCATATTTCAGTGACCTGCCCCCGATTTTACATACTGCAAATACTATGGTGGGTTTAGAACAAAAAAATTCCTTTGAGCAAAGTAGTGCACCTGTGCAGTAAGCATGTATAGCATTATGCCTCTAATATTACTGGGTAGAAAAAAGCCTTCATTAAAAAGCTGCCAGCAAAGGCACATGTGCAGTAGCATCTATCACATTCTGATAGATGCTACTGCACAAACTGCTGGTGCCATTGTGCTAGACACAAAAAAAAAAAAAAAAAGAAAGAAAAAGAAATTGGGCTGCAGTAAAATGGCACCGATGTAGTATTATCCATCAGAATGCGATAGATGTCACTGCGCTTGCACAGTAGCAGCAGCCAATTTTATGAAGGTTAATTCTTTTAACAGCAATATTTGAGGCATAACGCTACATGTTACGGTGCAGGTACCACCATTATGCTCATTGTAAAAAATGTTTGAACTTACCATAGAATATGTAGTATGTAAAATAGGGGGCAGGTCACTGAAGGATCTGTCATAAGCCTGTACAGATGAATATGTAAGCAGAGCACTATATAAAGCCCCCCACAGGCTGACCTGGAACACGAGAATCTAACTGAAGATTAAATAACCACCATAAGAATTTCATCAACCAAGGTATTTTAATCAGTACAAGACCAAGTTCACACTGGGCATTTATGCCAATTTTCAGCTGCATTTTAGAGTACCAGCAAAAGCCTGAGATTTCAAAAATCTCATGCTCACAGCTTGGTTGTCATCAGTATTTTGCATAGTTTTTTGGACAGCGCATGTCACTGTCAGCATTATTCACAAAATTGAAGAAAAAAAAAAAAAAAAAAAAAAACATGAAATGCACCAAAACCTGTGTTTTTGCCACAGCCTCTTTCCTGCCAAACACTCAAGTTTTGCTAAAGAAAAATGCAGCAAGAACATATATTGTGAACTTCGCCTTACAGCACCAACCTGACTAGTTTACTCAGCACAATCCTGCTGACAGGTTCACTTTAAGTCACAACTGAATGCTGCACGATAAGCATAAGAAAACAAGACATCCTTGAACAATGTACAAGTTTGTGCATCAGTCTGCTGGATATAGCATTTAATTTAATGGAAAGCATACAGAAATTAATTTTGTAACTCACCATCCATTCTGAAAGCTGTGAATATCAGCTTTACCTGAAAGGTTAAAGGAAACAAAAGTCAAAAAAGGAGTTGTATTCTTCCTTTATATACAACTAGCTATGAACCCATTCTACGCCCGGGTGGCAAGCATTTTTATTGGTATATGGTCTCCCATCCTGGTATGTGCTGCCCCCTCCTATCCTGGTATGCATGGTACCCCTCATCCCCCAATCCTGGTATTCGCAGTCTATAAAGGCTTCAGATGGTGAAGCTCCCAGCATTATATTAGATAAGCTAGGGTATTGTACCTCTACACTATAAAGAACCAGCCCTGAACTTTATAGCCATGTTGGCCACATTCAGCATTTGTACTGAAAAACAGTCTGTTGCAAGCTTAAAAATTGAACACTGCACACTCCTACAACAACTATGTAGGCAACACTAATATGCTAATTGAAAGGAATTTGTAATCCCTTATATAATTGGGAGAACCACTGTAAGTCTCTCCCTAGAACTACAAATTGTGCCACAAGCCATGCTAAATCACCAAGTTGTGAAAACTACAAATTATAGTTGACATAACACCAACATGTTATTGGTGGACATTGCCGGCCTCAGTCCCATATCCGCAGGAGTCATCCAACAGTCTCCAAAGTAATTGGTCATCACAGACCAGACAAAACCCACCATCTCACCACTTTGTATAGTCTAACTATGTTAACTATGTAAAGTCTTCAAGGCCATGTGGCTAGAGAAGTGATGTGCAAGCAAGACCATTAGTCCATTCAGGTCACTGGATTAAATGCACAGCCATCAGTTCTAGTTCGTGAATGAGAGAAATGCTCCAGTCACACCTCAGAGGAGCCTTTGTTTTGAGGCTCAGTGGCCCCAGGGACCCACACATTTCAGGGATTTTGTACAGTCAAATTACAAGCAAATAAAATTCAGAAAAAACTTATCCAGCAGCCACTTCAGTAGTTTATAACCAGTGGACAAAAATGCTGTGAACTGTTACCAGCTTGGATCCCAGTGACTCCTTGTTTATACACCTGGTGAAAGTTCTGTTCACAGGACATTTATCCGGTAGCCAAGAACTACCAACATGGCTGCTGTACCATTTAGTTTAATAGTGATGAGCACGCGTGTTCAGGTAAGCTGTTAGCCAAGCACGCTCGTGTGCCAATCTTCGGCATGCCAAAGATACACCATTAGCAGACAAGCATGCTCGGATATCGGAGCACGCTCGCTCATTACTTTTGTTTAACCCTTTTAATTTGAAAAGCACTTACCACTCAAGTGATCTACAGCCTTTGGGTAATAATGCTTCTAGCAGCGCACCTGAAGGTAAGGGTCACAGAAGATTAGTCATTGGAAAGGGTGAAAAATTAAGATCAAGTCAAGTTATGACAGTGATGTTAACCATCAGATCAAGCTTTGTAGGTGGGTAGAGTGACAGCTTCAGGCACCAGATTAAGACCCAACTTGTCAAAGCCCCACCATTTATCTTGCATGTCGTTGGAAAAGCTGCTGCTACATACTAGCTGCAGCCCTCGGTAAACATGCGTCCATCAACAAAAGCAATCATTATGAGTTGACCAACTGGCTACATTACTGTAGTTTAACAGATCCAGTCTAGTAAACCCTGCTAAAGACATCAGATCAGCAGAGAACTTCCAAGGATAATAATAATCTTTATTTATATAGCGCCAACATATTCCGCAGTGCTTTACAGTTTAACAGTTTCAAAACACAAGTCATAGGTAACAACGTTACCAAGGATGAAAGTATCTAAGCTTTTCAAAATACTGATCAGTGGGGCCAAGGTCCTAATTGCCTCTTTAGAGGACTCTTAAGAATGCTCATTACAGACTACCCTCTTAACATGTTAATACTGACCCAATGAACAAGCAAAACCGTTGTGCTATTTTTGTATGCACACATAAAATTGTAATAAACAGCACTTCCATAATGTGCAGCTGATAATAAAAGATGTCTGCCTGCCAAATAATCCTGTCAATGACCACTGATTGGCTTTTTATACAGCCAGACATTGTGGACTATTGACTGACTAGAAGACATACATGTGTGGAACTGTTTGCACACCAGTAGGAATAATTTTTTATACTGCTGCACACAAGCACCGACATAATCCAGGCACTTCTGACTAAAGTCAGCAGTAGGGGTGGTCTCAGGAACCACTGTTTAGGGGCATTTATAATGATCAGAGTTGGTTACACCCAAGATATCAAGTCATGCCAATGCAAGTCTATGAAGAACAGCCATGATCGTGATCATTTCTATTGAGACAAAGTACAACAATTACCTTTAAAGGATAGATTCATC
Source organism: Oophaga sylvatica (assembly GCA_033576555.1). Classification (NCBI taxonomy): domain Eukaryota; kingdom Metazoa; phylum Chordata; class Amphibia; order Anura; family Dendrobatidae; genus Oophaga; species Oophaga sylvatica. The sequence goes on along the minus strand of JARQOD010000002.1, from coordinate 333,173,739 downwards.
TCAACGGGGAACTTTCTCTAGAAAAAAAAAAAATTGTTAAATACCAAGTAGAAGATTACAATGAGAAGTACAAGGCTGATAAGCGGATCCTTATCCCACATTGCCCATCTGCTAGTATACATGCTGCAGACTTAACACCACAGGCAGTAGGAGTTTCCAGCAATGTCCAGGGGCAATGTTACTAGTGTGAGCAGGCATGGTGCACATGGGCTTCTCTAACCAGACATGGGCATGAAAAATCTGCAGATTGGGCACATACTGTCATGTCACCACTCACAAAGCAGAAGTCACCAGCTCTGGAGGACACCAGAAGCCATTGTCACCAGTGCATTATAGTATAAGCAATTACCCCCCTCTTTAGTATAGAGAGATGTAGGTACTCAATCCCATGTTAAGTGCCAAGGAAACTTGAGTACATCGGTCAGATTAATTCCCCATGTATTTTCTCATCTTTGCAGAGTGCAGCCAGGCCCTGTAGTGTGGGTGAGAATCGGGATATACACTTGATCTACTCAGAAAGCAGGCATGGTGCACGACACTAATCAGTGTGCCGGCATCTTAATACAGAGCGCACTAGCGCCCTCAGCGGGTCTATGGAGGAAGCGCAGGAGTGGGCCCTCACCCAGAGCGCCACCACATGTAAGCTCCTGTCTGGTGCCAGCACATACAGGCTGCACAGTGGAGGGGCCCAGCCGCCATTACTAGAGCACAATAAAAAAAACAACACTTGCATTTCCCGCCATAGAGTAGAGGCGCCGACAAGTTTACCGGCCCCGATACCGCGCTCACTACCGCCGTCTGCACCCGCCCTCCCCGGTACCGCACACTGAGCACCAGTAACAGCTGTATTCCCCCATAATGTTGCCATCACCGGCACAGAAGCCAGAGCAGCGACCGTCGGAAGGAAACATTCATGTCGGCCTCTGTTTGACCGCGTTAGACACGTGCAGTTCTACCGCAGCTTCGATCAGGGCCTGAACGCTGAAGGAGCCCGGCTCATCCTCACCTGGTCACCTCCACGTAATGCCATGTGGAGACTGCGGGATGGACAGCTGCATGATGCGGGTCTGGCCTTGGTAGCACCCGGTAACACCAACCATAACGTCTTAACGCACAGCAGGAAAAGACCGACGAGAGCGTGCGCCAGCCTTTTATAGGGCTCTGAACCCTCTGATTGGTAGGAACTCAGAGCGCAATGCTTGATGGGATATAGTACACAGAGCGCAATGATTCATGGGACATGTAGTTCTAGGTAAAATTGGCGGGTAAATCCTTGTACATTTCACCGTGATGATGTCATGAGGTCCCTCATGGAGTAAATGGCGGCCATGATGGCTCTTCCCTGACAAGGTCCATTATAAGATTGTAAACAGCCTGCGGGGCAGCGCCTTCATGTCCGCCATTTACTCCTTGTGGCACCAGCACTGGACTTTGGATGTGGTGTCCACAGTGGAGCCGAGAATCCGCCAGTGTTGGAGTGACCATGTTGGACTCTTGGGGTGCGCGGTTTTTCTGTCATTTTTCGAGCGTTAAATGCTTCAGGAAACTCCTCTCTGAGGGTCTGGCCTATCCCTTTGCTGGTATTTCTGCTATTTTCTGGGTATGGTTAAATTCCATTAAGAGAATTGTAGTAAAACATCAGTTTACTTAAAAACTCACAAAATTGGATTAAAAATAAATTTGGTGAACACGGAAATATTTGCAAGTCCCCAGTAAATTCATAGGGACGATAATAAGTATAGAGTCGCTGCCTTACCGCGGAGGTTGCACCCTACACAATACACAGATGGCGCTCAATGTCGGCTCTCCCAGGCTGGCCCTATCAGACCCAGGCACAGGACGGTACGTTACTGTACCCAAAAACTTTCATCAACTGGGTAAGTTGCATACGCAAGTGTATAATATGGCACTCACACCCTATAGAAAAAAGAAAAACTAGAATGTGCACAGGTCATTAATGGAATCTATTTGTGCGTCAAGCCAATGGCACCCACCAAAGAAGTCCCTTGGTATATCGAACCTGCATGCTCAACGGGAGGCCAGACATTCTGTGCACACGTTACCCCAGGACGGTGTATTCTGCAATCTAACATGGTGCAGATGTGAAAATCACGTCACAGACAAATTGAGTATGCGTTACTGAAACCTCTTACATAAAAAGGAATCCCAAAGTATGTATTGTTCTCAACACGTTTCCCCCCGATAGGTACATCAGTTCACAGTCACTCTCACACACACACTCACGCAGCTTCTTGCGCGGTACCACCAGCGGAACACCATCACGAACACGCTGCCGCCAGGATCAGCCGAATGATTCATTGACTGCCGCCATCTTTGTACAGGAGGAGCGCATGCACGGTTTTAATGTGACCGCCGCTATCTGTCTGCACAAAGATGGCGGTGGTCTGATTTACTGCGCCTGCACGAATTACGCACAGAAACAGTAAATCATTCGGCTGATTCCCACGACAGATGCGCGACGTGTCTACAGGCAGAGGAAGCCGGTCACATTAAAGGGGTTTTCCCACGAACGAAAATTCATTTTAAAAATTGACTGTGTCTCACCGTGTACGGAGCATACCACATCTCCTGGTTAGGGGAGGAAGCGAAAGACATTACTGACATTACAGCAGGGGTGAGAGAGACAGAGCACAGGGTGGAGACAGCTCAAACAGGACAGCACATGAGGGGAGAACACAGCACAGGAAGGAGACGGACAGCAGACAAGGGGGATAGCACATGGGGTAGACAGGTCAAAGAAGATAGCACAGACGGGAGAAGTCAGCACATGGGGAAAGAGAGAGTAGATAGGTGGGTGAGCTCAAGGGGGAGAGGTTCTCAACGCTGCAAAGCCTGTCCCCATCGTGACATTACCGCCCTCCCGATGCGATAGCATTGGGACTCCATCTGGTTAAAAATAAAAATAAAAAAATACACATACGCTTAACGAGAAAAAAATTGAAACTCCAGAATTACATTTTTTTTACCTCCACAACATTGCAATAAAAGGCGATCAAAACATTGTATCTATGCCAGATGGCATCAATAAAAATGAAAGCTCAGGGTGCAAAAAAAAAAAAAATTACACTGCACTATATACAGAAACATGAGAATGGTATGTGTCGGAAAATGGAAGCAAAAAAAATATTTTCTTACACATTTACAATTTTTTTTAACCACCTAATTATAAAAAGAACCTCTACATGTTTGTTATCTGTGTACTGATACTGGAACGATGTGAGGATTCACAAGTGTGCAGTAACAGAGTCACTGCAATATTGCACCCCAAGTCTGGACAACCCCTTTAACCACTTAGTGACTGAGCCAATTTTGACCTTAATGACCAAGCCAATTTTTACAATTCTGACCAGTTCACTTTATGTGGTTATAACTCGGGAACACTTCAGCGGATCCCTCCGATTCTGAGACTGTTTTTTCGTGACTTAGTGTACTTCATGATGGGGTAAAATTTCTTTGCTATGACTTGCGTTTATTTATGAAAAAAAATGGAAATTTGGCAAAAATTTTGAATATTTTGCAATTTTCAATGTTTTTATTTTTGTGCCCTTAAATCAGAGCGTTATGTCACATTAAATAGTTAATAAACAACATTTCCCACATGTCTACTTTACATCTGCACAATTTTGGAAACATAATTTTTTTTGTTAGGAAGTTATAAGAGTTAAAAGTTGACCAGCGATTTCTAATTTTTCCGACAAAATTTACAAGACCATTTTTTTAGGGACCACCTCACATTTTAAGTGTCTTTGGGGGCCTATATGAAAGAAAGTACACCAAAGTGACACCATTATAAAATCTGCATCCCTCAAGGTGCTCAAAACCACCTTCAATAAGTTTATTAACCCTTCAGTTGCTTCACTTGAACTGAAGCAATGTGGAAGGAAAAAAATAATATTTAACTTTTTTTTACCAAAAAATTAATTTAAACCCAATTTTTTTATTTTCACAAGAGTAACAGGAGAAAATGGACCCCGACATTTCTTGCACAATTTCTCCTGAGTATGCCGATATCCCATACGTGGGGAATCCACTGTTTGGTCGCACTGCCGGAATCAGAAGGGAAGGAGCACGGTTTGACTTTTTGAATGCAAAATTGGCTGGAATCAAGAGCTGACGCCATGTCGGGTTTAGAGAGCCCCTGATGTACCTAAACAGTGGAAACCCCACACAAGTGACTCCATTTTGGATTTTATCCAGGGGTATAGTGAGCATTTTGAACATACAGGTATGACACAGAATTTGATAACATTAGGTTGTCATATTGAATATGTCATCATTAGTGTTGAGCGCAAGTGCTCGCTACTCCATTTTGCACCGGATGCTCTGGTATGCACCAAATATCGGGGTGCTCGAGTGACATGCCTCTGCCCCGCGATACTCCGTGCATACCCAACCCCCCGATTCAAATGCGAGTAGCGAGCACTTGCACTCAACACTAGCCATCATATCGTCATCATTTTTTTTTACTTTTGAAAAAAAAAATTCTAACTCAGTAAAGGTCGGCCAGGGCTGTAGTCATGACCGAGGATATTGCAGCACCTGTACCCTGGCCTCCCTTCACAGACACACTCCACACTCTGTGGAGCATACTTGCCTCTTCATACTGGGGACTGCAAGGCTCCTTCAGTGAGTGAGTAGACGCACAGTCACTGTAAAACTTGAAATGAAACACTTTAATATCCAAACTTCTCAGAACATCCAAATCCAGCACAACATTAATAGCAGCCTTCAAATCACATATCATCTCTTCCTTTCTTTCCCTGCTTGACGTGTCACACGGTTCTACAACGGGTCGTACCGCTCTGTAAGCATCACCGGTATGTCCCCTGTGCAGCCTGGCTTCTTTCAGGAGTTCCTTCCGCTGTTTCGCCCAGATAGAAAGGCGACTGCCCGCGTAAGTACTGCCACAGGCTGAACATCCGCCCGCATGATCCTGCTGTGACACTTCTCTTAAGAAAAAGTTCCTGTCAGCTCCTCTGGCTATATCTGTAGCTCCAGCTACCTGCTTACTCTTGAGGTGTGCCTTGCTGCTACTATTGTTCTGGGAGGTGATGCTGCTTTCCTCACTATCTGGATGTCTTCTGTACAAATGTTGCGGGGTATCTAGCTTGCCCGAGCCAGAGGCCACCCGAGCACACCAGGGCGTACTCGCCCCACTAAAGCACCCGTCACACTAAGCGAGATCGCTGAAGCGTCACCGATTTTGTGACGCAACAGCGACCTAGCTAGCGATCTCGCTTAGTGTGACACGCAGCGATGACCAGCCCCCCTGCTAGGTATTGCTGGTCGTCATCGAATGGCCTGGACCATTTTTTCATCATTGGTCTCCCGCTGGCCAGCGCGCATCGCTGCGTGTGACAGCGGGAGACCAAAGATCAGTGAGCTCCCAGCACTGTACTGCAGAAGCTGGGAGCTGGTATCTAGGGTACATATCGGGTAACTAAGCGCGGCGCAGCGCTTAGTAACCCGATGTTAAGCCTGGATACCAGCTCCCAGCACAAGCTGGGAACTGGTATCGAGGGTACATATCGGGTAACTAAGCGCGGCGCAGCGCTTAGTAACCCGATGTTTAGCCTGGATACCAGTGTGCTCGCTGGTCCTGATCGCTGGTGAGTCTGCCTATGTGACAGCTCACCAGCGATCAGCTAACGATGTCCCAGCGATCCCATCCAGGTCAGATCGTTGGTGGGATCGCTGGGACATTGAAGACTGTGACGGGACCCTAACTACAACCAGGAAGACCTGATCCTATTATCTATGTGACCCCTCCTACATTATGTACATGCAGAATTATACTAGTGAGCTTTCCCTATACTTGCATAATGAGGTAGACTGAACCTATGTTCAATTTGTGCAAGTAGCAAGAACATTAAGTAAAACACACATAAATACATGTACAAGACAGGATTTAAAAGGGTTAAAACCCCAACCCATTACAACTCCAACCCTAACACCACCCTCAACACAACCCCAACCCTAGTACTAACAAAACCCTAACCATAGCCCTAACCCCAACCCTAACTGCAAAGAATGGAAAAAAATCTAAAAATATATATTTTATAATTTTTATCTAACTAAGGGGGTGACAAAGGAGGATTTGATTTACTATTTTTTTTATTTTGATCACTGTGATAGGATCTATCACAGTGATCAAGAGGAACCAATAGAAAAAAATCCTTATTGTTGCCAGGTACCAGCCGGCAGGTTTCGGCGGGCGCACTTCACATGCGTTTGCCATTCTTTCCCAGGAAGATGATGCGGAGGGCGGGGTGACAGATCAGGAGGGCCCTGGGATGACGGAGGTACCAGTGGGGCTCGGAGGTCCCCATTTCTCTCTTCTATGCTAGATCATATCAAAGGAGAAATTGATTTTAAATCTGACTTTTTTTGTGATCGCCGTTATTCGATGAATAACAGCGATCACGTAATAGGGGACCGTAAAAACTGACCCTGATCAGGTTTTCCAGGGTCTCAGCTACCTCCAGTAGCTGAGACCCCAGAGATTTTCCAACATTGTGGGACACTATACCTTATTTCTCCAAGCTGTTAAAAAGGGGCGCTGAGGAATAAGTAACCTTAACTGCTGCTGTTAAAAGACGTATTGGTGGCCGTTAAGGGGTTAAACATGTATTGTAAACAAAGCACACATGTAATCCGCACCCAAAATAGCGTTGCAAAAAATGCAGTTAGAACAGCTGCAAAACGGGAATTTTAGATGCAGCTTTTTTTACTGCCAATAGAGCAGGTTTTGACCATAAAAAAAACACAGCAAAAACTCTACTTGTGAACAAAGCCTTAGGGTATGTGCACATGAGTTTTTCCTTCACAAGGGTGAACCCACCATGGGGTTATTCAGTGGGGAGGAGTTAGAGCAGAGCAGGGCAAAGCATAGGGATATAGTAAGGACACTTCCTGATTAGACAGCAGAAGCCCGGGCAGGCTTTCCCAGGGCAAGGTGTGTGCCGCAAATGAAGCTGCCGACTGTGGGGATAAGCCTGCTATGGCAGTAAGGGGCCTCAGGCAGAGAATCGTGCAGGCGGGCACCAGCTTAGGAAAGACCATCCCAAAGAGGAGCCGGGGTTTAAGAACGGGGCAGAAGTAGCTGAGATGGCGTTCCTGGCACCTTTCCCAATTGGAACCGGACGAGGGGAGAGTAGAGAGCTGGTGAAACGAGAAGCACAGATGGGACAGAGTTTGTCCAGAGATACGGCAGGGAATACCAGAAGGAAAGAGAGAGATTACAGGAAGAATGGAGGCTGCCCGGAGGGCAGGGAAAGTACAGAAAACGTTGCCCTGTGTGAACTGGGCTGCCAGTGTGTTGAATACCTTACTGAAAAGTAAAGTTAAACTGTTGGAAAAGACCAGTGACTCTGAGATGTTTTGTGGAATTTGGAAACGTGAAACCGGAGTGACAGAACCTGAGAGGATCCTGACAGTAACCGTGAGTGCACTGCTGCACATGCGCAGAAAGAACATTGTTTTTTCTGTGGGCCACCAGGGTGTGGGAACTATACAGCCTGTTGCCACGACTACCACCCTGGCCGCCTTATAAAAGGGGTAGATCTAACACGACACACTGCCATAGGGATGGGGACGAGGTGTAATATTTTATATACCTGATGTGGTATTGCCCTCTTATTGCAGACTTTTGGAAAGAGGTATAACTATCTTCATCAAGATCATACAATCCCTTGTACCACTCTGTCCTAAGGTGTTTATTAGGTATCCTTGATGAGAAGATCTGTCCTCACTACCTTCGCGCTCATCTCAGGAAAACATTGTTTTTATCCCGCAAGGCTATTGCCATGAGATGGATGTATAGAAGACCCCATGAATACTGCAACTTCCTATGAGAGGGTGCCATATAAAATTAGACAGACATTGTCCTCAAAAATTTGATACGGTGTAGTGTGAATATAAAAATGGCTATTTCAGCTGCAGATGGAAGGAAAGGAGACACACTAGTTCATAACTAGTGGGTAGGCGGAGCCCCAGATAGGATTGACACCTCAGATTAAAAAGAGTGTTGACCGGCCCCTCCAGCTCGGGCTCCTCCTACTCAGCTCTCCAGTCTAAAATTTGAGGTCTCAGAGGATAGGTTATGGAGTGTCAGCTAGATCCTCTCAAGGAAGCGACACAAATCGGTGCCTTCCTTCTCGCATAGCGAAGATGTCCGTTTCGGACAAGAAGGATCGGCAGGGACACTCTGCCTCTCTCATGGGTCATACTATTGGAGCCATGAGGGCGTTACAGTTACCAGAGAGAGGTAACTAGACGTCCTGGTAAGTCGGCCCGGATGTTTCAGGAGTCGCATAGGTCGCGACGGCTTTACAAACTGTATCCGTTTTCTACGGAGTTGATTGTTAATTGGATCTCCTGAAGTGAAGGTCCCTTTATCCCAGCTTAGCAAATCTTCCTGGTAAAGGAAGGCGAGTCTGCAGGACCTGCTGGACAGAAAAATGGAGATGGCAACAATATCCATCTGCGAGGCCGCGGGTCATGGATTCAGTATTAAGGATCTATGTGTACTTGTAAAGTTTCCCTGAGCCGTTTGGACCGTCTACGGACGGCGTGACAAGATGGATCCCCTCTATCGAGATAGATGGGCTTTTCAAGTTGAAGGATTCTGCGTCACTGCTATCCAGGGCGCAATCCTCGGCAGTCACAGTCAGAAGAGCACTGTGGTTTAGACAGTGGAACGCGGTTTCCAAGCAGGGTTTGCTATCTTTAGCTTACAAAGTGGTCAGCTATTTGCATCTGACCTCACAGAGCTGATTGCTGAGGCAAAAGAAACAGCTTTACCGCAGCGCAGAGCTGTGACTTCTGCGTCTGGCAGGACTAGTGCCGGTAGTTGTCGGCGGTCCTTTCGGTCCAGGAGATGATCCGGTCAACCCTCTGGGGGTATGGGTCGTTCCTCTCTTTTTAAAAAAAAATAGGGGGAATTCTCAGAAATTCCGCATACCCTGGAAACAGAACTTCCATTAAGACAGAAGCTGGCAAAAAACCCGCTAAAGCGGTCTGACGTCTGGGTCTCACTCGAGCGCTCTCGAGTGGAGGGTCGTTTACTCCAATTCAAACCGACTTGGGTTTCCCGTGTGTCGGACGCCTGGGTGACACAGGTTGTGTTGGCAGGCTACTTCATAGAGTTTCTTTCTCGACCCCCGGACAGGTTTTGCCAATCTCGCATTCCGTCAGAGCCGAGCTATTTGCCGCTCTACTACGAGAGGTCGATTCCCTTCTGCAGAAGGGTGTGGTGATAGCGGTTCCGCAGAGGACCGGGGAAGAGGATTCTTATTCCAACCTCTTTGTGGTCCCCAAAAAGGAGGACAAATTTCGCCCTATTTTGGATTTAAAAGATTGAATCGGCATGTTTACATCCCGAAAATTCCGCATGGAGTCGCTTCGCTCCGTTGTGGCAGCCCTGTCGCAGAACGTCTTTTTGGTCAATCGACATTCGCGATGCTTATTTGCATGTTTCCGTCGGAAGGGCTCACCGGCGCTTCCTTCGTTTTGCCATAGGTCAGGACCATTACCAGTTTGTGGCTCTGCCATTCGGCTTGGCCTCGGCGCCCAGAGTTTTTACAAAAATTCTAGCGCCCCTCATGGCAATTCTTCGAAGACAGGGGGTTGCGATTTCCCTACCTGGACGACCTTCTGAATTGTGGCGTCCTCAAAGGAGGAGGCGGGGACGGCTCGCAATCTATCCCTTCAGCTCCTGGAGGATTTCGGGCGGCTGGTCAATTGGGAGAAGTCGTCTCTGTAACCATCGCAGTCAATCCTGTTTTTGGGAATGCATTTCGACACGGTACGGACGGTGGTGTCTCTTCCTCCAGACAAGCGGGCATGTCTCTTTCGACATGTACAGATTATGAGGTCTGCGACAGCAATGTCCTTTCGGAAGTGTATGCGCCTTCTGGGTTTGACGTCCATGGAGGCACTTCCGTTTGACCAATTTCATCCCAGGGCCTTCCAAAGGCTCATTCTGAGTCGTTGGGATCGATCGCAAGCTTCTCTGGATTGCAGCGTCATCATCTCTCACAGGGTGCGAGAATCCCTAGGATGGTGGTTATGTCCAGGAGCGTTATCCCTGGGGAAATCTTTCCTCCCTCCGAGGTGGTCGGTCATAACCACCGATGCCAGCCTGACGGGCTGGGGGGGGGGTGTCTGGAACGATCTTTGGATCCAGGGAGTATGGTCATCGGAAGAGTCTGTTCTACCGATCAACATCCTGGAATTGAGGGCAACTTTTTCTTTTGCCTCCAACACTGGACGCTCCCTTTGAGCGGTCTGCCAGCCCGAGTGCAGACAGACAACGCAACGGCGGTCGCGTATATCAACCACCAAGGCGGGACAAGGAGCTCCAGGCTCATGATGGAGGTGTCTCGGATTCTGCTATGGGCCGAGACCAGGGTTCCAGCCATCTCTGCGATTCACATTCCAGGAGTCCAGAATACCACGGCGGACTTCCTCAGTCGCGAGAAGATGGATCCTGGAGAATGGAGTCTTCATCCGGAAATTTTTGCACTGCTGTGCTCCCGTTGGGGAACTCCCCAAGTGGATTTGATGGCATCCAGGTTCAATGCCAAACTACCGACCTTCATGTCCAGGTACAAGGACCCGAAAGGCTGTTTAGGTGGTTGCTCTGGTGGCTCCGTGGGACCATTTCGAGCTAGTCTATGTGTTTCCGCCGATATCTTTACTTCCTCTGGTGCTGCGTCGGATCAGCCTGGAGAGAATTCCGGCTATGTTGATAGCCCCGGATTGGCCAAGGAGGACGTGGTTCTCGACACTGGTGTCGCTTTTGGCGGCACCGCCATTCCCACTTCCTCCTCGCCCGGACCTGTTAACCCAGGGGCCCGTTCGTCATCCGGACTTGAAGTCTCTGCGTTTGACGGCGTGGCTCTTGAGACCGAAATATTGACCCGTAGAGGTTTTTCAGTCGAAGTCATTGCCACTCTGCGAGCTGCCAGAGGTCCGGCTACTACTACGATTTATCACAAGACTTGGAAGCCTTCTTTTCGTGGTGTTCGGGTTCTTCAATGAATCCGAGGATTTTTTCCATTCCCAATTTGTTGGCTTTGCTCAGTACGGGCTGGTCAAAAGGTTTGGCAGTTAGCACTCTGAAAGGCCAGGTTTCTGCCCTGTCCTTGCTGTTTCGGAAGGCTATCGCCTCGCGTAGGGACGTACGTTCCTTTTTTCGCGGAGTAAACCGTCAGTTTCCACCGCGGAAGGCGTCTGTGTCTCCTTGGCGGCTCAACCTTGTCTTGGAGGCTCTTCAGCATGTACCTTTTGAGCCTATGGGTTCTGCTAGCCTTTCTTTAATTTCTTGGAAGATTGCCTTCTTAGTGGCGGTAACCTCTTTAAGAAGGGTTTCTGAGTTGGCAGCTCTTTCCTGCTCGCTTCCTTTCCTGGAGTTTTACCCGGATCGAGTAGTGCTTCGCACACGGGGCAACTTTCTACCTAAGGTGGTGTCGCAATTTCATGTTAACCAGGATATTGTATTGCCCTCGCTTTGCCCGGGCCCAAGGAATGCAAAGGAACGGGACTTGCACAAATTGGATTTAGTGCGGACCTTGAAGTTCTATTTGTCTGTTACTCAAGGTTTTAGGAAGTCAGATTCTCTGTTTGTGATTCCAGCAGGTAGCAGGCGTGGTCAACGAGCTTCCAAGGTTTCTATAGCTCGTTGGATTCGGTCAGCCATTTTGGAGGCTTACCGTCTTAAAGGCGAACCTTGCCCGATTAAGATTCGAGCTCACTCCACGAGGGCTGTGGCTTCATCGTGGGCCTTTCATCAAGGGGCTTCGGCAGCTCAGCATTTACAAAGTTTTATAAGGTGGATGTGCTTCCGCTGATGCGGCCTTAGGACGTAGGGTCCTGCAGGCAGCGGTATTTTAAGTTTTAGTTAACTTGTATTGGGCGCCTGTTGCGCATTTATCTAGGTTGATGGGTTTCTGCCTCTTTTGGTTTTTTCCCACCCTAATTTTTGAACTGCTTTGGGACGTCCCACTAGTTATGAACTAGTGTGTCTCCTTTCCTTCCATCCTTCCATCTGCAGCTGAAAGACGGATTTTGGTAAGAACTTACCTGTAAAATCCTTTTCAGCGAAGGAAGGAAAGGAGACACAGCTCCCTCCCATGGCAGAAGTGTGTTGTTGTATTACAGATGCAGCGTGACCCTTCTCTGATAGCGATTTTCTGGGCTGAGGTCGACGCGCTACGGCTCTGTTCCAGCATTGCCAGCTTATCGCAGTAGTCAGGTTCAGTGAGTAGTACCTGGAACTGTGTGATTTTTGCCTACATGCATGCATAACCTGTACTCTTATGTTTTTTCTCTGAAGTCCTTCAGAAGGGGTTATGTTGCTCCGCTGGTGATATTGCTCTTCCTTAAGCTTGGGTACGACTGGAGAGCTGAGTAGGAGGAGCCCGAGCTGGAGGGGCCAGTCAACACTCTTTTTAATCTGAGGTGTCAATCCTATCTGGGGCTCCGCCTACCCACTAGTTATGAACTAGTGTGTCTCCTTTCCTTCCTTCGCTGAAAAGGATTTTACAGGTAAGTTCTTACCAAAATCCGTCTTTTGAGCCCATATTGAAATATAGAGAATGAATTTAGACCATTACAGAGCAGCATTGCTGGTCATTCATTTACAGCCAGATAGACAATGCTCATTGTGAAACAATCTTGGGAATTGTTTGTTTATTACTTGAAACCTTTTCACCTCACAAACAGCTTTAAGTTTCTAGATGTTTGTAGTTTGTCATTGTACAACATTAAGTTTTACTTAACCTCTGTCTGTGGTGGTTTTATCCAAATCCTTGTGGCTCTTATATTCTAAAGCCCCCGTCTCACATAGCGAGATCGCTGCTGAGTCACAAGTTTTGTGACGCAACAGCGATCTCCCCAGCGATATCGCTGTGTGTGACATTCAGCGACGATCAGCCCCCCTGCTGGGTATCGCTGGTCGTCGTTGAATGTCCTGAACCATTTTTTGATCGTTGGTCTCCCGCTGGCCAGCACGCATCGCTGCGTGTGGCAGGCGGGAGACCAGCGATCAGCTGGTAACCAAGGTGCACATCGGGTTTCTAGGCGCCAGGAGGTGCCTAGAAACCCGATGTGTACATTAGATACCAACGCGCTGGTGCAGGGAGCTGGTAACAAAGGTACACAGCGGGTTTCTAAGCGCCGCGCGGTGCCTAGAAACCCGATGTGTACCTTGGTTACCAGCTCCCTGCACCAGAGCGCTTGTTACCCGCATTGTCGATGTCCTGATCGCTGCTGAGAGCTGCCTGTTTGGCAACTCAGCAGCGATCATGTAGCGACACACCAGCGATCCTGACAAGTTCATATCGTTGTCGGGATCGCTGGTGTGTCGCTATGTGTGACGGGGCCCTAAGGGTTTACAACCCATTGTCTGATGATTCTATGGTATCTCGGTTCATCTGACCTTGAAAGCTGGCCACTTGAAGGGTTAAGATGAACCTAGGGTTACACATAGTGCAAATCACTATATAAGGCCAGAGAAGCAGAACTATGACAGAAGCAAAAACTTGGATACCTGTACGTATACAGTGTTGATACCTGCATAATTGGGGACGCCCATGCAGTGTTGTGAATTTCCCAGGGGTTCTCTGTCTTGATGTTGCTTCTCTGAATTTCCAGACAGATGATGTTTAAAAGCCTCTTGGTGATGGATGATGTGAGTATATGTATTTAATCTTTATATATACTTAATCATTATATGTATTTAATCTTTATATGTACTTAACCTTTGTATGTTAAAATATACAAAAGTACGCAATCATACTATTCAATCATACTATGTTTTTAATTTTGTACTTTACAATAAAATTGCGTTATATCAAGTAGTCGCCTTCTTTAAAGCCGTATCCGAACCTTAGTGTTAAAAACTTGGCAATACATATGGTATGGAAGCCTTCGTTTGCTTCCCCATTAACCTCTTTAACCCCAAAGGTGGTTTGAAAGTTAATGACCAGGCAAATTTTTTAAATTCTGACCACTGTTACTTTATGTGGTTATAACTCTAGAACGCTCACATCTTTCCTATATCAAAGGATCCCGGTGATTCTGAGAATGTTTTTTCGTGACATATTGTACTTCATGAGAGTTGTAAAATTTCTTTGATATGACTTGCGTTTATTTGTGAAAAAAATGAAAATTTTAAAAAGTTTGCAATTTTCCAACTTTGAATTTTCATGCCCTTAAATCACAGAGATATGTCACACATAATAGGTAATAAGTAACAGTTCCCACATGTCTACTTTACATCAGCACAATTTTGGAACAAAATTTTTATTGTTAGGTTGACCAGCGATTTCTCATTTTTACAACAAAATTTACAAAACCATTTTTTTTTAGGGACTACATCACATTTGAAGACATTTTGAGAGGTCTATTTGATAGAAGATACCCAAAAGTGACACCATTCTAAAAACTGCACCCTTCAAGGAGCTCAAAAACACATTCAAGAAGTTTATTAACGCTTCAGGTGCTTCACAGGAATTTTTGTTACGTGGAAAAAAAATGAACATTTAACTTTTTTCACAAAAATTTACTTGAGACCCAATTTTTTTTATTTTGACAAGGGTAAACAGGAAAAAATGGACCCCAATATTTGTTGTGTAATTTCTTCTAAGCATGCCAATTCCCAATATGAGGGAGAAAACCACTGCTTGGGAGCACAGCAGAGCTGGGAAGGGAATGAGCACCATTTGACTTTTTGAATGTAAAATTTGCTGGAAAAATTGGCGGACACCATGTCGTGTTTGGAGAGCGTCTGATGTACATAAACAGTGAAAATCCCCCACAAGTGACACCATCTTGGAAACTAGACCCCTGAGGGAACTGAATTGTGATGTGTGGGGAGCACATTGAACCCTTAGGTGCTTCACAAAAGTTTACAACGTTGAGCTGTAAAAATTAAAAAAAAAAAAACAAAAAAAAAAACAAATTTTCCCCACGAATGTTTTTAGCCCCAAATTTTGCATTTTCATAAGGGTAACAGGAGAAATTGCACCATACACTTTGTAGTGCAATTCCTCCTGAGTACGCCGATACCCAATATGAGGAAGAAAACTACAGTTTGGGCACAAAGCAGGGGTTGGAAGAGGAGCGTCGTTTGACCTTTTGAATCCCTGGAATCATTAGTGGACATCATGTCCCATTTGGAAAATTCCTGATGTGCCTAAACAGTGGAAACCCCCACAAGTGACCCCCATGTTGGAAACTAGACCACTCTAGGAATGTACTTAGATGTGTGGTGAGCACCTTGAACCCCTAGGTGCTTTACAGAAGTTTATAGTGTTGAGCCGTGAAAATAAAATCACATTTTCCCCACAAAAATGTTATTTCAGCCCCACATTTTGCATTTTCATAAGGGTAACAGAAATTGCATCATACAATTTGTTGTGCAATTTCTACTGAGTTCGCTGATACCCCATGTGTGGAGGCATACTACTATTGAGGCACACTGCAAAGCTAAGGCCGGGATCACACATGCGACGAAAACGTCTGACGGTCGCATGTGAAATCCCAGCTCTGGCGCCGGCACTCGGGAGTGGAGCGAGCGGCTGCATAGAAATACATGCAGCCGCGCACTCCACTCCCGAGTGCAGGCGCCAGAGCCGGGATTTCACATGTGACCGTTGGACGTTTTCGTCGCATGTGTGATCCCGGCCTTAGAAGGGAAGAGGCATCATATTGGAGTTCAGATTTTGCTGGAATGGTTTGAACAACAGAATCCCTCTAAATGTGAACTCATTTTAAAAACTACACTCCCCAATGAATTCATCTAGTGATGCAGTGGTCATATTAACACATGTGCCTCACAGAATTTTATACCACTGAGCAGTGAAGAAAGAATAAATTATATTTTTACCACTAAAGTGGTGTTTTAGCCCCAAGTTCTAATTTTTCTAAGGGTTAATATGATTTTTTTTTACAACAAACTGAGGTCCATTTTTTCCTGAGAGCGCCAATACCCCCTACATGTAATCTAGAAATATTTTTCAGGCACAGTACAAAGCTCAGAAGGCAAGGAGCGCCAGATTTTACTGTTACGGTTTGCAGGTGCCATGACCCACTGGGAGAGCCCATGAGGTGCCAGAACAGCAGAATCCTCCCATAGGTGACCCCATTTTACAAACTACACCTCTCAGTGAATTCATCTAGGGGTGCAGTGATCACTACCATTGGGCAGTGAAGAAAAAAGAACTACCGTATATACTCGTGTATAAGCCGAGATTTTCAGCCCATTTTTTAGGGCTGAAAGTCCCCTACTCGGCTTATACGCGAGTCATATACGGGGGTCGGTGGGGGGAGGGGGTGTCGGATCATTCTCACCCCTCCGCCGGCGCGTCTTTGCAGCCCCCCTGCTTCTCCCACGATCTCCGGCTCCTTCCTGCAGCAGTCACATGGTACCGCTCATTAAAGTCATGAATATGCACATATTCATGACTTTAATGAGCGGTACCACGTGACCGCTGTAGGACAAAAGAGCTGCGGAGATGCCGGGAGAAGAGGAGATGCGCCGGCGGAGGGGTGAGTATAGCGATATTTACCTGTCCCCGTGCCACCGCTGCGCTGCTCCCTTGTCCGACTCCTCTGGCTGTGAATGTTCAGCCAGAGGGCGCGATGACGTAGTTAGTGCGCGCCGCGCCCCCTGCCTGATGATTCACTGCCGAGGACCCGGAAGAGGGAGCAGCGCGCAGCGGTGTACCGATCCGGTGACAGGTAAATATCTCAGGTGCAGGGGTCCTGAGCGAGCGATGACACCGGCACCTGTCCCTCATAGCGCGCCGGTGCCATCGCCTGTTCAGGACACCGGCACCTGGCCCCCAGCGACGAGGTGAGTATGTCATTTTTTTTTTCTTTTGCAGCAGCGCAGCAGCATAATAATCTGTGGAGCATATGGGGGCATAATCTGTGCAGCATAATCTATGGAGCATATGGGGGCATAATCTGTGCAGCATATTGGGCATAATCTGTGGAGCATATTGGGCATAATCTGTGCAGCATATGGGGGCATAATCTGTGGAGCATATGGGGGCATAATCTGTGCAGCATAATCTGTGGAGCATATGGGGGCATAATCTGTGGAACATATGGGGGCATAATCTGTGCAGCATATGGGGGCATAATCTGTGGAGCATATGGGGGCATGATCTGTGCAGCATATGGGGGCATGATCTGTGGAGCATATGGGGGCATGATCTGTGGAGCATATGGGGGCATAATCTGTGCAGCATATGGGGGCATAATCTGTGGAGCATATGGGGGCATAATTTGTGCAGCATATGGGGGCATAATCTGGAGCATATGGGGGCATAATCTGTGGAGCATATGGGGGCATAATCTGTGCAGCATATGGGGGCATAATCTGTGGAGCATATGGGGGCATAATCTGTGGAGCATATTGGGCATAATCTGTGGAGCATATGGGGCATAATCTGTAGAGCATATTGGGCATAATCTGTGGAGCATATTGGGCATAATCTGTGGAGCATATGGGGGCCTAATCTGTGCAGCATATGGGGGCATAATCTGTGGAGCATATTGGGCATAATCTGTGGAGCATATGGGGGCATAATCTGTGGAGCATATGGGGGCATAATCTGTGGAAGCATAATCTGTGGAACATATGGGGCATAATCTGTGGAGCATATTGGGCATAATCTGTGGAGCATATGGAGGCATTATCTGTGCAGCACATGGGGCATAATCTGTGGAGCATATGGGGGCATAATCTGTGCAGCATAATCTGTGGAGCATATGGGGGCATAATCTGTGCAGCATATGGGGGCATAATCTGTGGAGCATATGGGGGCATGATCTGTGGAGCATATGGGGGCATGATCTGTGCAGCATATGGGGCATGATCTGTGGAGCATATGGGGGCATAATCTGTGCAGCATATGGGGGCATAATCTGTGGAGCATCATATGGGGGCATAATCATTTTTCACCCTAGGCTTATACGCGAGTCAATAAGTATTCCCAGTTTTTTGTGGCAAAATTAGGGGGGTCGGTTTATACACGGGTCGGCTTATACATGAGTATATACGGTACATTTTTACCACCAAAATTTTGTTTTAGCCTAAGATTTTACTTTTTCACACAAGAAGTGGGTAAAAATGGCACCAAAATTTGTCTCAATTTCTACTGAACGTGGCAATACACCGTATGTGGCTGTACAGTACTCCTTAGCCACACGGAGAGACTCGGGAGTAACAGAGCGCTATTTGCCTCCTGGAGCGCAGATTTTCCTAGAAGTTTGTGGACTCCATATACAGAGCCCCTCTCAGGTGTCCACATTTTGGAACCTATACCCCTTAGGGAATTTATCTACAGGTGTAGTGACGATTTTGACTCCATGGATATTTTCCAGAAACAAGCAGCAATACATGTTGCCGAGTGAAAATTGTAAACTGCCGTTGTAGTGACCAGTACGCTGTAGTGACCAGTACGTTATGCCCAGCCTGTGCTTCTGGAGGCATGCAACCCGTAAGTTAGGCGGGCTCTCATCGCTTCAGAAATGCCAAACTTGGACGATATATGTGGTTTGGGTACACTGTGGGGCTCAGGAGGGAGGGGGGCATTTGGATTTGGGAGCACAGAATTTGCTGAATTTCTTTTGGCGGGTGAGGAGCCATTTCGCTTTTCCAGAGCCTTTGTGCTACCAGTAACGTGGAAGCACCCTATATTTCCGTTAACAATCACAGATCTGAGTGGGGGCTTGTTTTTTTTTGTGGATTGAGTTGAAGCTTTTATTAGGAACATTTCACATAACGTTTGGGATCATGTTGTGAATGTGTTGGAGATGGTTTGTGGGCGGGGGCTCCCTCTGTGGTTGCAGACAGTACTGAACCTTTCAGCGAGGAGTGGCAGTCTGGGTTCACTGACTGGTCTGATATAAGGGAGGTTCCCTCCCATGATGGTTGCCGGTGATCAATTGTTCTTGTCTCAATTGTGGTTCCTGGTTCATTTAGAAGTTTGCTGGAGTCTTGCCTGCATCTCCTGCTTTCAGATATTTTTTGCTTTTCTTTTTGTGCTTGCTTTTTGCATTGTTTTCTGCACTTTTGTGGAGGTCAGCCAGGTCCCCTCCTGGGGCCTGAGCTCCTCACAGTTTATCTGCAGCCACTGTTATTTGCTCATTTGCTTTTTCCTGTTTTTTCAGCGGCTGCGGCTTGGTTTTTGTTCACACTGAGATCTGAGTTAGTGGGTGGCGAGATCATGCGATCTCAGTATTTTTGTAATCAGAATTGTTGGATTTTTGTAGGGTTTTCTGGGTTGCAGAAAGTAATCTCTCCTGTCCTATCCTATTTAGTCAGCTTGTGGCCCCAGCGTTTGCTCAGTCTATTTTCTGCCTATGTTTGTAATTTCATCTTGTCTAACCGCCATTATATGTTTGGGGGCTTCCTATTTTCTTTGGGATCTGCTCCGGGGCAGATAGCTTTCATCTTTCTGCCTTTAGGTGTAGTTATCTCTCAGGCTGTGACGAGGCATCTAGGATCAACGTAGGAACGCTCCACGGCTACCTCTAGTTGTGTCGTTAGTTTAGGAATCTGCAACCCATCAGTTACCAACATCTCAGGTGTTCGGCTGCCCTGCTGTTGTTCCTGTCCTCCTCAGCTACCGAAACATAACAGGATCACATTTATCCGGTACTCTACGCTGACCAATTACTTTTGGTTTCCATCTAAATCTCTGAGTGACGCGATTCAGAAGAAACCCCCCGATGGATCCATTCACTATGAGGCAGCAGAGTTATTCTGGACTCCGTCTGGCCTCTGTTCAGCGGTATCCTTCTTTTCAGAAGTGCACAAAACTGTCGCTGACAGCACTTTTATGCAATCTTAAAAAGATGGATACCGTCGGATCACAGGTCAGACACCGTCCACAGTGCCTCCATCTGCTTCATTATAGGGAAACTTCCGCCAGAGGTTTCGGCCGAATCATATATTTCAGAGATTTACATGGAAATTCTGGAGAAAGAACTCAGCGCAAAATAAATGTGTGCCAAGCCTTACTGCGATCTTTGGAAGGCAAAATGAAAAAAATCAACAGCAGCTGAAGAATTAGTTTTATTTATTTTTAACGCCTTTCTTCCCACGGTATAAGTGATTAGGCGACTTTATTCTTCGGGTCGGCGCTATTACAGCGATACCAGATTTATATTTGGTTTTTATCTTTGGCTGCTGTCACACACTAAAAGACGCTTTTTTATTACAAATAATAGTTTTTGCATCACATTTTGAGAGCTATAAGTTTTCCATATTTTGACCCAGAGTCATGTGAGGGCTTGTTTTTTGCTGTCCTATGGCGGTGGAATCACTGCGATTCCGCCAAATTAATGAACATGCTGCGTATTTTACCGTGATGCGATTACGCACCGGAAAAATCTGCAGCATGGGCACAGCAATTGCGGAATGCAATTAAATTAATGGATGCGTTTTTTAAGTGTTTACGCAGCGGAAAAACGCAGCAAAAACGCTTAAGAAATGCAACGTGGGCACACAGCCTAACAGATCCAGTTTTTTGCTGGTTTGTGTTTACTAGTAAACTGGAAATGTGGCCAGTGGTTGGCTGACCAGACAAGAGTGACATGTCTCAGTCACTAATAGCCATGTTAGGTGCATGAGCATTGACCATTTTTTTTGTCAGCAGTTTATGATCATTGTACACACCATAGTAACGCAATATCGTGACAAATTTCTACATTGCATACACAGCATGGGGAACTAATAATTAAATAATAATAACTGTGAAATCACTGATGGAAGTGGGAGAACCAGGAAGGAGCCAAAAAAATTGCATGATTACCACCATTATTGACCCGATTAGTACCATATGGCTTCTTGGATTTTCTCCAGGTACTGACTTTAAGGTAGCTATGGAGGGTGAATGTCACATGGATCATTTCAGAGTTTATTTAGGCTATTTAACAATTCAAATGACAATCAAACAAAAGATCTGTGCTGATTTTCACATACTTATTTAATAAAAAAATACTTAACGAAACATACCTTTAATAGCATACATTTAAAAAAACAACATGAAAAAAATAAAATTAATTAATGCAATTGTTTTGTTTACTTTAATATTAGGTGGCAAAACTCATGATGCAAAAATGTATCTAGTAGTACTAGAGAATAGCAATTACGATCTACCCAACAACAGCTCGACACCGGACTTAATGTCTTGATAGAGAAAAACAAAATGGAAGAAACCAATCCATGGAATACGATAGTCACTCTTTTATGCGAATGCTCAGCAGTCAGAAGTATAGAGTTCAGTACTGTAAAACCATTTCAAAGTTTATCCATCTAATGTGCTTTTTATGGCATAGGTGGTGCTGGTACCCCAGGGGTGGCCTGACGAGGTATATTATACATGACACCGAGGAACTGATCGGCAATACGTCCAGCTTCTCGCAAGCCACTCAAAAGGGCTCCATGAACAGTCGCAGGGTAGTTCCGGATCGTGTGCTCCCCGGCAAAGAACAAACGAGGAATGGGCTGCAGGGATAAGGAGAAAGAAAACATTAGTCCAAGAATAAGGTGGGGGAGTCTACTAGACCCCCCCCTGTAAGGTAGAAAATTACAAAACTAAAATTGTGTATTGATTTAGTTGATTAACAGAATACTATAAAATTTCTATAATTCGGCATTAAAATGAGACCGGTTACATCAATGGTCTCCAACCTTCCTTACCTTTCAGAGCCACACAAGCGCTGGAACTTTGTCACAAGTCACATGCTACATACAGGTGCATCTCACAAAATTATAATATCATCAAAAAGTTAATTTATTTCAGTTCTTCAATACAAAAAGTGAAACTCATATTATATATAGAGTCATTACACACAGAGTGATCTATTTCAAGTGTTTATTTCTGTTAATGTTGATGATTATGGCTTACAGCCAATGAAAACCCAAAAGTCATTATCTCAGTAAATTAGAATACTTTATAACACCAGCTTGAAAAATGATTTTAAAATCTGAAATGTTGGCCTACTGAAATGTATGGTCAGTAAATGCACTCAATACTTGGTCTGGACTCCTTTTGCATCAATTACATCATCAATGCGGTGTGGCATGTAGGCGGTCAGCCTGTGGCACTGCTGAGGTGTTATGGAAGCCCAGGTTGCTTTCACAGCAGCCTTCAGCACATCTGCATTGTTGGGTCTGGTGTCTCATCTGCCTCTTGACAATACCCCATAGATTCTCTATGGGGTTAAGGTCAGGTGAGTTTGCTGGCCAATCAAGCACAGTGATGGTGGTGTTTTTAAACCAGGTATTGGTACTTTTGGCAGTGTGGACAGGCGCTAAGTCCTGCAGGAGAATGAAATTTCCATCTCCAATAAGCTTGTCGGCAGACTGAAGCATGAAGTGCTCTAAAATTTCCTGGCAGACGGCTGCGCTGACTTTGGTCTTCATAAAACACAGTGGAACTATACCAGCAGATGACATGGCTCCCCAAACCATCATTGATTGTGGAAACTTCACACAAGATCATTTAGATAATTGATAATTTGATAGCAACAAACATGCTATGAAAAGCTCCTAACCGGCTGCAGTGCACATCACCACCACTGGCTAGCCACATGGAACATAAGTATCGCAATATCAAGCAAAGCTGGTCATCTCATCAGATGGCTCACCAAGAGAAAAGCTGAAGGACACATCTGGACCTGTATCTTTTTGACAGTGAAAACTTACTTGTGGTGCTCCGGGAATGGCAGGGCCTGGAGTAATAGGTTGAGCCATCAAATCATAGTCATTTCCAGAGGAGCCAGCTGCTACGTAAGAGTAGGATCCCCGAGCCCATGGGTCAGCACGCCACCGGCTTACCACAGTCTCTTTTGGCTGAATGTATAGAAAGAAAAATAATTAATCTATATTGTACCTAAAGAGTAGATTTAGTGCCAATTGATTTGCTAGCCCTGTGCCTTCTAACTTCTTGGCATCAGTGACCCTTCTTTCGATTGTCCAGCCTGATGCACCGTCATCGTTAGAGCATGATGTACATGTGATGTTGCGCCTGGCAAGCGAATCCATGACGAGGGAATAGGAGGTGGTTCTCAGGGCTACCATCTACTAGCCACAGATAACTGGACCAGTTTATGAAAATTGATTTGCATCAGCTCTACCGAATAGCGCTCACAGAGCATGTTGTCTCTTATATCTCAATATGTCATATCACAATACTAGAGGTCAACGGTGAAACTAAAATAGTACACAGATCTCTGAATCTGTGTACACAGATACAAAGAATCTAGCAGTAGACTATGCAAGGGTAAAAGACCAATACCTAGCTGCAAGGCGTGACAAAAACACGGATTTTGGTAAAGACTTACCTGTAAAATCCTTTTCAGCGAAGGAAGGAAGAGAGACACAGTATTCATTACTGATGGGTAGGCGGAGCCCCAGATCAGGATGTTACCTCAGATCAAAAAAGTGATGACTGGCTGGCCCCTCCAGCTCGGGCTCCTCCTACTCAACTCCAGTCGTACCAAAGCTTTTAGGAAAAGAGCCAAGATCACCAGCGGAGCAACATAACCCCTTCTGAAGGAACTTCAGAGAAAAAACACAAGGATACAGGTTATGCATGCAAAGAAAGCCAAAAACCACAGAGTTCCAGGTACTACTCACGGAACCTGACTACTGCGATGAGCTGGCGATGCTGGAACAGAGCCTTAGCGCGCTGACCTCAGCCCAGATAATCGCTATCAGATAAGGGTCGCGCTGCATCTGAAAACATCAACACACTTCTGCCGTGGGAGGGTGCTGTGTCTCTCTTCCTTCCTTCGCTGAAAAGGATTTTACAGGTAAGTCTTTACCAAAATCCGTGTTTCAGCTGCAGATGAAGGAAGAGAGCCACAGTATTCATTACTGATGGGACGTCCCAAAGCAGTTCAAAAATAAGGGTGGGAAAAAACCAACAAAAGGCAGAAACCCAACAACCTTAACAACAAAGCGCAACCAGCGCTAAACACAAGTTCATCCAGAACTTTAAACTACAGCTGCCTGCAGGACCCTACGTCCGAGGGCTGCATCAGCGGAAGCACTGACGTCCACTTTATAAAACCTTGTAAACGTGTGGACAGAGCGCCAAGTCGCCGCTCGGCAAAGCTGCACTGCCGAAGCACCTTGATGAAAAGCCCACGATGAAGCCACAGCTCTCGTGGAATGGGCTCGAATCTTAATCGGGCAAGATTCACCCCGAAGACGGTAAGCTTCCAAAATAGCTGACCGGATCCAACGAGCTATAGAACCCTTGGAAGCTCGTTGACCACGCCGACGACCTGCCGGAACCACAAACAGGGAGTCCGTCTTACGAAAACCTTGAGTAATAGATAGATAAAACTTCAAGGCCCGCACTAAATCCAATGTGTGTAAATCTCGCTCTTTCGTTTTCTTCGGATCCGGACAGAGTGAAGGCAACACAATATCCTGGTTAACATGAAATTGTGACACCACTTTAGGCAAAAAATCACCCCGAGTGCGAAGCACTACACGATCCGGAAAAAAAACTCCAGAAAAGGAGGCGAACAAGAAAGAGCTGCCAATTCAGAAACTCTCCTCAAGGAAGTGACTGCAACAAGGAAAGCCACCTTCCAAGAAAGTAAAGAAAGGCTAGCAGAAACCATAGGTTCAAAAGGTTTATGCTGAAGAGCCTCCAAAACAAGGTTGAGCCGCCAAGGAGACACGGGTGCCTTCCGCGGCGGAAACTTACGAGAGATACCTCGGAAAAAGGAGAGCACGTCTCTATTCGAAG
This sequence comes from Oophaga sylvatica, assembly GCA_033576555.1. Lineage (NCBI taxonomy): Eukaryota > Metazoa > Chordata > Amphibia > Anura > Dendrobatidae > Oophaga > Oophaga sylvatica. Next base: position 333,148,927 of record JARQOD010000002.1, on the reverse strand, counting down.
CAATGGTTCTCCGGAACAATAAGGACAGAGCAGAAATCTGACCTTTCAGAGTGCTAACTGCCAAACCCTTGTCTAGCCCATGCTGCAGAAAAGCCAACAGGTTGGGAATGGAAAATTTTCTCGGGTTCCGAGAAGACCCCAAACACCACGAAAAGAAGGTTTCCCAAATTTTGTGGTAAATCCTAGAAGTAGCCGGACATCTTGCAGCACGAAGGGTAGCAATGACCTCGGCTGAAAAACCTCTACGGGTCAAGATTTCGGTCTCAAGAGCCACGCCGTCAAACGCAGGGACATCAAGTCCGGATGACAAACGGGCCCCTGAGTCAACAAGTCCGGTTGAAGAGGGAGTGGAAACGGAGGTGCCGCCAACAGCGACATTATTGTCGAGAACCACACCCTTCTTGGCCAGTCTGGAGCTATCAGAATAGCTGGAATTCTCTCTAGTCTGATCCGACGCAGCACTAGAGGAAGTAAGGATATCGGCGGGAATACATAGATCAGCTCGAACTGATCCCACTGAGCCACTAGAGCATCCACCGCCACCGCCTTCGGGTCCTTGTACCTGGACATGAATGTCGGTAACTTGGCATTGGACCTGGATGCCATCAAATCCACTTGGGGGGTTCCCCAGCGAGAGCACAGTAGTGCAAAGACTTCCGGGTGGAGGCTCCATTCCCCGGGATCCATCCTTCTGCGACTGAGAAAGTCCGCTGTAATATTCTGAACCCCTGGAATGTGAATCGCCGAAATGGCTGGTACATTGGCCTCTGCCCAAATCAGAATTCGGGACACCTCTACCATGAGTCTGGAACTCCTTGTCCCACCTTGGTGATTGATATACGCGACAGCCGTCGCATTGTCTGTCTGCACACGGACTGGCAGACCGCTCAAAGGGACCGTCCAATGTTGGAGGCAAAGGAAAATCGCCCTCAATTCCAGGATGTTGATCGGAAGCACAGACTCTTCCGGTGACCATACCCCCTGAATCCAGAGATTGTTCCAAACACCCCCCCAGCCCGTCAGGCTGGCATCGGTGGTTATGACTGACCACTTCAGAGGGAGGAAAGACTTCCCCAGGGAGAATGCCCCTGGACGTAACCACCATTCTAGAGAATCCCGCACCGCGCGAGAAATGGTGACACTGCAATCCAGCGATTGCGACTGATTCCATCGACTCAAGATGAACCTTTGAAGAGTCCTGGAGTGGAACTGGGCAAAAGGAATTGCCTCCATGGACGCCACCATCAGTCCCAGAAGACGCATACACTTCCGTAGGGACATTGCCGTTGAGGATGTCATAATCTGTACATGTCGAAGAAGACATGACTGTTTGTCTGGTGGTAGGGAAACTACCGACCGAAACGTGTCGAGATGCATTCCCAAAAAGAGAATTGTCCTCGATGGTTCCAGGGACGACTTCTCCCAATTGACCAGCCAACCGAAGTCTTTCAGAAACTGAAGAGACAAATCCCGAGCCGTCAACGCCTCCTCCTCCGAGGAAGCCACGATCAAAAGATCGTCCAGATAAGGGAGAATCGTAATCCCCTGTCTTCGAAGGAGTGCCATGAGGGGCGCCAGAATTTTTGTAAAGACCCTTGGCGCTGAGGCTAAGCCGAACGGCAGAGCCACGAACTGGTAATGATTCTGACCTATGGCAAATCGAAGAAAGCGCTGATGAGCCTTTCCGATGGGAATATGCAAATAGGCGTCGCGAATGTCGATTGACACCAGAAAATCGTTCTGTGACAGAGCTGCCACAACGGAACGAAGCGACTCCATGCGAAATTTCCGGGCATGGACATGCCGGTTTAATCGCTTGAGATCCAGAATCGGGCGAAATTTGTTCTCCTTTTTGGGAACTATAAAAAGGTTGGAATAAAAACCTTTCCCTCGGTCCTCTGACGGAACCGGTATCACTACACCCTTTTGTAGTAGCGATTCGACCTCTCGCTGTAGAGCGACAACAAGCTCGGGTTCCGACGGAACGCGAGATTGACAAAAAACATTTGGGGGTTGAGAAGCAAACTCTATGAAATAGCCTGCCGACACTATCCGCGTTACCCAGGAATCTGGAACGCGAGCCATCCAAGTCTCCTTGAAAAGAAGCAGGCGACCCCCCACTCGAGAATCCTCGAGTGGACCCCTGGCGTCAATCCGACTTTGCGGGTTTCTTGTCAAGTTCCCGCTTGTTCTGGCGGAAACTCTGCTTCCAGGGAGTACGAGTTTTCTGAGAGGATTTCTTTCCTGAGAAAGAAGGACGACCCGATCCCCACGAGGAGTGACTAGATCGTCCTCGGCCCCGAAAGGACCGCCGACCACTATAAACACCAGGCTTACTGGACACCGAGGCCATGGCCCTTCGCTGTGGTAATGCTGATTCCTTCGCCTTAGCCTTGGAAATCAGCTCTGTGAGGTCGGATCCAAAAAGATGGCCACCCTTGTAAGGTAAGGCCAACAACCCTTGTTTGGAAACTGCGTCCCCGGCCCACTGTCTGAGCCATAAAGCTCTTCTGACTGTGACCGCTGAAGCTTGCGCTTTGGCCAGCAGAGATGCCGTATCCAGACCGGCATCAAAGATATAACAGGCTGCCGTTTCTAACCATTCACAAGTTTCCCGTATCTCAGATAACGGAGATTCATTTTGCAACTCCGTCTTCAGACGTGCCAACCAGCTTAGAGAAGCTCTAGCAGCACACATGGATCCTAGCACTGCTCGAAATCCATGACCCGCAGCCTCATAGCTTGCTTTTGCCGCCAATTCTGCCTTTCTATCCAAAGGCTCCTGTAAGCTCGCTTTTCCCTTAATAGGGAGTAGAGAGGATTTACTAAGCTGAGACAAAGACACATCCACTTCAGGAGCAGAAGTCCAATTAGCCTTTAACTCCGTAGAGCAAGGATAAAGTGTATCAAAGAAATGCGTTCCATGAAAACGCTTATCTGGACATAGACGTTCCTCCTCTATTACACCATTAAGCTCATCCAGAGCTGGCAATGTTGTGCGCGAAGCACGGGACTCCTGGAAAATGCGTGCTGATTTACCAGGACGACTAGTTACCTCCTCCGGTAACTGTAGTATATCTCTCATGGCTTCAATTAATGCCTCCGTACGCTTCGTCATAGAGGAACGCCCCTGCGGCTCGTCCGCATCTGAATCGGATATTTCTCCATCCGAATTTAAAGGGGAACTCTGCCCAATATCAGATACATCTGACTCGCTCCGTGTAGAGGCCGGTAACGGCCTGCGTCGCTTCCTCTGAGAGGAATTAGCAGACACATATTGACCTAAAAGGTCAGATAAGTTATTAATCGATCGAGCGATATCATCCAATTTTCCACCGCTGTCGACCGCAGCGCTAGACGCTGTGGAGGTCTGCGTATCTGATTGCCGCAATGGCACTGGGACGTGATCCGCGGCATCTGAACTCTGTTCAGACATGTCTCACCTGTATGAGCAGGTCAAAGCGGTAATACCAGCAAAAAACTATGCGTTTTTTTTTTTTTTTTTTTTCCAAACGCTGAAGGGTTAACGCTCCACCAAGCAGAGTTACCCCAGCGGTATTCAGTCAGCAAATTTAGCTGGTAGAAATAACCCTCAAAGGGGTTAATATTGCAAACTCACCAAAATATATATATATATTTGTGAGCCCCAGCCAATTTTTATGTCTCTGATGAGACTGCAGCTGCAGGATAGCGATCGCTGCGCTGCGGGGTGAGGAATCCGCACTCACCCAGCTGGCCGTGGTGTCTATATGAGGAGAGGAGCGGTCCGAGGAGCCCAGGAGCCTGAGTAATGGCCGCCACAGTGAGGGGGTCGCAGGAGAAAAGCCAGAGCGCGCGTCTTCCTGCTCAAAAGACCGGGATAGATAGGCCACGCCCCCTGCTAGCTCAAATAATGAGCGCGAACTCTCCCCGCTCCTGCTCCCTCTCTGTCCTGCAGCTATCTGCCTGCGGACAAAAAATCACCACATCTTCTTGTAACAGCGCTGTCACAGCAGCGCTGAAGCATACTGACATTACATGTAGTAGCGCTGTCACAGCAGCGCTGAAGCATACTGACATTACATGTAGTAGCGCTGTCACAGCAGCGCTGAAGCATACTGACATTACATGTAGTAGCGCTGTCACAGCAGCGCTGAAGCATACTGACATTACATGTAGTAGCGCTGTCACAGCAGCGCTGAAGCATACTGACATACATGTAGTAACGCTGTCACAGCAGCGCTGAAGCATACTGACATTAGTAATAGCGCTGCTCATTCAGACGCTAAAGCACTCACACATAATTATTATTAAAATTTGTGTGGAGTACTCACCAGCCAAGGCGCCACAGGGACCCTCAGGGGTTTCTGGCGCAGTGCCCATGCTTCCCCCCAGGGCGAAGAACGCAGTGACCGCACGTGTGGTTTGCGTTCCCGCCAGAGAAGCTCTCCTCATCCCCCAGGGCCGGCAAGGATTCTGCAGGGACTTTGAGTAAATACAGATCCGCCAAGGGAGAGGTTGGGGTACAGCAGCGCTGATACCCCTGAGACCTCTAGACCAACTAGTGATCCAAGTCTCCTGTCCGAATATTAAAATAATAAAATCTTCTGAGGAGCTGCATTAGCAGCGACCATCCTCTGGACCTCAAATCTTAGACTGGAGCTGAGTAGGAGGAGCCCGAGCTGGAGGGGCCAGCCAGTCATCACTCTTTTGATCTGAGGTAACATCCTGATCTGGGGCTCCGCCTACCCATCAGTAATGAATACTGTGGCTCTCTTCCTTCATCTGCAGCTGAAACAATACGTATTTGTTGAGAATTTAAATTGAATCATCCACACCATTTGAATCATTCACACAATAAATTTTGGAGTATTTTCAGATTTTAGGCATCCTGAGAAGTGTTCCAACCACAGCAATGCCCAATCTGTAACAGATTTGCCGCAGATTTTAACCACACATTTCATATCATGCGGATAGTCGAATCGATGTCTATTTCTGCCACCAAATCTGCGTGTAATACACTTGTAGGCTGTTTCCTATTCCATTGTATGTGACTCAAGCCAGACGTCAATGGTGGAGGTGAAATGACCCCTTACCTGTGGTACGGCACCGCTTCCAAATATCCCTTTCAGAATGGCCAAACAACGCCCAACTATAACATCATCACTGATGTTTTCCATGATTCCTGCAGCTTCTCCTGCCACTAGGGCCAGCAGTATCGGTGCTGTTATGGAACATATTAAAAAGAAAAATAATATTAAATTAACTTATTAAAGTCCATTAATTGCATTTAAAATATTACCACAGGGTTAATGGGGTTGTCAAGGCTGCAGACAAAAGTCTCAGGGACTGCAGATTTGTGTCCTAACGCTGGACAACCCCTGTAAATAAATATCCTTTTGAAAAAGAGTCGGGGAAAATAAATTACCTTTATAAAGATTCCAGAACAGAAACAGCTCCCCTCTGCTAGCAGTGGTGCTGCCAACGTGACCAAATAAATTAACCGTTGGGTCCCAAAATACTCTGTCAAAACATAAGACCACCTAAAATGAAAAAAAAAATCAAATATAATTTCTCCATGCAAAGTTAAGAATTTTGCTGCTTTAAGTACCCTGGAGTAAATCTATCACTGATGGCTTAAACCCCTTCATGACCAATTTTCCATTTTTGCAGGTTTTTTTCCCTATCCTTCTTCCAAGAGCGAGAACTCCTATTTTTCTATTGACATAGCCTAATGAGGTCTTATTGTTCCAAAGGAGAGTTGTAGGTCTGAATGGCACAGAGATCCACTTGCGCCTGTTAACCAGTTAAATGCCGCTGTCAATCACTGACAGCGGCATTTAACATGCACTGGGAGGAAGTGTGTCAAAAGACCTGCCCATCAGTCACATGATCACGTGGCGCCAATGAGTTGTCATGACAGCCAGGGGTCCGCAGAAGACCCATGTGCCTGTCATTGTGAAGGTCCTGTGAACGCCAACGTCTATAGGAGATCGGTATTTTCTGCTACATATAGCAGCTGTGAAGACCTGCTATGAGTAGCACAGGCGATCGGATCAGTTTCACTTGAAGCCAGTAAAAAGTTAAAAAGCTTTATAATAATAATAAAAAAAAAAAAAAAAAACTAAAAAGTTCAAATAACCCCCTTTTTGACCCATTCTACAATAAATAAAAAAACAGCAATTCTGAAATTTCTATATTTTTTCCACATCGTTTAACCTACCTTTTCAATAACTTTAGATTTTCATAATTTATTACGGCTATGAAAATGCCAAATATATTTTTTTTTGTTTATTTTGTTACCTGGAAAAAGGGTAGTAACTTAATCGTTTAAAAAAATGTAATTTAAAAAAAATTAATTTCTTTATTTTACTTTATTTTTTACCAGACTTAGGGCTCTTGAACATGCAGTCATTTGATGACTTGTAGTGTATAGTGTAATGCAGTGTATAGCCAAAATGATGCTTTCGATAAAGTCGAGCCATAGGCCAGGCTTCATAGAATGGCCTACATGCCAGCTATACATGTTAATATCTAGGTGCTGCCTAAAAGGCTACATATAGCCATAGCTTGCTGTCGTGTCTGAATGTGCACATACAGGGAAATATTGGCCGGAAGAACAAAAGGAGTTATGTGCAAAAATCCTGTCCTAGTGCGACAATCTTTCATCCATGCCCAGTACTGTAAATACATAATGTGAACATCACCTTATTTAGGTTTCCAAAGCCCATTCTTTGCACAGCAGAGGTTTTCCATTCCGGAAGTGGCGGCACAAACTGTACAGCCGGCGGCTGTTGCTTTAATACGCCCAGTGGCAAGGTACAAAGCACGGCGTCACACTTGTAAATGAACGTCTGACTTGTGGAGCGGGTGTTCACTGCTATAACTTCACACCCTATTAAAAAACATGTATGTACATTATTGATAGAAGGAAAAACTAGACTAAAATATACTGCACAATAAAACAGCAATAATCAGAGGTCCTCTACATATTCTACAGCGGGGTAAATATAATCTCCTTGGCATTTTTTGAGGAGTATATGGCTGTTTCGGCGGCACTGCCTCGCACGTTTTGCCGTCCAGTATACAGGTTTTGCAAGCAGTTGCTGCTGTCTGACATATACCTAGCCATACACATTAGACAGCGGTCAGCAGAACAATCTCCCGAATCCTCCATACACAGGACCACTCAGTCAAGCACTCTGTTTTCTATGAAGCAGTCACTGCCAGTCTCCTCTGCGTTCTCCCTCCAGATCTACAGGAGGCTGGAACGCTGCTACAGGAGGCAGGATCGCTGCTACACGAGGCAGGAACGCTGCTACAGGAGGCAGGAACGCTGCTACAGGAGGCAGGAACGCTGCTACAGGAGGCAGGAACGCTGCTACAGGAGGCAGGATGGCAGCTACAGGAGGCAGGATGGCAGCTACAGGAGGCAGGAACGCTGCTACAGGAGACAGGAACGCTGCTACAGGAGGCAGGAATGCTGCTACAGGAGGCAGGATGCTGCTACAGGAGGCAGGAACGCTGCTACAGGAGGCAGGAACGCTGCTACAGGAGGCAGGAACGCTGCTACAGAAGGCAGGATCGCTGCTACAGGAGGCAGGAACGCTGCTACAGGAGGCAGGAACGCTGCTACAGGAGGCAGGATGGCAGCTACAGGAGGCAGGAACGCTGCTACAGGAGGCAGGAACGCTGCTACAGGAGGCAGGAACGCTGCTACAGGAGGCAGGAACGCTGCTACAGGAGGCAGGATGGCTGCTACAGGAGGCAGGAACGCCCAGTGCGTGACCCCCGCCTGCAGCACCTTCTTTCCCAGGCCTGCATCAGAGGAGGCATGGGTATGAACCTTGTAAAACCTTGTGAAAGTGTGCAAAGATGACTAGGTCGTGGCTTTACAAATCTGTAAAGCCGAAGCCTGGTGAAGAATTGCCCAGGAAGCTCCCACTGCCGGGGTGGAGGGAGCCTTTTCCCCCGGAGGAGGCTGTTTGTCCTGAACGCGGTATGCCTCCAATATTGCTGAACGAATCCAACAGGCAATATTCGATTTGGAAGCCCCTTACAACGACCTTCAGAGATGACAAATAGGGCATCAGAGAGGCGAAAGGAAGCAGTCCTTGAGAGGTAGACTCGGATAGCTCTGACCAGATCCAAGTTGTGGAGGGACTTCTCCAGGGGATGAACCGGAGGGGGACATAGAGTGGGAAGGACAATTTCTTCATTAATGTGAAATGCAGAAACCACCTTAGGAAAGGAAGCAACGGGTCTCAGAACTACCTTGTCCTGATGGGAGAATAAGGAACGGAGAACGGCAGGACAATGCCGTTAACTCAGAAACTCTCCTGATGGACGTAATGGCAACTAAGAAGGCCACTTTCCATGACAGGAGAGAAGACGGAATGTCTTAAATAGGCTCAAAAGGAGCACACTGGAGTGCGCCAAGGACAAGGTTAAGATCCCATGGCTCTATCGTAGGACGATAAGGAGTTGCCAGGTGGGCGACTCCTTGAAGAAAAGTCTTTACCTGGGAACAAGAAGCCAGATTTCGTTGGAAAAGAATTGACAGAGTGGAAATTTGACTCTTAAGGGTACTGCGTGACAGACCAGAGTCAAGACCCGCTTGAAGAAAACCCAGGATGGAAGGGAAAAAGACATAGAGACCAAATTGATGTCCTCAATCCACCGAAAGAAGGCATTCCAGTATTTCTGGTAGATAAGCGAAGATGCTGTTTTTCTTGCCCTAATCATGGTCTGAATGACCTGATGGGAAAAACCGGCCTCACCCAGGACTGTGGCCTCAACGGCCATGCCGTTAAACTCAGATTGTGAACTCTTGTGGAAAAGGGGGCCTTGTGAGTGAAGATCTGGACGGTCTGGAAGCCTCCAGGGAGAGTCCATGAGCATGTTCACCAGCTCTGCGTACCAGGCCCTTCTTGGCCAGTCTGGAGCTACCAGGATTACGGGAATTCCTTCCGCTTTCATCTTTTTCACGACTCTCGGAATCAAGGGGAGAGGCGGAAAAAGATAAGGCAGCTGAAATTGGGACCATGGGATCACTAGGGCATCGCAACCGATGCCTAGCGGATCCTGGGACCTGGCTACGAACTGAGGAACCTTGTGGTTCATCTGAGACGCCATCAGGTCGACGTCGGGTGTGCCCCATCTCTGGCATATTTGGTTGAAAACGGCGGGATTGAGAGACCACTCGCCTAATGCGAGACCCTGATGACTCAGAAAATTTTGCTGACCAATTTTCCACCCCCGGAATGTGTACGGCTGATCTGGCAGGAACGTGGCGCTCCGCCAATCGCAGAATCCTGGTTACCTCTGCCAGTCCCTCCTTGATGGTTTATGTAAGCCACTGCAGTGGCGTTGTCCGATTGTATGCGGATCGGCTGGCCTGCGAGGAGGGACTACCAGAGGCGAAGGGCAAGTAAAATTGCCCTGAGCTCCAGAAGATTGATGTGGAAAGCGGCTTCTTGGATGTTCCAGCGACCCTGCGCTGTGTGATGAAGAAAGACCGCTTCCCAACCGAGGAGACTGGCATCGGTGGTGATGACCTGCCACTGGAGAGGAAGGACTTCCCGCGCAGGACTGAGGTGGATAGTGTCCACCAGGTCAGGGATTGCCTCACCTTGAGGGGCAGAAGCATGGGTCTGTCCAGAGAGATGGTCCTCTTGTCCCAGGAAGACAAGAGGGCCAGCTGAAGAGGACGGGTATGGGACTGGGCAAAAGGCACAGCTTCCATGGCAGCAATCATCTTCCCCAGAACTCTCATGCAGGACCGTAGGGGGAGAGTAGTTAATTGCTTTAGAATGCGGATACTTTTCCCTTGGAAGGAAGACACGGGCTTGGGCCATGTCGAACCTCATGTCCAGAAACACCAGGTGCTGAGCTGGGGTCAGGGAGGATTTCTCTCTGCTGACAACCCAGCCGAGACGGACCAGAGTGTTCATGGTGATCTGAAGACTCAGGTCGCAGTCTCGGCAGGATGGCCCCTTGATCAGATGATCATCCAAGTAAGGGATTATGAGAATCCCCTTGGAATGAAGGATGGCCATGACTGCTGCCATGACCTTTGTGAATACTCTGGGAGCAGAGGCCAAGCCGAAGGGAAGAGCCGTGAACTGATAGTGGTCCTCCTGGATCGCAAATCGAAGGAATCTCTGATGCTGAACACAAACAGGAATGTGAAAATAAGCATCCAGAATATCTACAGAGCAAAGAAATTCTCCCAGCTCCATGGAGGCGATTACTGAACGTAGGGACTCCATCCTGAAATGATGGATCTGAGCGCAAGCAGCGTTAGGAGCACTGGTGGCGGTAGACAAATGTGGATGACGCTCCAGGACCTGGACCAGGGACTGTGATACATTTGCCAGGTCAGAGACCGATTGTGACATGGCAACAGCCCACTCCAGAGAGAGGGGTGTGCTCTCATCCCGGGCATTAGGGTGCTCCTGTGGGGTTGACATAGTGAAGGACTGCAGGATGGGCAGAAAGGGGAAAGCTGACCTGAGGGCCTCTCTCTTTTGCAGAGGGCACAGGCGTAATGAATCAAAGTAGGCTTAGAGGGGCAACGAGAAGCCTCTGCAGGGTTGGGCATAAGTCGAGCCTTAGTAATACTGCTGAGAAGGGCTATAGGGGGACAGAAGAAATGAAGGAGAGAGACGGCAGAGCCTACCCGATGTCAGCAACGGTCAGCAGATGACTGTGAGGTTAGCGGCGTCTCCCTGTGGCAGATGTCCGCAGATTAGATGCAGAGAGGTGTGATGCCGAGGGCACAGGAAAAGTGCAGATAAAAGCAGTGTCTCAGATAGGATTACAATCTGCTGAGGTACAAGTTCCGATATAGCATCGGCTGAGCTGTGTCACAGCAAGCACAATGCAGTGCGGTGGGTGTGACAAACGCCAGCCGGTGAAAGAGAAAGTATCCTTCTGATTGGCTGACAACGCGGGAGGATGAACAGCCAGCAAGATCTGCCGGCTGGTGAGAGATAGAAAGTGTCCCACTGATTGCTTGAAACGCTGGGGCACGTGCCGGAAGGGAGAGAAAGCTCCATGATAGGAGCAAAAAACGCGCTGAGCATAGCGTGCAAAGGGGGGTGTGTGGCCAGGTCAGAGCAAAGAGAATCTTTGACCCAGCAAGACCTTCTATTGGTCTAAAAGAGCGCACAATTCAAACACGCGATGATGAGTGGCAGGGAAACCGGTGAAGAGGAGCAGCCAGGAAAGAAAGGGGGTTGGCCCAAAGACTGGGACCAACTAGGAAGAAATGGCCGCGGCTGTGTAGGGATTACTGCACTAAAGCCGCCTGGCCCATGTGGTCTGAATAGGACGAAAATTGTGTGCGCAACTGCGGGGAAGGGAACATACATACCTGCAAGGTGGGTCCATGGTTCCTCTTCACCGATGAGGATGCCTTCAGGAGCCCTCAGATGGATGAGGGTCATGATATGATAGATCCTCCTTCCCGCACCATCTCCAGATGGGGCAGAAGACAGCGTCAACCCTCTTACAAGAAGGGGGAAGGCCACCACTGTTGACTACCTCTTCCTCCCAGCCCTCTTCGAGGAGAGGGTTGGGGAAAAGGCTAGGACCGGCCGCAATCACCCTGAAACACCCATAAAGCTGACAGGGATTAGGTCCTGCCTGCGGGTCCGAGAGTGGGCGATGTGGGTAACACCACACTGCTCTCTTGGTCGCATAGGTACGGGAAAACGGTGAGAAATTACAACGTTACCCTAAGGAAAAAGAACCTGAAAGACAAAGAGAAAAGATTACTAAAAATACAACAAGAAACCTGAACAGGAAACTGCAGATCTGGGATCAGATCCAGGTCCGTCTCCTACAGACACTAAGCTTAAACTGAAGTACATGGTGCCTGTCAGTGGGTGTATACTGCTGGGAGGAGCTATTTTCCTTTTTTTGCTAGAGTTAGCCTCCTAGCGACAGCAGCATACACCCATGGTTACCTGTGTCCCACAATGAAGAGATAAACAAAAAAACGTTTTGTGAATTTTATTGGTGGAAAAAAACAAACATTGCTGCTAAACCCTTAACCCTCCTAACATCAAAAAGGACATTTCAAACATTACGTAAAGTAGACATGGAACATGACAAAGTAGACATATGGCAAATGTTTATGAATTTTTATTTGTGGCATTACTACCTGTTTTGGGGGAATAACATTCAAAGTGTAAAAAATGCTGATTTTTTTAGAATTTTCATCAAGTTCCAAATAATTTCATAGATGAATGAAAAACGTCAATCTAATTTACAGGAACAAGTTCAAAGTGTCACGAAAAAGAACCGAACGTATAGAAGCGTTCCTGCGCTATCACCACATAACAGGACATGTCAGTGCTGAGAAATGCAGCTGTCATTAATGTCAAAATTTGGTCAGTCACTAAGGGTTCGCCCCAATGAACGTGTTTTTTCCTGATAATTGCGCTTGTTTTACGCTGTCGTGTGCAGCACTAGGAAGAATGATGGGCAGTAAGAAGAGTACAACGTTCCACATCCAGCGTGACGCTGAATCGCCCAATACTAGTGTACAAAGCCCAGATTTGCATAGGACTTACCAGAAGCTGTGTAGCGCACTTGTCGGACAGCAGTATTAAGCTTGATATCGAGACCTCTGCTAAAGCCACGGGTACACAGGAATAACCGTTTCGAACAGTCAAATGGCTGCCGGTGAATTCGAAGTCATCATCCTGCCATACATGAGTAACAATGTTACAGGAGGAAATGTAGGGAACTAATACATGGTAGGACAAAGTCGCTACAAAAGTTACCTGATCCCAATGCTTGAGAGAAAGTGTAGAAAGGGGAGTTGCATTAGCAAACTCTAAATTTGCAAAATGCCAGTCAAGTATCTGTCTATCCCGTGACGATAAATACACATCACTAAGAGAAGAGATGGAAAACAAAAAGGTGAGAACATGTAATATGGTATTGTACAGCACTTCTTTCAGCAACCTTCTATAGCAAAATATAATAAACCCATTGCATGTGGGACGATATAGTATTACTTAATTTGTACATAACCCAAATTCTGACAGTAAAACACAGTGGTGGAACACAAAAAGAACATGTACCTTGGAGGATTGGCTTCTAGTTCTTGCAATTTCTCTTCCAGCTTTCCCTGAGCTTCCGCCAACTGATCATAATCCTGTAGACAGTAAAATAGTAGTTACACAGGGTTAGCAATTACATAGCGGACCAACAACAGTCTATAGACTTCCTAGAAAATCTGTGCATCGAAGGCTCCACTCTCTTAATACAGCCAAATTGAAATAAGGGGCACAGAGCTCAGCTGAGCACTTCTCTCCATTCGCTTTGGCAATTGGGGGACACTACTCACACCCACCCAGTGTCGCAGGTGGTTCTCCCATGGATTGCTTAATGTTATGTCACACGATCCCTGCGGCCAATCAGCAGCAGTTATCACTCTGGATGTAAGTGAGAACTGCTGCTGATTTGCCAAAGGGATTGCGTGATAAAACAATGTTAAGCAATCCCTGGGAGAGCCAGTGCTGACACTGCTGGAACAGAGCCAGCACCGAAGGCAAGTATAAGTGTAATTATTTTACAAGGGGCCAACATAGGAATTGAGAAGGTTGTCCCAACCCCTTTAAACTGGACACATCATGAAATACTGGCTACAAAGATAAGTAAAACAATATTTTGTTTATTTCTCCTCTCTATTGTAGAAATATTAGCTTGCAAGGTTTTATAATTTATGTTACACTTCAGCTAAGTCTAGGTTTTACCAGAGATATGTTTCAGTGAGGGTGTAAGCAGTATGGAGGACAGAAAAGAACATGCCCTCGTGTCCTCACTGATCTCTGTATCTATAGTGTGAAGATACAGCAAAGCTGAGTCATGTATCATTACAAACACTTCCATATCTCATCTCACAGCAGTCAGTGTGGGGGTATGGCGAAAGTTTACTGTGAAATGAGATCTGGAAGTGTTTGTTTTTGTTTGTGGCAGCTTATGTGCCCAGAACAATCTACTACAGATCGTTCCCTGTCCATGGTTTACCGTGGTCTGCCTGAATGAACATGCTATTAAACAACCGTTGACTGGTAAATGTTTAGCTATCAGCAGTGGTTTAGTGCTGCCTGTTGGACACTGTAACAGACCCAACACTTCACTTTTAGATTAATAAAAGATAATAAAGTAATGTATGAAAATGTCAATACCTTGCAAAGTGCTGTCAGATCTCTGTGCTTGCTTTTAACCAAGAACTCAGCAGTGATGTCTCGGGGAGGCTTTACATCAGAAGCCTCTTTATACTGCTGATGAAGCTCCTTTATCTTCTCTTTTAAATTAACCATCTGTTAAAAGAAGCAAAGTAAAAACTAATAGGTATTCAGAATTGAAAATAAAATTACAATTTTATTTCAAAAGATTTTATTTACAGCTTAGAGTCCACTTATCCTGGTAAGTTTACAAAAGATATCAAATAAATAAGCTTTAAAGAAAAAAACATTATCAGAAAATGATCTATTGTTTAAATTGAGTTTTCGTGTTTATTTTAATTTTTTTAATGTTGCCAATGTTTTTTTTATCCCATACCACAATCTGTATTAAAAATATAGCATGGAAACCTTGCAATTTTCACTGTCCACTAAGACAATTTTAGATGACTCCTATTGTTTCAGGAAACAACACATGTATATGGTCACAATAGTCAGATCCCAACCCTATCTTTTATATTGAATTGATTAATGAGCCTGTGCAAGGGTCAATGTGAAAAGCAGTAGTAGGGTCAGATGTGACATCTATTGTGATTGGTGGATCCTATGTTATCAGCTGTGCATAGAAACGTTACCGTCATTGTAATTGTACCTCTGCTGATAAGGAGCCTGCTGAAAACACTTCCTGATAGGAAGTATCTTGTGACCCGTGTGAAAACTGCAAGCTTATTTCATTTGTTTTTGTAACAAAGGTCATAATTTGAAAAAGAAAAAAAAACTGGCCAACATGTATTAAAGAATACATGCAACCCAAAAACCTGATTTATACAATAAGTCCATTTCTGATGATGAATGGGCATTAACAAGAAATGTAACACAGGCAACGAAGAATTGAACATACTGAGGTTACAGCTACTAGGAGAGTTGGATCCTATTCTGATCCAAGTCCAGAAGAAGAAGCAAAGGAGGTCTAGCTTCGTATTATGTGGTTTTAGGCTAACCTCTTTGAAAATATGGGATTCCGGGAGAATGGCGATCAAAGTGACTCAGTTTGCCTCATTATAGTGAAGGGCTCTTTTGTGGTCAAACATGAATCTCATTTTTCAGAGGATGAGCCTGAATCCCCGAAGAACTTGTGACACAGACGTAACGTCAACAGGGCCAACAATCCTCTTTTTGCATACATAAGTTTATGAAGATTCTGACGAAATGGCCAAGCGAGTACAACATATGACCGCAACATCTATAATCCAGAATAGGCCATATTCACACAGGACACCGCATTTTCCCATTCAACTGTTACGTAGTGTGTAGATGGTGTAATGCATAAGGACAGCACGCTGACAATTAAAATGCCTACCTTATTTAACAGTTCTTTCAAATCTTCCTGTGTTTTCACTATTTTTTTCCAGTGCTCAATTTGTTCATCTTTTACATGTTTCTCTTGAAGTCTTAAATAAAAAAAAAAGTAACAAGAGTTACACGAGAATAAGGCCGGGGTCACACTTGCGAGAAACTTGAACAAGTCTCGCACCTCAATATCCGGCACTCGGACCGAAGCGTTCGGCTGCATAGAAAGACATGCAGCCGCACACTTCAGTCCCGAGTGCTGGCGGCAGTGCCGGGTATTGAGGAGAGTTTCTTGCAAGTGTGACCCTGGCCTAAGACAGAAAAAAGGGGGATACCATGAACTCCTACTACCTCCATCTAGATTTAAATGGAGAACATACATACATGTAAAAGTTTGGGCACCTAAAGCATATAAAAGATGAAAATATATAGATTTTTTTACTCAAATACAAAGGAAATGTGTCATCTTTAGCTTTCGCCCTTTTAGACCTCACTTTCTTCTTCAACTTGCTTAACTGTTCACAATAACAGTAAATTTGGCCAAGGGGTGCCCAAACTTTTACATGCCACGGTATTTGGCCAACTTACTGTATAACAACTTCCAGGGCTTGTCCGAGTGAGACGGGTTTGTTATTAAGAACATTAAAGTCTAGTTGATGGCTGAGGTAGGAGGTAGCTTCCAATAAACGGTTAAACTCTTGCTCTACCATTTCATCTTTTTCTTTTGGTACCTGGATTGAGAGAGTTTACAGATTGTAAGAAGTAGCAAATAATGGAACACCAAAAACAATATAGAGTATAATAAAACACCAACATACCATATTTTTGGGGCTATGGGACACACCTTACTATAAGACACACCCCAGTTTAAGACATCAGAAAATGGGAAAATAGATTTCTTACTAATTAAAACGTATCTGGTAGTGTAAATAAGTGTCAGGGTCAACATCACCAGAGGTCAGTAAAGTACCATGTGGCCATGTTCACACAGTCAGTATTTGACCTCAGTATTTGTAAGCCAAAACTAGGAATGGGTGATAAATACAGAAGTGGTGACGTGTTTCTATTACACTTTTCCTTTGATTGTTCCACTCCTGGTTTTGGCTTATAAATAGTGAGGTAAAAAACTGACCAAATACTCAACATGTGAACATGGCGTAATGAGTCTCTCTCTACAAGGGAGGTAATAGTCAGGTTAACAGTCAGCTCCTGTTCGTGTTTCCCATTACTATCACAACTCTTTAACCCCCGGATCTTTTTTCGGTTTTGCGCTTTTCGCCACCCCCCTGCCTTTTCATATTGTTTGTGTGCCGAGCTGACGTTTTTATTGATACCATTTTGGTGCAGATACGTTCTTTTGATCGTCCGTTATTGCATTCAAATGCAATGTCGCGGCGACCAAAAAAACTTAATTCTGGTGTTTTGAATTTTTTTCTCGCTACACCGTTTAGCGATCGGGTTAATTCTTTTTTATTGATAGATCGGGCAATTCTGAACGCGGCGATACCAAATATGTGCATGTTTCATTTTACTTTTATTGTTTTATTTTGAATGGGGCGAAAGGGGGTTGATTTAAACTTTTTATTTATTTTTAAAAACATTTTTTTTTCACTTTTGGCATGCTTTAATAGTCTCCATGGGAGACTAGAAGCCGCCACAACCTGATCAGCTCTGCTACACACAGGCGATGATCAGATTGCCTCTATGTAGCAGAATTACTCACTTGCTGTGAGCACCGACCACCGGGTGGCGATCACAGCAAGCCGGAACTGACAACCATAGAGGTCTCTAGGAGACCTCTGGCTGTCATGCCAACGAACCGGTGACCCGCGATCACATGACGCAGGTCACTGGTGAGCGCATTTCTGGCGCGATTGCCGGAAACTCTTGTTAAATGCCGCTGTCAGCGTTTCACAGCGGCATTTAACAAGAGTTTAGCAGGCACATGTCAGCTGTTCAAAACAGCAGCCATGTCCCGGGAAAAGACGGATTTTGGTAAGAACTTACCTGTAAAATCCTTTTCAGCGAAGGAAGGAAAGGAGACACACTAGTAATGACTAGTGGGTAGGCGGAGCCCAGATAGGATTGACACCTCAGATTAAAAAGAGTGTTGACCGGCCCCTCCAGCTCGGGCTCCTCCTACTCCTGCTTCTTCAGTCGTACAAAAGCTTAGGGAAGAGCAAATATCACCAGCGGAGCAACATAACCCCTTCTGAAGGACTTCAGAGAAAAAGCAAGAATACAGGTTATGCATGCATGTAGGCAAAAAACCACACAGTTCCAGGTACTACTCACTGGACCTGACCACCGCGATGAGCTGGCAATGCTGAAAAGGAGCCGTAGCGCGTCAACCTCAGTCCAGATAATCGCTATCAGAAGAGGGTCACGCCGCATCTGAAAACACATCAACACACTTCTGCCATGGGCGGGTGCTGTGTCTCCTTTCCTTCCTTCGCTGAAAAGGATTTTACAGGTAAGTTCTTACCAAAATCCGTCTTTCAGCAGCAGAATGGAAGGAAAGGAGACACACTAGTAATGACTAGTGGGACGTCCCAAAGCAGTCCAAAAATTAAGGGTGGGAATATAACCAAGAAAAAACAGGCAGAATCCCAACAACCTTGGTAAATGCGCAACAGGCGCCAAATACAAGTTAACTAGAACTTTACACTACAGCCGCCTGTAGGACCCTGCGTCCTAAGGCCGCATCAGCGGAAGCACTGACGTCCACCTTATAAAACTTTGTAAACGTGTGGACGGATCGCCAAATCGCCGCTCGGCAGAGCTGAGCTGCCGAAGCCCCTTGATGAAAGGCCCACGATGAGGCCACAGCCCTTGTGGAATGAGCACGAATCTTAATCGGGCAAGGCTCGCCTTTAAGTCGGTAAGCCTCCAAAATGGCTGACCGAATCCAACGAGCTATAGAGTCCTTGGAAGCTCGTTGACCACGTCGACGACCTGCTGGAATCACAAACAAGGAGTCTGACTTCCTAAAACCTTGAGTAACAGACAAATAGAACTTCAAGGCCCGCACTAAATCCAATGTGCAAAGTGAAGTGAAGGCAAAACAATATCCTGGTTAACATGGAATTGCGACACTACCTTAGGTAGAAAGTCGCCCCGTGTGCGAAGCACTACTCGATCCGGGTAAAATTCCAGGAAAGGAGGCGAGCAAGAAAGAGCCGCCAACTCAGAAACCCTTCTCAAAGAAGTGACTGCGACTAGGAAGGCAACCTTCCAAGAAAGCAAAGAAAGGTTAGCAGAATCCATTGGCTCAAAAGGCCCATGCTGAAGAGCCTCCAGGACAAGGTTGAGCCGCCAAGGAGACACAGGTGCCTTCCGCGGCGGAAACTGACGGGTTACCCCGCGAAAAAAGGAGCGCACGTCCCTACGCGAGGCGATAACTTTCCGGAACAACAGGGACAGGGCAGAAACCTGACCCCTCAGGGTGCTAACTGCCAAACCCTTGTCCAGCCCGTACTGTAGAAAAGCCAACAGATTGGGAATGGAAAAAATCCTCGGGTTCCTTGAAGAACCCAAACACCACGAGAAGAAGGCTTCCCAGGTCTTGTGGTAAATTCTAGTAGTAGCCGGACCTCTGGCAGCTCGCAGAGTGGCAATGACTTCGGCTGAAAAACCTCTACGGGTCAGTATTTCGGTCTCAAGAGCCACGCCGTCAAACGCAGAGACTTCAAGTCCGGATGACGGACAGGACCCTGGGTTAACAGGTCCGGGCGAAGAGGAAGTGGAAATGGCGGTGCTGCCAAAAGCGACACCAGTGTCGAGAACCACGTCCTCCTTGGCCAATCTGGGACTATCAACATAGCCGGGATTCTCTCCAGTCTGATCCGACGCAGCACCAGAGTAAGTAAGGATATCGGCGGAAACACATAGATGAGCTCGAATCGGTCCCACGGGGCCACCAGAGCATCCACCGCCACAGCCTTCGGGTCCTTGTACCTGGACATGAAGGTCGGCAACTTGGCATTGGACCTGGATGCCATCAAATCCACTTGGGGAACTCCCCAAAGGGAGCACAGCAGTGCAAAGATCTCCGGATGAAGACTCCATTCTCCGGGATCCATCTTCTCTCGACTGAGGAAGTCCGCCGTGGTATTCTGAACTCCTGGAATGTGAATCGCAGAGATGGCTGGTACTCTGTCCTCGGCCCAATTCAGGATCCGAGACACTTCCACCATGAGCCTGGAACTCCTCGTCCCGCCTTGGTGGTTGATATACGCGACCGCCGTTGCGTTGTCTGTCTGCACTCGGACTGGTAGACCGCTCAAAGGGACCGTCCAGTGTTGGAGGCAAAGGAAAATTGCCCTCAATTCCAAGATGTTGATCGGTAGAACAGACTCTTCCGATGACCATACTCCCTGAACCCAGAGATCGTTCCAGACACCCCCCCAGCCCGTCAGGCTGGCATCGGTGGTTATGACCGACCACCTCGGAGGAAGGAAAGACTTCCCCAGTGATAACGTTCCTGGACGTGACCACCAACTTAGGGACTCTCGCACCCTGCGAGAGATGAGGATACTGCGATCCAGTGCAATCTGCGATCGATCCCAATGACTCAGAATGAGCCTTTGGAGGGCTCTGGAATGAAACTGGGCAAACGGAAGCGCTTCCATGGAAGCCACCATACCACCACCAGACCTAAAAGGCGCATACACTTCCGAAGGGACATTGCTGTCGAAGACTTCATAGTCTGTACATGTCGAAGGAGACATGCCCGCTTGTCCGGAGGTAGGGACACCACCGCCCGTACCGTGTCGAAATGCATCCCCAAAAACAGGATTGACTGCGACGGTTCCAGAGACGACTTCTCCCAATTGACCAGCCACCCGAAGTCCTCCAGGAGCTGAAGGGATAGATTGCGAGCCGTCACCGCCTCCTCCTTTGAGGACGCCACAATCAAAAGGTCGTCCAGATAGGGAATAATCGTGACTCCCTGTCTTCGAAGAATTGCCATGAGAGGCGCTAGAATTTTTGTAAAAACTCTGGGCGCTGAAGCCAAGCCGAATGGCAGGGCCACAAATTGGTAATGGTCCTGACCTATGGCAAAACGAAGGAAGCGCTGGTGAGCCCTTCCGACGGGAACATGCAAATAAGCGTCGCGAATGTCGATTGACACCAGAAAGTCGTTCTGCGACAGGGTTGCCACAACGGAGCGAAGTGACTCCATGCGGAATTTTTGGGTGTGGACATGCTGATTCAATCTTTTGAGATCCAGAATAGGATGAAATTTGTCCTCTTTTTTGGGGACCACAAAGAGATTTGAATAAAAACCTTTTCCCCGATCCTCTGTCGGAACCGGTATTACTACACCCTTCTGCAGAAGGAATTCCACCTCTCGCAGCAGAGCGGCAAATAGCTCGGGCTCTGACGAAATGCGAGACTGGCAAAAACTGTCCGGGGGTCGAGAAGAAAACTCTAATAGCCTGCCGACACAACTCGCGTTACCCAGGAATCCGGAACGCGGGAAATCCAATTCGCCTTGAATTGGAGCAGGCGACCCCCCACTCGAGAGCCCTCGAGTGAGGACCTGGCGTCAGTCTGCCTTGGCGGGCTTCTTGTCAGTTTCCCGCTTGTCTTGACGGAAACTTTGTTTCCAAGGGGTGCGGGATTTCTGAGAAGACTTCTTTCCCGAAAAAGAGGGACGACCCGATCCCCAAGAAGACTGACCGGATCGTCCCCTAGACCGAAAATACCGCCGACCATTACCGGCACTAGGTCTGCCAGACGTAGAAGCCATAGCCCTTCGCTGTGGTAAAGCCGCTTCTTTAGCCTTTGCCTTGGCAATCAGCTCTGTGAGATCAGATCCAAATAGCTGACCACCCTTGTAGGCTAAAGACAGTAAACCCTGCTTGGAAACCGCGTCCCCGGTCCACTGTCTAAGCCACAGTGCTCTTCTGACTGTGACCGCTGAGGATTGCGTCCTGGATAATAATGACGCAGTATCCAGACCTGCATCACAGCTATATCGGGCTGCAGTCTCCAATAAATCGAGAAGTCCATCTATCTCGGATAATGGAGATCTATTTTGCAACGCCTTCTGTAAACGGACCAACCAGCACAGGGAAGCCTTAGAAGCACACATGGATCCTAGTACTGCTCTGAATCCATGACCTGCAGCTTCATAGATGGATTTCGCCGCCATCTCCGTTTTTCTGTCCAGCGGCTCTTGCAGACTCGCTTTCCCTTTAACCGGAAGCAATGAGGATTTACTAAGCTGGGATAAAGGAACATCTACTTCAGGAGAAGGAATCCAATTATCCGTCAATTCCGTTGAACACGGATATAATGCTTCAAAGAACCGTGTCCCTTGAAAACGTTTATCCGGACACAGACGTTCCTTCTCCACTACCGTATTAAGCTCTTCCAGAGCCGGTAATGTTGACCGCGACTTATGGTACTCCTGGTACATGCGGCCCGACTTACCAGGCCGTGTAGTTACCTCCTCCGGTAACTAACGCCTCTCTCATAGCTTCAATTAAAGCCTCTGTTCGGCTCACAAGAGAGAAAGAATGTCCCTGCCGATCCTCCTTATCCGAATCGGATAACTCCCCTTCTGAGTTTGAAGGAAAACCCTGTCCGCATTCCATATCAGATACCTGATTCGCTACGCGGAAAAGATGGCACCGGCCTGCGCCGCTTCCTGTCATGAGAGGATCTAGCCGACACCCACTGACCTAAAAGGTCAGACAAGCCATTAATTGACTGAGCGATGGCATCTAATTTGGTATCGCTGTAAATCGCAGCGCTTGATGCCGTCGAAGTCTGCGTATCAGATACTTGCGACTGATCCTGTAGCGGATCTGGCAGATGGTCCGCACCTTCCGGACCCTGAACCGACATGTCAGCAGTAAATGGCAGGTCAAAACCCTGTTAGTAACTGGAAACAGTGTGGTTACTAAGCAGACTGAGCAAGTACGCTGAAGGGTTAAAGCTCTTAAAGAAGAGAGTTACCCCAGCTATCTCTCAGTATATAAATAACCTCCTGCGTTCTGATCCCTACTGGGTAGAACCTGCGGTGGTTATTGCTGAAAGGGTTAACCCTCATAGGGGTTAATGCCGCCAACTCCCCACAACTCCCTATATAAAATAAAAGGAGTGTGCGAGTCCCAGGTCTCTATAAGGCTACTTTCACACATCAGGCTTTTGAATCAGGCATGATCCGTCTTATGCCTGATAGGACGGATCCGGCGCTGATTTTAAAAACTGATGGAACTGATCAGGTTTTTTGCCTGATCCGGTCTGACCTTTTGAACCCGGAAAAAGAAGCTTTGTTTTCTAACGGATTTGGCAAAAATCTGGTCCGGCACCATAGGTTTGCATTGTTTCCGGCCGCCTGAAGTGCCAAAAACGTTACAAAAACCGTCTTGTCCGGCCGCCGAATGTACAATTCCAACGGATCCGGCCAAAAACGGATGCAACGCAGTGACATCAGGCGCGATCCGGCGCTAATGTAAGTCAATGCTAAAAAAACGCATCCGTACCGGATCCGTTTTTTTAGAAACACGCCGGATCGCGCCTGATTCAAAAGCCTGATGTGTGAAAGAGGCCTAAGAGAACGCGGCTGCAGATAAACGCTATCTGTCACTTGGAACACAGATAGGTTCTGCGCTGTGGGGTGATGATATTCACTCACCCAGCTGGCCTCGGTGAAACTATACCTTAAACAGGAGGAGCGGAGCATGAGAGCCCGGAGCCTCTGTAATGGCCGCCGCGCTGAGAGAAGCCGGAAGAGAAGGACAGTGAAGCTGCAGTCTCCTCAGAGCGATTCCTGTCACAAAAAGAGTGGGAAGCGTGAAGCCACGCCCCTCCGCTTCAAAAAAGAGCGCGAACTCCTCGCTCTCTGCTCTCCTCTGTCCTGCAGGTATCTGCCTGCGGACATAAAATACAGTCACCAAACATGTCATCTAATACATGTACCAGCGGCTGCCGCACACACATTCACATAAAATGCGGTACTCACCAGCCGAGCGCCACAGGGACCCCCAGGGGTTTGTGGCGCTGTGCCCATCGCTTCCCCCCTCCGGGCGGGGAACGCAGTGACCCCCGATGTGCGGTTTGCGTCCCCGCCAGGGAAGCAATCCTCATCCCCCAGGGCCGGGGAAACTGCTGGGACCACCATACAGGGTAGTACAGATCGCCAAGGGAGAGGTGGGGGTCCAGCAGCGCTGAGACCCCTGAGACCTCTAGACCACTTCTGGTGATCCAAGTCTCTTGTCCGATAAAAATAATAAAGTTTTCTGAGGAGCTGCTTCCAGCAGCGACCATCCTCTGGACCTCAAATTTTAGACTGAAGAAGCAGGAGTAGCAGGAGCCCGAGCTGGAGGGGCCGGTCAACACTCTTTTTAATCTGAGGTGTCAATCCTATCTGGGCTCCGCCTACCCACTAGTCATTACTAGTGTGTCTCCTTTCCTTCCATTCTGCTGCTGAAAGATGTGGGATCACCGCCGGAGCCCACATCAAAGGGAGGGATACTGACAATGTCGTAAAGGGGTTAACTACCACGACACTGCTGCATGCACAGTAGATGCACACTCAGCTCTGCAGCATTCACAACGCTGCTGCTTGCACAGTAAATACACACAACTCTGCTGCACATGAACATGTACAGCTCTGCTGTATAGGCGGCTTTTATATTGCGTCTCGTCAGGGTTTACATCCGAACAACCCAGCAAAACAGGATTCGGGCATATGCGCTGACAGAGTGGATGTATGCCCTGCTGTGCATCATTTTCAGGAGTATACACCTACTGGAGGACGACACTTAGACACAGTAGACTGTGTGAGCCCCGGAGAGAGTCAACAACGCTGGAATGGTACCAGAGAGGAGTAGAATAGTTTTTATTTCAATGGGGGCAAACACTCAGATTCAGAAGGGCTTGTCCTAGTAGTGGACAACCCCTCTAAGTAGTAAAATAATGATCCAGTAGGAGTAGGATATAACCCATGAGCATTTACCTACTATGTAAGGGGAACAAACGAAACTTGACATTTTGAACCTGAATTCTGGAAACTTGTCGCTAAACATTTCCTAACACAATGGAGAGAGCCATGCCCATGTACAGCCGTCTATATATTCGAGCGCCTCCTCGATGTCGCAGCTGCTGCTAGTATAACCAATGCTTTCACCCAAAGTGGAGCCCACAGGGCTTGGACACCCACCTATCAGACATTTAGGACATATCCTGTGGATAGTTTACATTGCATTTTAAGCTAGGAGCATACAAGTGTAGCCTATGATGATGTGGGCAAAAGCAAGAAGACAATGAAACGGGTTACTCAGAGTCAAAGCTCATAAGTTCCATCAATGACTAAAAGTTCCCTCCACCCAATACATACCACGCTTCTACTAATAAATAAGCACACAGAGCTAGGTAGCAAGAATAATTATACTACACTCACAGAAAGGCACCGTACAGGGGAAAGCTGCTCGTTACTTCATTAAAAGGGGTTGTCTGGTACTTTAATACTGATGGCTATTCTTAGGATAGTTCATCAATACCAGATTGGCGAGGGAGCTGAAGCTGTTCCTGAGCCGGTCGTACGCGGTCAGGGGTGGATCTGCAGTACCCCGCTGCGGCCACTGTGCAGTTGATGGAGCTGTGCTTCTCTGCTCCGCAAATGATCACATCTGTTGGGGATGCCGGGTGTCGCACCCCCACCAATCTGGTGTTGATGACATAAGGTCAGGCTATCAAAATTAAAGTAACAGACAACCCCTTTAACCTTCTATGTCTCATTGCATAGACTACTGATCTCTGGCCGCCTTTGGTTCCTGTACCCACTATAATGGCTTCTCGAATTCTGCTGATACTTGGCTCTAGTTGGTTACCAGTGAAGAGGAAAGCAGATAGTGAATGTAGATTCTTAGCGACATGACTTCACTGCATGCAGAAGTCAGGAGCTTCTGTAAGGGTATGTTTCCACAGTCAGTATTGGCAGCGCTTTGGATGCAGCACATGCCCGTTCCGCCCAAAGCGCTGCCGGCTTTTGTACGCGCGGTGATACCGCATGTATATTCATTGAGCCGTGCGGAATCACCGCACCCTATCCATAGACAGGGTTACTTATCTTGTGGAGACTGAGCGTCTCTGAAAAATAAATAGATATGCTGCGGTCTGGAAAGATGCGCCACATGTCCGGATACGCAGGGCCGACGCATGCGGCCCTGCACACATAGTGGAGACTGGAGTTCATAAAATCCTATCCACTATGCTGTAACATCTGGACGCTGCGGCTGTACGCAACGTCGAAGTTTCCTGACCGTGGAAACATACCCTTAGACTTAACGGAACAAAAGGTCGAGGGACAGTATTTGGCAAATGCTCATAAGATCTGCAATAAATGTTGTTAGAAACAAACTGTACACTAATAAAAATTGCAATATATAATTAAAAATAAAAAAAAATAGAGAATTTGACTCAATATATACATGTACCGCTTGTCCATTCGCTTCATACAGAGGGCATTTTTGCTTTATTTTTGCCAATTCCATATTGACTTGCTTACTGATCACAGCCATTGGGTTGCCACCTACAACAAAGCACAAACTTTGTTAAAGTCAGTGTACGTACCACATACCAGCCATAATGAAAACCCATACATTTGTGAAAGACGTGCCAGCATCAAAACCGGTCCCACTAAGTTACCCAGACGCAGGGTAAGAATACCCAAAGCAACTGATCTCAATGGGATCATACTAAAACTGCTCTAAGGGAAATCAACTTACCAAGTCCAGTGACAACCATTGCACCCAAGTCCGCAACATAATTTCCTTTTCGGAAGGTGGCAACTCTTCCCCCAACACGGTCCTGTACGGCAAAACAAATGTTACTGTGCTATCCCGACAACCCACATTACAGCAAGGGTAAGTAACGCAAAACCAGAATCCAGTGAGAAATATCCAAATTAATAGTTGTCCAGTGTCGTTCATGGGAAATAATAAAAACCGTCAGCACCAGGAGGGGTTCACTTCACTTACCCTTGCTTCTAAGAGAGTAACATCCATTCCAAAACTTTGCAACTGGCGAGCAGCAGCCAAGCCAGACACTCCCGAGCCAATTATGATCACCTTTCCCGTTTTCTTGGCTAAAGGGGAAAGGAAATAAGAAAGGTTAACATAGACGCGGATAGAAAGTCTGCATTGTAAAATAGAGATATTCCGCGTAATAATGACAGAGACGATTTATTTCTATATACATAAGCATGTGCATAAAATGGGTAGGAAGGCTGCCTCATATCTACCAATCCAAAAAGGCATCTGCCCATGACAACCAGGTAACACCTATTCATCACTGGAAGAATGGCAGCCAACCTCAATCAATGGGATGTTAATGATGTACTGAATAGGAGCCATCAACGACTTATGCCCTTGTTGTGCCCACACTTACTGGCACACATGATTATCAAATCGTAGAATATTCTACTTAAAACTGGAAGGATATTTCTGGTTCCTTACTTGGTAAAGGTTTCAGTCTCTTGTAGATACCAAAGTTAATTAATCCATGTCTTTCAAGATAGCAGTGTATTCTGTGAACCAGCACAGAGTCGCCTAAAGACGAGACAGAAAAAACATCATTAGACATAAATGTCTTCATTTTTAGATAATTCTATCAGCATATTAAAGAGGTTGTTTTAACACATTAATTTGGGGCTAAAAATCATTTTTGCGATAGGCTTGCAGGGTGCATATACAGGCTTGTTTCCCTGCACATTGCTCATATATCGGCTGAGAGGAGCCCAGAAAAAGATAAGCATTAAAAGCTCTCTCGTTGGACCATCAGAAAGCGCTCACTGACAGAATCCCAGTTAACTTACAATAGGCAGCGAGTAATCGAGACTACAGAAGGTAATGATGAAAAAAGTTCCAATTACAAAAATTATATATTGCCAAAAATGAACGCATTTATATAGAAAAAAAGGTCCCCAAAGATGGACAATTCCTTTAATGCACAAGAACTTACTATTATAAGGTGCTTCTAGTTGCTGAAGTGTCGCCTCGAAGGTCAGTTGGACTTTAGGGTTGTCTAACCACAACTGCAGCTACGAGAAGAATGACAATGTGAGTAACAGCAAGTTTCCAGCAGCCCCGTGTAAATGGGCACAAGGGTGGGCAGTCATACGTACTGTCCGGTTCCGGATGTACAGGAAGACCTTCTGCGTGGGCTGGGGGCCGCTAATAATGTCAGGGAAGCATGCTGCCTCTTGGGAAGTCATTCTGTCATGTGGAAGCCTGCTCTGGAAGGCTGCGCCCTCTACACCTGGAGAAAGACGGAAGCCATATTCCTGGGACATTGCAGTATGCGAGAATACTAATTCAGATAGACAAAAACGTCCCAAAAATTACCAACTAACACTAAAAAAGACCCTCCTACTATTTACAACATATTTATTCAAAGTTTATTTAAAAAGGAGGACTTGGTAATACAGTTACAGGGGGTGGGGGAAATTGGGCCTAGCCCCATATCGGCCTCCTGTATTGAGCCTACCTTGCCGGGAGGTTGGCACCCTAGTAATTCGTCGGCTAGCCCTCCCTGACCCCATTATGCCCTATATATAAACACCAAGGGTATGTGACCAGGTGACAGTGTTAGTGACTGTGATATACACACCGTAGTTTAACCATGGAGACCGGAGATCTATTATTGATGCAGCGACACTCTCTGGCCTCACTGAGTTCATCTCTATACCAGCGACTAGTAGGTCGTTTTGTATAACAGTAGAAAGAATGGTTTGCGTGATCCATTCTTCATCTAAACGGTTTCATTCAACCTTTGAAGAAATGAGCAAAAAAAATCTTTGTTGAACAATTTTTCATGCTAAAATCCGTATTTTGATGGATGGCTTTTTATTGCTACGCGAATATGTTTCAATATCGTTTCACTATCACTGTCACCTGATCACATACCCTTGGTGTTTATATATAGGGAAAATTGGGTCAGGGAGGGCTAGCCGACGAGGAGCAGGGGCGCCACATCGAATTACTAGAGTGCCAACCTCCATGGCAAGGTGGGCTCAATATCGGAGGCTGATATAGGGATAGGCTCAATTTCCCCCACCCCCTGTAACTTTATTACCAAAGTCCCCCTTTTTATGTAATTTTGAATAAATATGTTGTAAATAGTAGGAGGGTCTTTTTTTAGTGTTGGTGACATAGAATTATCCCCGAGTACCTGTGTCTTCTGCCTGGTCTGACATTGGGCATGGAGGGATACCGACACATGGCGGCTTCCCACAACCCTTGATTGTAATTTAGAAGACATTCTTTAAAACAGGGGTCCCCAACCGCCGGTCTGCGGCCCAGGACCGGGCCGTAGCAGTTCTGTTGCCGGGCCGCGGAGCCACGGCACAGAACGCTGTACACACATGGAGCCGGCGGCTGCAGCACTGTAGTGACGGCTACAGCCGCCGGCTTCAAGAAGACATCGATACTTACCTTCCGTCGCTGCATCCCTGTCGGCTGTGGCAGCTTCCTCCTGGCAGTGCGGTGATGTAGTACCGCTCATTAAGGTAATGAATATGGACGTGACGCCACTCCCATAGGCGTGGCGTCCATATTCATGCCCTTAATGTGCGGTACTACGTCACCGCACTGCCAGGAGGAAGCTGCCACAGCCGACAGGGATGCAAGGGACCTGCAGCGACGGAGCGAGGAGGGTAAGTATGATGGGGGGAGGACGGGGGAGCCCAGCGGAGCCATGTATACAGGATGGGAGGGGGGACTGATAAGAAGGGGGGGGGAGCCATGCATACAAGGATGGAAGGGTGGAGCGGAGCCATATATACAAGGATGGGAGGGTGGGAGCATAGCCATGTATACAGGATGGGAGGGGGGAGAGCGGAGCCATGTATACAAGGATGGGAGGGGGGAGCGGAGCCATGTATACAGGATGGGAGAGCGGAGCCATGTATACAGGATGGGAGGGTGGGAGCGGAGCCATATATACAAGGATGGGAGGGTGGAGCGGAGCCATGTATACAGGATGGGAGGGTGGGAGCGGAGCCATATATACAAGGATGGGGGGTGGAGCGGAGCCATATATACAAGGATGGGAGGGTGGAGCGGAGCCATGTATACAGGATTGGAGGGTGGAGCGGAGCCATGTATACAGGATTGGAGGGTGGAGAAGAGCCATGTATATAGGATGGGAGGGTGGAACGGAGCCATGTATACAGGATTGGAGGGTGGAGCGGAGCCATATATACAGGATGGAAGGTTGGGAGCGGAGCCATGTATACAGATGGGAGGGTGGGAGTGGAGCCATATATACAAGGATGGGAGGGTGGAGCGGAGCCATGTATACAAGGATGGGAGAGTGGAGCGGAGCCATGCATACAAGGATAGGAGGGTGGGAGCGGAGCCATATATACAGGATGGGAGGTTGGGAGCGGAGCCATGTATACAGGATGGGAGGGGGAGCGGAGCCGAGCATGCATACAAGGGTGGGAGCAGAGCCTTGTATACAAGGGTGGGAGCGGAGCCATGCATACAAGGGTGGGAGCAGAGCCTTGTATACAAGGGAGTAACATTCACATTATAAATGTTATAATTAAATGATGAGTATGCACTACTACTAAACTACAACCCCGTCCATAGCCCCACCCCCTTATGACCAAAGCCCCACCCCTGCCACACCTCCATCCCTGCCCTGCCGGGCCATGGAAGAATGGTCTTTCTTGAAGCCAGTGCCTGGTGCAAAAAAGGTTGGGGACCACTGCTTTAAAACATATCTTATTCTTTCTACCTATATGTTATTAAAGGGAACCTGTCACCAGTTCTGTACTGTGTCAACTAAAACCATGACCCTAATCAGTGCCTGTGCTGTGGTCTGTCAATGGTTATACAACCCCCTGCATACCACCCAAATAACCTTTTGAAGTTCTCCCGCACTGTATGCTAATCCTGTCAGTCCGGTCCGATGGGCTTTGGTTTCTGCGATCTTCATCCCTCCTCTCGGCTGTTGCCTGCCGTCCTCCTGCTGCAATTGGTGTGGATGACGCCTCCTGTGCCGTCCACATAGCCGGGCAAAATCTCGCACCTTATACATGCGCACTTATGTTTTCAATAGGACAGAGCATAGTGCGCAGGCGCGAGACTTTACCCGGCTATGTGGACGGCACAGGAGGCATCATCCACAGCAATTACAGCAGGAGGACGGCGGGCAACAGCCGGGAGGAGGGATGAAGATCGGACTGGACCGACAACATTAACATACAGTGCGGGAGAACTTCAAAAAGTTATTTGGGTGATATGCAGGGGGTTGTTTAACCATTGACAGGCCGAAGCAAAGCCATAGTTTTAGTTGGCACAGGACAACTAAGCCTTTAGGCGGTGTGCACACTTTGCAGATTTGGTGTGCTATTGTCACATTTTTTTGCGCGGATTCGTGACAAAACCCGAGGGCAGCAAAGTGAATGGGAAACCAGAAGTGTCATGCACACGTTGAGTATTTCTGACTTGTAGATCTGGTGCAGAAAATAATCTGCTGCATGTCAATTCTCTGTGCGTCTTTCCCTGCGTTTTCACCATTCACTACGCTCAAACCAACCAAAAATGCAGGTGGTTTTTTCAGCTGTGTTTTTCCTGCCGACAGAGGCAGTAATGGAGCCGAAGTTTTACTCAATGTGTGCACACGGCCTAAATTCCTAATTTATAGGAGGGGGGTGTGCATGTGAAAAATGCTGAGCATTGTTATGTGGGGAAAGGATAAAGGCCATGAAGATTACTACATGTACCCGATGGCTCCTCCGGCTCGCTGTCCACTTCTTCCTCGGGAGGAGCTTGTGGAGGGGGTGGTGGCACTTTCTTCTCTCTTTCGGCTTTAGCATTTCGCTCTTCTTCTGAATAGTACTCATCTTCGGACAGGTTGGCGAGGCTTTCATCCATCTCCCTGTATTCCACCTGAAAACATGTAAAAGGGGCAGGATGATGAAAAAGGTTTCAATGCTTGGGATGTGAAAGGTCCGATCACCCCATGAGACATCATGGGATCGTCACCGTTTCCCTAGTCACACACTTTACATCACAACAGGCCGACACCTGGGTGGTTGAAGTCCTCGGCATACTGACAAATTAGGGCGACTTGTGTTTCTCCAATGTCCGGCTCTGAAGCCACATGGAACACTCAGGGGCCAAGGGCAGTTATGGAGCAGAACCAGGGCCGGCGTCAGCACCCGGCACACCCGGGCAAGTGCCGGGGCCCTGAGCAGGCGGGGGAGCCCACTCGCAGTCTGGCACCCCCGCGCCCGTTAGCGGAGGAGAGCGGTGTCAGCG
The DNA here is from genome assembly GCA_033576555.1 of Oophaga sylvatica. NCBI lineage: Eukaryota > Metazoa > Chordata > Amphibia > Anura > Dendrobatidae > Oophaga > Oophaga sylvatica. The sequence continues at coordinate 333,117,105 of JARQOD010000002.1, read as the reverse complement.
CCGCCACTGGGCCCCCCCCCCCCCCGCTTGCTTAGGGCCCCGGCATCAGCTGTCACAATACTTACCTCTCCCGTGCCTCCGCTGCCGCAGCTCCGGGCTCCAGGGGGCGCCGGCGCTTCCTCTCACAGCAGCGCCGCTGAATGACGTCATCATTCAGCGGCCGGCTGTGGCAGAGAGCGCGGGGACGCCAGACAGGTAAGACGTGTGTGTGTGTGTGTCTCTGTGTGTGTCTGTGTGTATGTAGTGCGGTGCTTTGTGTGTGTATGTATGTGTGTATGTATGTGAGAGAGTGCTTGTGTGCTGTCTGTGTGTGATGATAGGCAGGCATTGCTGATAATGGGGAGGCATTGATGATGATGATGGGGAGAAGATGATGATAATGGGCAGGCATTGATGATAATAGGCAGGCATTGATGATGGGGAGAAGATGATGATGGGCAGGCATTGCTGATAATGGGGAGGCATTGATGATGATGGGGAGAAGATGATGATAATGGGCAGGCATTGATGATAATGGGCAGGCATTGATGATGGGGAGAAGATGATGATGGGCAGGCATTGATGATGATGGGAGGAGATGATGATGGGCAGGCATTGCTGATAATGGGGAGGCATTGATGATGATGGGGAGAAGATGATGATAATAATGGGCAGGCATTGATGATAATGGGCAGGCATTGATGATGGGAGAAGATGATGATGGGGAGGAGATGATGATGGGAGGAGATGATGATGATGGGCAGACATTGATGATAATGGGGAGGCCATGATGATGATGGGGAGACAATGATGATGATGGGGAGGCAATGATGATGATGATGGGGAGACAATCATGATGATAATGGGGAGTCTTTCCACAGCGCCCTTTCCTGAGCCGTAACAGTGCAGAACGCAGTACAGCGCAGAGGAGAGCTCCATATTTTGTATGGAGCATTATATGGGGACCAGTATCCTGTATGGAGCATTATATGGGGACCAGTATCCTGTATGGAGCATTATATTAGGTCCAGTATTCTGAATGGAGCATTATTTTGGGTCCAGTATTCTGTATGGAGCATTATATGGGGGGTGACATCCTGCATGGGGTATTATATGGGTGATGAGGGGGAGACTGTGGTGCCCATAATATTGTATGGAGGACTGTACTGTCCAGTCTGTTCTGTGCGCTGTGAGGATTTGGCGGTTTTTGAGCTATTGTAGAATTTACAATAGATATCACTCATGTAATGATAGAAGTGAAGTATTTGGCATTGTACTGTACCTATATTTCTCTGCTGTATCTGTGCATCATGAATTGTGGTCTCTGTTAAAGGGCCCATGAGGCTCTTTCGCCCGGGGCCCATAAAAACCTGGAGCCGGCCCTGAGCAGAACGTTCATGCGGATCTCAGCGCAGTTTCCACGTGGACCCAAGGCAGAACAAAACCTTAATTGGATGTCTGCTTTACTAAATACATGCAATTCTAGGCACCGCATCTTAAAATTCTTATGGCATTCCTCCGTTATTCCTCCTGGAAATGCAGGAAATATCATTCTCTTCCATAAATTGTGTCCCTGCTGATCAATAGTACATAGAGCCATGGTGCTGCAGCGAGTACCTTGGCTCCCTTGGGGTGTTAGTATCTCCTTCTGAAACACCCACTCATGAAGGGCTGGAGAAGATGGCCGACTGCTGTATCATGTGGACGGCCTGTTGGATTTCGTTACTTTGTCCCCAGGACTCAGTGAGAACACAGGAGGCCTCGGGAGAGCGGAGCATTCCTCTGTATGGGAGAGTCAGCTGAACGTTTGCTCCACAGCTATACTAGGTATACAGGGGCCTTAAAGAGGGTTGACAATTCACTATTTTGTTTTTAATAGATACATGTATTTGAAGGTAAAAATCATATTTGCAATTGGGTGTCAATAAACATTTTGCACCATTTTGCTTTTTGCTTCCCGGCCCATTTATCTTTGATGTGGTCTATGGTCATACATCAGCTGAGAGGAGCTCAGAAAAATAAAATAAAGGAGTTACAAACTATCAGATCAGACAGTCAATAGGAGCTCACTGATAGATTCTCAGTTAACTCAATGCAGCCAACAATAGACAATGCAACGGGGACTAGAGCAAGTGGTACAACATTTTTAATAAATCCCTATTGCAAAAATGATTTTTTTTTCTAGCTCAAAATATATGCATTCAAGTAAAAAAAAATCCCCACTTCACCCCTATCCGTTAAGGCTGTCCTAACTTCTCTCTATGGAGGCAGTCTTATAAAGTGACTGCACGTCGCTAGCACGTGCCACCACTCTGAATGTGGGGTCTGACCTCTGGCCCCCCATCAATCGTGATTATCGAGGGAAGCATTGCATACCCTTCTAATTTTGAAGTCACAACTGGCTTGATTCACTGGAAAAAGGTCACACCGCGGTGGATGACTGGGGTACAGGGACTAACCCTAAATCCGTCCGGCATGCCCTTTAATTCTCATGATCAGGGTCTCTCAAGATGTCTGGCAGGACAGTCACCAATAATAATATTTATTTTCTAATCCAGACTGATACATATTATTCCCTGGCTGAAAAGAATAGGACTTTGTACTGGAAGGAATGCCAGGCAGGCAGGCAAGCAATGTGAGGGCCCTGCTCACTAATATGCTCATTGTTAGCTGCAGCAGATGGCTCACAATACACTGCAGCCCATCTGCACAAAGCCAGGAAGTGCGGGCTCGGTACCCGGGCACATAGGGCACCTACAACTGTCAGTTGGGTGCTGAGGAGACACTGGCACCCACCTCCTGGTACATCACTAGAAAGAACACATTATGATCGTATGTGCGCTCTGCAGATCAGGGCAGCACATCCTAACCAGGGCTGTACATCCTAACCAGGGCTGTGGGGTCGGGAACCCAAACCTCCGACTCAATTTCCCCGACCCTGACCCCACAGCACTGGTCACTACTGAGCATGTGCATACAGTGCAGCACAGATTCATCTCACCTAAAAGCCCAGATCCTTAGATCAGGAACAGAACAGACATTTATACGACATTTCCCTGACTCCTGACCCCACAGCACTGGTCACTACTGAGCCTGTACATACAGTGCAGCACAGATTCATCTCATCTAAAAGCCCAGACCCTTAGATCAGGAACAGAACAGACATTTATAGGACATTTCCCTGACTCCTGACTCCACAGCACTGGTCACTACTGAGCCTGTACATACAGCGCAGCACAGATTCATCTCACCTAAAAGCCCAGACCCTTAGATCAGGAACAGAGCAGATATTTATAGGACATTTCCCTGACTCCTGACCACACAGCACTGGTCACTACTGAGCCTGTACATACAGTGCAGCACAGATTCATCTCACCTAAAAGCCCAGACCCTTAGATCAGGAACAGAACAGACATTTATAGGACATTTCCCTGACTCCCGACCCCACAGCACTGGTCACTACTGAGCCTGTACATACAGCGCAGCACAGATTCATCTCACCTAAAAGCCCAGACCCTTAGATCAGGAACAGAACAGACATTTATAGGACATTTCCCTGACTCCTGACTCCACAGCATTGGTCACTACTGAGCCTGTACATACAGTGCAGCACAGATTCATCTCACCTAAAAGCCCAGACCCTTAGATCAGGAACAGAACAGACATTTATAGGACATTTCCCTGACTCCTGACCCCACAGCACTGGTCACTACTGAGCCTGTACATAAAGTGCAGCACAGATTCATCTCACCTAAAAGCCCAGACCCTTAGATCAGGAACAGAGCAGATATTTATAGGACATTTCCCTGACTCCTGACCACACAGCACTGGTCACTACTGAGCATGTACATACAGTGCAGCACAGATTCATCTCACCTAAAAGCCCAGACCCTTAGATCAGGAACAGAACAGACATTTATACGACATTTCCCTGACTCCTGACCCCACAGCACTGGTCACTACTGAGCCTGTACATACAGTGCAGCACAGATTCATCTCACCTAAAAGCCCAGACCCTTAGATCAGGAACAGAACAGACATTTATAGGACATTTCCCTGACTCCTGACCCCACAGCACTGGTCACTACTGAGCCTGTACATAAAGTGCAGCACAGATTCATCTCACCTAAAAGCCCAGACCCTTAGATCAGGAACAGAGCAGATATTTATAGGACATTTCCCTGACTCCTGACCACACAGCACTGGTCACTACTGAGCATGTACATACAGTGCAGCACAGATTCATCTCCACTAAAAGCCCAGATTCTTAGATCAGGAACAGAACAGACATTTATAGGACATTTCCCTGACTCCTGACTCCACAGCACTGGTCACTACTGAGCCTGTACATACAGTGCAGCACAGATTCATCTCCACTAAAAGCCCAGATTCTTAGATCAGGAACAGAACAGACATTTATAGGACATTTCCCTGACTCCTGACTCCACAGCACTGGTCACTACTGAGCATGTACATACAGTGCAGCACAGATTCATCTCACCTAAAAGCCCAGACCCTTAGATCAGGAACAGAACAGACATTTATACGACATTTCCCTGACTCCTGACCCCACAGCACTGGTCACTACTGAGCCTGTACATACAGTGCAGCACAGATTCATCTCACCTAAAAGCCCAGATTCTTACATCAGGAACAGAACAAACATTTATAGGACATTTCCCTGACTCCTGACCCCACAGCACTGGTCACTACTGAGCCTGTACATACAGTGCAGCACAGATTCATCTCACCTAAAAGCACAGACCCTTAGAGCAGGAACAGAACAAACATTTATAGGACATTTCCCTGACTCCTGACCCCACAGCACTGGTCACTACTGAGCCTGTACATACAGTGCAGCACAGATTCATCTCACCTAAAAGCACAGACCCTTAGAGCAGGAACAGAGCAGATATTTATAGGACATTTCCCTGACTCCTGACCACACAGCACTGGTCACTACTGAGCCTGTACATACAGTGCAGCACAGATTCATCTCACCTAAAAGCCCAGATCCTTAGATCAGGAACAGAACAGACATTTATAGGACATTTCCCTGACTCCTGACCCCACAGCACTGGTCACTACTGAGCCTGTACATAAAGTGCAGCACAGATTCATCTCACCTAAAAGCCCAGACCCTTAGATCAGGAACAGAGCAGATATTTATAGGACATTTCCCTGACTCCTGACCACACAGCACTGGTCACTACTGAGCATGTACATACAGTGCAGCACAGATTCATCTCACCTAAAAGCCCAGACCCTTAGATCAGGAACAGAACAGACATTTATACGACATTTCCCTGACTCCTGACCCCACAGCACTGGTCACTACTGAGCCTGTACATACAGTGCAGCACAGATTCATCTCACCTAAAAGCCCAGATCCTTAGATCAGGAACAGAACAGACATTTATAGGACATTTCCCTGACTCCTGACCCACAGCACTGGTCACTACTGAGCCTGTACATACAGTGCAGCACAGATTCATCTCACCTAAAAGCCCAGATTCTTAGATCAGGAACAGAACAGACATTTATAGGACATTTCCCTGACTCCTGACTCCACAGCACTGGTCATTACTGAGCCTGTACATACAGTGCTATTCTCCTGTTATCAGCCACCTCACACTGATCAGAGGCCGCTGTATGCTATTCTCCCCTGTTATCAGCCACCTCACACTGATCAGAGGCTGCTGTATGCTATTCTCCTGTTATCAACCACCTCATACTGATCAGAGGCTGCTGCATGCTATTCCCCTGTTATCAGCCACCTCACACTGATCAGAGGCCGCTGTATGCTATTCTCCCCTGTTATCAGCCACCTCTCACTGATCAGAGGCTGCTGTTCGGCGCTATAGTCCCCTGTTATCAGCCACCTCACACTGATCAGAGGCTGCTGTTCGGCGCTATAGTCCCCTGTTATCAGCCACCTCATACTGATCAGAGGCCGCTGTATGCTATTCTCCCCTGTTATCAGCCACTTCACACTGATCAGAGGCTGCTGTATGCTATTCTCCCCTGTTATCAGCCACCTCACACTGATCAGAGGCTGCTGTATGCTATTCTCCCTTATTATCAGCCACCTCATACTGATCAGAGGCTGCTGTATGCTATTCTCCTGTTATCAGCCACCTCACACTGATCAGAGGCTGCTGTATGCTATTCTCCCCTGTTATCAGCCACCTCACACTGATCAGAGGCTGCTGTATGCTATTCTCCCCTGTTATCAGCCACCTCACACTGATCAGAGGCTGCTGTATGCTATTCTCCTGTTATCAGCCACCTCACACTGATCAGAGGCTGCTGTATGCTATTCTCCCTTATTATCAGCCACCTCACACTGATCAGAGGCCGCTGTATGCTATTCTCCTGTTATCAACCACCTCATACTGATCAGAGGCTGCTGCATGCTATTCCCCTGTTATCAGCCACCTCACACTGATCAGAGGCCGCTGTATGCTATTCTCCCCTGTTATCAGCCACCTCTCACTGATCACAGGCCGCTGTATGCTATTCTCCTGTTATCAGCCACCTCACACTGATCAGAGGCCGCTGTATGCTATTCTCCCCTGTTATCAGCCACCTCTCACTGATCACAGGCCGCTGTATGCTATTCTCCAGTTATCAGCCACCTCACACTGATCAGAGGCCGCTGTATGCTATTCTCCCCTGTTATCAGCCACCTCTCACTGATCACAGGCCGCTGTATGCTATTCTCCACTGTTAGCAGCCACCTCACACTGATCAGAGGCCGCTGTATGCTATTCTCCCCTGTTATCAGCCACCTCATACTGATCAGAGGCTTCTGTATGCTATTCTCCTCTGTTATCAGCCACCTCACACTGATCAGAGGCTGCTGT
>JARQOD010000002.1:333086389-333110160 GCA_033576555.1 Oophaga sylvatica | reverse complement strand
GGACTGCTGTATATACATCACATAAGACACAGGGACTGCTGTATATACATCACACAGGAGATGCTGGGACTGCTGAATATACATCACATAGGAGACGCTGGAACTGCTATATATACATCACATAGGAGATGCTGGGACTGCTGTACATATATAACATAGGAAACATTGAGACTGCTGTATATGCCTCACAGGAGACTCTGGGGTCATATAAATTACAGGAGGGGCTGAGAGGGCATAGACATCACAGGAGGTGCTGGGACAAATTCATCACTGGAGAGGCTGGGGGAATAGACATCACTGAGGGGCTATATACATCACTAGGAAGCATAGACAGTACTGGGGGTATATATGTCCTTGGGGGAATATACATCACTGGTGGGGTCACATACATCACTGGGGTCTATATATAGCACTGTGGGCTATGTACATCACAGGTGGGGGATATACAGCACTGCGGCCATATTCAGTACTCAGTGGGATATACAGCACTTCTAGGGCAAATGTATCACTGGGGAATATAAATATACATCACTTGGGGCACATACAGCCCTGGGGGGATATAGAGCACTTGGGGAGGGGGGATATACAGCACTGGGACAGGCATTGTGGGGAAGGCACATGGATCACCCGGTGGGCCTCATAGATCACAGGGAGGTGGCACAAAGATCACAGGGAGGTGGCACAAAGATCACAGGGGGCACAAAGATCACAGGGTGGGCACAAAGATCACAGGGGCACAAAGATCACTGGGGGGGTGGCACGAAGATCACAGGGAGGGCACAAATTGCAGGAGGGCACGTAACTGGGGGGCACATAGCTGGAGGAGACAAAGATCACAGTGGGCACAAAGATCACATGGGAGCACAAATATCACAGGGAGGTACATAGCAGGGGGGCACAGGGATCACAGGGGGCACATAGATCACAGTGGGCACAAAGCTGGGGGGAACAGAAATCACAAGGAGCACAGAGATCATGGGGGCACAGAGATCACAGGGACACACATAGCTGGAGAGCACAGAAATTATGGAGCATAGAGATCACGGGGGGCACATAGCTGGGGCCACAAAGATCACAGGTAGCACAGAGATCACAGGGGGGCACATAGCTGGGGCCACAGAAATCACATGGGGGCACATAGCTGGGGGCACAGATCACAGGGAGAGCACATAGCTAGGGGGCACAGAGATCACAGGGAGGGCACATAGCTGAGGCCACAGAGATCACAAGGAGGGCACATAGCTGAGGCCACAGAGATCACAGGGGGGCACATATCTGGGGGCACAGTGATCACAGGGGGGCACATAGCTGGGGGCACAGAGATCACAGGGGGGGCACACAGCTGAGGCCACAGAAATCACAGGGAGGCACATAGCTGGGGGGCACAGAGATCACATGAAGGCACATAGCTGGGAGGCACAGAGATCACAATGGGGCATATAGTTGGTGGGCACAGAGATCATATAGGGGTACATAGCTGGGGGGCACAGATCACCAGCAAAAAGGCACAGAGCTGCCAGCACAGAAATCACCAGCAGACAGGCACATAGCTGCCAGCACGCGCATAGATCGCTTTGGACTCTATGGCAGCAGTTCCTCTTCTGGGACAGGATGACAGGAGCGCATTGGGCTCTAACCCCGCCCATCAGGAAGCTAACCCCGCCCACCAGGATGCTAACCCCACCCACCAAAACGCTAACCCCAACAACCCTGATGACGTCTTCATTCATGTGCAGGCATGCAGCGTTCTGTAATGAACACTGCGTACCGTGCACTTGGGAGTTATCTGGCTGGCAGCTGACATGATATGGCTGCCGCCCAAGGATTGCAGACTCTGGGGACCTGCCAGTGGGCTGTATGAAAAGTCCTGGGACCTGCAAGCAAGACGGAGGTTCCCCACCCCTGCCCTAGATAAAGAATTCAAGTATGCGCAAGGATACTAATACTAATCTATACTAATACTAAGGCTGAGGTCACACTAGTGACAAAATCGGACGACTGCAATGCAATGAAATATCGCATTGCAGTCGGACCTAAGTTAATCTATGGAGCAGCTCCCAGTATCAGATTTTTTGTGGTCCGTTTTAAACATCCGAGTGCAATCGCAGCATGCTGCGATTGTCACCGATTGTGGGTCGACTATCGCCAATGCAAGTCTATGGGAACGATGAAAAATCGAATTACAAACGGACCGCACGTGTGACTTGCGATTAAATTGCACCGGTGTCCTTTAGAAAAGCCGGCAATTCATCCCTGGCTATACTGTAAAAGCACACTGACAGCTTTAATAAAGAATGGAATCAATACATATACACACATAGAATACATATATATATATATATATACATGTCATTGTGACATATATATATACATATATTTATAGTTCATCCACTTCTACATACTGTAATAGCCGCTAATTCAATTGCCGGCTTTTGTGAAAATACAGAACCCGACATGAAATGACACATGGTTTACATACAGTTAACCATGTCATTTCATGTATTTTTATATATGGTTTAAACTTACAATTACATGAGTATATGTGTGCAAAATTGCAGACATGTAGGGGTTAATTAAAGGTATAAATTCGTTGAAAAAAAATGCGTGGGCTCCTGCTGTATTTTCTCCACCAGACAGACAAAGCCAGCAAGTGGGGGCAGATAATAATAGCCTAGGGAGGGTACATTTTTTTTGTGCCCCCCTGGCTACAAATATCTGCCCCCAGACACCCAGAAAAGGCAAATCTCTAATTAGATTAGCCCTTTCTGGCACTTTGCCCGTCTATTCCATTGGCCTGTAGCGGTGGCGAATGGGTTAATAAGGGGTTAAAGCCACCTTGCAATTGAAAGGTGACTTTAAGCCAGGTTAATAATTGAGAGCTGTCAATTAGACAACTATCAATTATTAATCCTATTGTATGAAATAAAAATCAAACACACATACTTTAATAAAAAAGAAGTTTAATGAAATAATCAAACAGTTTTTGACCATATTTTATTTTCCTGCTAAAACCATTTCCTGTAATAAAAATAAAATAAAAAAACAAAATTATTCTTACCTATCCGATGCACAGTCAGGTCCCATGCTGTAATCCATCAGAAAGGGTTAACAGGTTACAGCTAGCAGGGAGCTAATGCTGCCTGCTGAGCCGTTACCCCTGAATGAATCAGTTCCTCTCCGGCGAAAGGAGAGGAAGTGATTAATGTGTGGAGCTTAATTGATTTATTGCCACTTTCACTTCAGGTCAGGTCACCCTGACCTGACCTAAAGTGAAAGTGGGACGCAATAAATTAAGCTTCCCACAGTAATCACATCCTCTCCTGTCGCCGGGAGAGGAAGTTATTCATTCAGGAGCTTTCAGCTGAGCAGGCAGCATTACTTGCGCTGCTTGGCTGAAAGCTAGTTAACCCTTTGTGAAGGATTACAGCGTGGGACGTGACAGATCGCCGGATAGGTAAGAATAATGTTGTTTTATTATTTTTTCTTTATTATAGGAGATCAAGGGCTTCGCAGGGATTAAGAGTTAAATAAAAGATGGTCAAAAAAATGTGTTTTTATTTCATTAAAATTATTTATTCTTAAAGTGTGTGTGTTTTTTTTTATTTACTTCAATAGGATTAATAATTGATAGTTGTCTAATTGACAGCTCTCAATTATTAACCTGGCTTAAAGTCACCTTTCAATTGCAAGGTGGCTTTAACCCTTATTAACCCATTCGCCACCGCTACAGGGCAATGGGAATAGACAGGCAAAGTGCCAGAAAGGGCTAATCTAATTAGAGATTTGCCTTTTCTGGGGTGTCTGGGGCAGATGTTAGTAGCCAGGGGGGGCACAAAAAAAATGTACCCTCCCTAGGCTATTATTATCTGCCCCACTCGCTGGCTTTGTCTGTCTGGTGGAGAAAATACAGCGGGAGCCCACGCATTTTTTTTCAACAAATTTATACCTTTAATTAACCCCTACATGTCTGCAATTTTGCACACATACACTCATGTAATTGTAACTGTAAACCATATATAAAAAATACATGAAATGACATGGTTAACTGTATGTAAACCATGTGTCATTTCATGTCGGGTCTGTACTTTCACAAAAGCCGGCAATTGAATTAGCGGCTATTACAGTATGTAGAAGTCTATGAACTATAAATATATATATATACATGTCACAACGACATGTATATATATATATATATGTGTTCTATGTGTATATATCTATTCTTTCTTTTGTGATTTAAATACTATTCTTTTGGATCCATTATATGTCCATTTTGCAAGCCTGCGAGAAAATCTCGCAAGTCGGATGTAAATCGGATGTTACAACTATGGTCAGATGCGACTAAATCGCATCTTTCCAGGAAAATCGGATGCCAGACTGATGTCTGTTCTTTACATTTTGGTCGATAATCAACCGACTAAAACGGTCCGATTTTTTAGACATTGTGTGTGACTCCAGCCTAATACTAATACTATACTAATAGCCATACTAATCTGCTCTGCATCGTTACAATTTTAGTATATGTGCTGAAGAAGCAAGCAGAGTCATCTACAGACTCCCGGTGACATGTATAGGGTGTCGCATGTCCAACTCCCGAAAATAGGGAGAGTTACCGTGGAAATGATACTTTTTTCCATTACGATCCTCACAAGATACAGCAGGATGCGTTAAAAAAAAAAAGAGTGTTATTGATTTGATTGTTCGAAGGCCAACAGGAAATCGGTTATGCAAATCTGAATGGGAGGAGCCAACATTTGAACTTCAGGTGGAGTAGGAAAAGCATGATAAGGCTTTCTACATGCATGGGCACATCCTTCGATTTCATCTGTTCGCAAACATGACGAATTAAATATGGATATCTTCATGAATTTGAGTGTCATCATTGCGCAGGGGCCATGCTAATCTGCTCAGTAATGTTCAAATTTTAGTATATGTGCAGCCGAAGCAAGCAGAGTCATCTACAGACTCCCGCTGACATACAGTTATATGAAAAAGTTTGGGCACCCCTATTAATCTTAAGCTTAATGTTTTATAAAAATTGGTGTTTTTGCAACAGCTATTTCAGTTTGATATATCTAATAACTATTGGACACAGTAATGTTTCTGCCTTGAAATGAGGTTTATTGTACTAGCAGAACATGTGCAATCTGCATTCAAACAAAATTTGACAGGTGCATAAGTATGGGCACCTTATAATTTTCTTGTTTTAAATACTCCTACCTACTTTTTACTGACTTACAAAAGCACTTTTTTTGGTTTTGTAACCTCATTGAGCTTTGAACTTCATAGCCAGGTGTGTGCAATCATGAGAAAAGCTACTTAAAGTGGCCACTTGCAAGTTGTTCTCCTGTTTGAATCTCCTCTGAAGAGTGGCATCATGGGCTCCTCAAAACAACTGTCAAATGATCTGAAAACAAAGATTATTCAACATAGTTGTTCAGGGGAAGGATACAAAAAGCTGTCTCAGAGATTTAACCTGTCAGTTTCCACTGTGAGGAACATAGTAAGGAAATGGAAGAACACAGGGACAGTTCTTGTTAAGGCCAGAAGTGGCAGGCCAAGAAAAACATCAGAAAGGCAGAGAAGAAGAATGGTGAGATCAGTCAAGGACAATCCTCAGACCACCTCCAGAGAGCTGCAGCATCAACTTGCTGCAGATGGTGTCACTGTGCATCGGTCAACTATACAACGCACTTTGCACAAGGAGAATCTGTATGGGAGAGTGATGCGAAAGAAGCCGTTTCTGCAGGCACGCCACAAACAGAGTCGGCTGAGGTATGCAAAAGCACATTTGGAGAAGCCAATTTCTTTTTGGAAGAAGGTCCTGTGGACTGATGAAACCAAGATTGAGTTGTTTGGTCATACAAAAAGGCGTTATGCATGGCGTCAAAAAAACACAGCATTCCAAGAAAAACACTTGCCACCCACAGTAAAATTTGGTGGAGGTTCCATCATGCTTTGGGGCTGTGTGGCCAATGCCGGCACCGGGAATCTTTTTAGAGTTGAGGGATGCATGGATTCCACTCAGTATCAGCAGATTCTTGACAATAATGTTCAAGAATCAGTGACAAAGTTGAAGTTACGCAGAGGATGGATCTTTCAGCAAGACAATGATCCAAAACACCACTCCAAATCTACTCACGCATTCATGCAAAGGAACAATTACAATGTTCTGGAATGGCCATCCCAGTCTCCAGACCTGAATATCATTGAACATCTGTGGGATCATTTGAAGAGGGCTGTCCATGCTCGGCGACCATCAAACTTAACTGAACTGGAATTGTTTTGTAAAGAGGAATGGTCAAAAATACCTTCATCCAGGATCCAGGAACTCATTAAAAGGTACAGGAAGCGACTACAGGCTGTTATTTTTGCAAAAGGAGGATCTACTAAATATTAATGTCACTTTTCTGGTGAGGTGCCCATACTTATGCACCTGTCAAATTTTGTTTGGATGCAGATTGCACATTTTCTGTTAGTACAATAAACCTCATTTCAAGGCAGAAACATTACTGTGTCCAAAAGTTATTAGATATATCAAACTGAAATAGCTGCTGCAAAAACACCAATTTTTATAAAACATTAAGCTTAAGATTAATACTGGTGCCCAAACTTTTTCATATAACTGTATATAGGGTGTCGCATGTCCATCTACCGAGAATAGGGAGAGTGACTGTGGAAATGATACTTTTTTTCTATTACGATCCCCACAAGATACAGCAGGATGCGTTAACCCCTTCATGACCCAGGATAAAATGGATCCTAAAATTTGTTGGCCAATTTCTCCTGAGTACACAGATACCTCATATGTGGTCATAAACCACTGTTTGGGCGCAGGGCAGGGCTCAGAAGGGAAGGAGCGCCATTTGACTTTTTGAATGGAAAATATGCTGGAATATTTAGCGGTTGCCATGTCGCATTTGGAGAGTCCCTGTGTGCCTAAACATTGGAGCTTCCCCACAAGTGACCCTATTTTGGAAACTAGACCCCCCCAAGGAACTTATCTAGATGCATAGTGAGCACTTTGAACCCCAGGTACTTCACAAATTGATCCGTAAAAAAAAGAAAGTACTTTTTTTCACAAAAAATTCTTTTAGCCTCAGTTTTTAATTTTCACATGGGCAACAGGATAAAATGGATCCTAAAATTTGTTGGGCAATTTCTCCTGAGTACACAGATACCTCATATGTGGTCATAAACCAGTTTGGGCACACGGCAGGGCCCAGAAGGGAAGGAGCGCCATTTGACTTTTTAAATGGAAAACTAGCTCCAATCGTTAGCTGACACCATGACGCGTTTGGAGAGCCCCTGTGTCTTCATACACCAGCAGTGTGTGAATCCAGCCACGTTACCTGTGCGTCAGACTTACCTTGTGGTCACATTTGTGTGAGGACTCCGTCGTAAGAACTTTACCGCCCTCGCTATAGAGGTTCAAGGACTTATATATCCGGATTCATATAACTGGACTTGTGTATATATATGGACTTGTTTCATTGCATATCACTACGGGTTGTTTGTATATTGTTTTTGGGTGTTTTGCTGTTTCACAAATACATTATTTGCATTCAAAGAAACCCGTCTCTGATTGTTCATTGCCCCACGCTATCAGAATCCTCGAGTTCCTACAATAGTATTACACCCTGTGTGCCTAAACAGTGAAAAAAAACACATGTGACACCATTTTGGAAACTAGACCCCTTATGGAACTTATCTAGATGTGTAACTTGTGAGCACTCTGAACCCCCAAGTGCTTCACAGAAGTTTATAACGCAGAGCCCTGAAAATAAAAAAAATCATTTTTTTCCTCAAAAATGATTTTTTAGCACGCTGTTTTTTATTTTCACAAGGGTAACAGGAGAAATTGGTCCACAAAAGTTGTTGTGCAATTTGTCCTGAGTACACTGGTCTCCCATATGTGGGGATGAACCACTGTTCGGGCACACGTTGAGGCTCGGAAGGAAAGTAGTGACGTTTTGAAATGCCGACTTTGATGGAATGGTCAGCGAGCGTCATGTTATGTTTGCAGAGCCCCTGATGTGCCTAAACAGTAGAAACTCCCCACAAGTGACCCCATTTTGGAAACTAGACCCCGCAAGGAACTTATCTAGATGTGTGGTGAGTACTTTGAACCCCAAGGCCTACACAGAAGTTTATAACACCCGGGCAAGAAAATAAAAAAATCATATTTTTTCCACAAACATGATCTTTTAGTCCCCAATTTTTTTATTTTCCCAAGGGTAACAGGAGAAATTAGACCCCAAAAGTTGTTGTCCAATTTGTCCTGAGTACACTGATATCCCATATGTGGGAGAAAACTACTGTATGGGCACACGTCGGGGCTCGGAAGGGAAGTAGTGACGTTTTGAAATGCCGACTTTGATGGAATGGTCTGCGGGCATCATGTTACGTTTGCAGAGCTCCTGATGTGCCTAAACAGTAGAAACTCCCCACAAGTGGCCCCATTTTGGAAACTAGACCCTGCAAGGAACTTATCTAGATGTGTGGTGAGCACTTTGAACCCCCAAGGGCTACACAGAAGTTTATAACGCCCGGGCATGAAAATAAAAAAATCATATTTTTTCCACAAACATTCTAACCGTAACCCTAATCCTAACCCTAATGCTAACCCTAAGGCTAACCCTAAGGCTAACCCTAACCTTAGTTCTAACTCTAACCCTAAGGCTAGGTTCATATTGCATTTTACCAGCCCGTTCAACACATAGCGTTGATGTGCTGGTAACGGTATAGCATAACGCGATTGCGTTATGCTATACCCGCTAGCGCAGATGAATCAGCAGATGATTCATCTGTGCTAGTGGTGACGGAGCCCAGATGCTGCAGCCGGCGTCCGAGGCTCCGTCACTGAATGACGGCACTTTGCGAACGCATGCCGCTTTACGGCATGCGTCGCAATGCGCCCAACAATGGGGGTGAAGGGCAGCGTTAACGGACTGCCATAACGCCATATGAACTCAGCCTAACCCTAACCCTAAGTCCCGTGCACACATTGCAGATTCACTTGCCAATTTTTACGTGTGGATTTTGCTAAATCCGCAGGTAAAATTACCTGCGTTTTACCTGCGGATTTAGCGCGGATTAAGGGCCTGTGCACACATTGCGGATTTACTGCGGTTTTTGTGCGGATTTGCCATGCGGTTTTACACCTATAATGGAATAGGTGTAAAAACGCTGCGGAATCCGCACAAAGAATTGACATGCTGCGGATTTAAAACCGCACCAAATCTGCGCGGAAAAATCCGCAGCATGTGCACAGCGTTTTTTTTTACAATTTATTTGCATTGTACTGTACATGGTTTCCGGATCTGCTGCGTATCCGCAGCAAAATCCACAACGTGTGCACAGGAAAAAAAAAAAATTCTTTATTTTATTATTTGTCCCTACCTATGGGGGTGATAAAGGGGGCGTTTATTTACAGTTTTTTTATTTTGATCACTGTGAGAGAGTATCACAGTGATCAAAATATATATTTTTTTACACTAGAGGGCGCACTGCGCATGCGCCAGCCGGCGGGCGCACTGCGCATGCGCCCGCAATTTTCCAATATGGCGGCGCCCATGAAGAGTCTCGGACGGTCGCAGTGACGGGTCCACGGGGCCAGAAGACCGGAAGAGGTGAGAAGAGCGGAGGGGGGGGGTGATCGGAAGGCGGGGGGAGCAGATCAAAGCGGAGGGAGAGGATCGGAGCGCAGGGCAGCAGAAAGTAACGGCAGTGACCGATCGCTGCCATCAATCGCTGGCGGCTGCCGATCACCATGGTCACTCGGTGTGGGGAGGGTGGGAACTCGGTGTCCAGCCATGGCAGATGCTATTGCAGCATCGGCCATGGCTGGATTGTAATATTTCACCAAATATCATTGGTGAAATATTACAGATTGCTCTGATTGGCTGTTTCACTTTTAACAGCCAATCAGAGCGATCGTAGCCACGTGGGGGTTAAGCCACCCCCACTGTGGTGATGCACAAAGGGTCTTGTGCCTGCGGGTCGGGTGACCTTTCAGTGACCCCGGTCACCCGACCCGCAGGAACATGATTTATAGCATGACGCCTACGTAGGCGTCATGGGTCGGGATGCCACTGGTTTTCATGACGCCTACGTAGGCGTCATGGGTCGGGAAGGGGTTAAAAGAAAAAAAAAGTGTTATTGATTTGATTGCTCGAAGGCCAACATGAAATAATTTATGCAAATCTGTCCATCTCCTGAAAATAGGGAGAGTGACTGTGGAAATGATACTTATTTTCATTAAGATCCCCACAAGATACAGCAGGATGCATTAAAAAAAAAAAGATTGTTATTGATTTGATTGCTCGAAGGCGAACAAGAAATCAGTTATGCAAATCTGAATGGGAGGAGCCAACATTTTGAACTTCAGGTGGACTTGGAAAAGCATGATAAGGCTTTCTATATGCATGGGCGCATCCTTCGATTTCATCTGTTCACAAACATGATTAATTAAATATGGAAATCTACATGAATTTGAGCATCATCCTTGCGCAGGAACCATGCTAATCTGCTCAGTATCGTTCCAATTTTAGTATATGTGCTGCCGAAGCAAGCAGAGTCATCTACAGACTCCAGGTGACATATATAGGGTGTCGCATGTCCATCTCGCGAAATTAGGGAGAGTGACTGTGGAAATGATCCTTTTTTCCATTACAATCCCCAGAAGATACAGCAGGATGCGTTAAAAAAAAAAAGAGTGTTATTGATTTGATTGCTCGAAGGCCAACATGAAATCAGTTATGCAAATCTGAATGGAAGGAGCCAACATTTTGAACTTCAGGTGGACTTGGAAAATCATGATAAGGCTTTCTATATGCATTTTCATCTGTTCGAAAACATGACTAATTAAATATGTAAATCTTCATGAATTTGAGTGTCATCCTTGCGCAAGGGCCATGCTAATCTGCTCTGTATCGTTCCAATTTTACTATATGTGCTGCCGAAGCAAGCAGAGTCATCTACAGGCTTCCGGTGACATGTAAAGTGTGTCGCATGTCCATCTCCCAAAAAATAAGGAGAGTGACTGTGGAAATGATACTTTTTTAATAATAATAATAATAAACTCTATTTATATAGCGCCAACATATTCCGCAGCGCTTTACAGTTTAACAGTTTCAAAACTCAAGTCATTAGTAACAACGTTAACAATACAATAATTAAAGTAAAATAAGACGACCCTGCTCGTGAGAGCTTACAATCTACAATGAGGTGGGGGAGATACAAAGTACAGGTGTGTATACACAATGGTGTATTTACAATGATGGTCCAGCCATCTTGAGGGAGTGAGGGATGGATGGAGATAGTGAATGGGCTACACACACACACTAAAGGTACTGCCACACTAAACAATCCCGCTAGCGATCACGATAACGACGCATACTAATGCGATCGCTAGCGGGATTGTTTCTATATCGCTAAAGTGCGGCCACATTTAGCGATATAGTTAACGACGCTATCGCCGTTAGCGATCTTCTTAACGACTTTAGCGGTACAAAAGTACCGCTAAATCGCTAAGAAAAGGTGCCACACAGCGATAAGATACTTACCCAGCGGGAGCGCCGACGAGAAAATAGGGTCCGGAACGATTCCAGCGACGAGCGAGATCACAGCAGGAAGCTCGTCGCTGGAAGCTGCCGCACTGAACAATATCGCTAACGGGATCGCTAAATAGTGACGTTTTTTAGCGATCCCGTTAGCGATATTGTTTAGTGTGGCATACCCTTTACACCTAGAATGACTTTGATTAGTGAACGTGATAGGCCGCTCTGAACAAATGTGTTTTGAGGGAGCACCTGAAACTATGCAAATTGTGGATAGTCCTAATTTCTTGGGGTTTAGCATTCCAGAGGATTGGCGCAGCGCGGGAGAAGTCTTGGAGTTGGGAGTGGGAGGTACGGATTAGTGCAGAGTTTAGTCGAAAGTCGTTAGCAGAGCGCAGCAGTCGGTTAGGCCGATAGACAGAAATGAGGGGGAGATGTAGGGGGGTGCTGCACTGTGGAGAGCTTTGTAGGTGAGAACAAGTACTTTGAATTGGATCCTATAATGAATGGGCAGCCAATGTAAGGACTGGCGAAGAGAGGACGCGTCCGAGTACTGATTAGCCAGATGGTTGACCCTGGCTGCTGCATTAAGTATGGACTGGAGAGGGGATAGTCGAGTAACGGGGAGACCAAGTAATAGAGCGTTGCAGTAGTCCAGGCGGGAGTGGATCAATGCTACAGTGAGTGTTTTTGTTGTTTCCATGGTGGGAAAAAGGCGGATTCTAGAGATGTTCTTTAGGTGTAGGCGGCAAGAGCGGGCAAGAGATTGTATATGGGAGGTGAAGGAGAGATTGGTGTCAAACATAACACCCAGACAGCGAGCCTGCTGCCGGGGTGTTATTATGGTGCCGCCCACGGAGAGGGAAATGTCTAATTTAGGGAGGTTAGAAGATGGAGGGAGCAGAAGAAGTTCAGTTTTGGAGAGGTTGAGTTTCAGATAGAGAGCGGACATGATGTTGGAGACTGCGGACAGACAGTCAGTGGCGTTCTGTAGTACAGAGGGGGTAAGGTCGGGGGATGACGTGTATAGTTATGTGTCATCAGCATAAAGATGGTACTGAAAGCCAAATCTGCTGATGGTCTGTCCAATTGGGGCTGTGTAGAGAGAGAAGAGAAGGGGGCCAAGGACTGAGCCCTGAGGTACCCCGACAGCGAGAGGAAGAGGAGATGACGTGGAGCCAGAGAACAAAACACTGAAGTAGCAGTCAGAAAATAGGAAGAGAACCAGGAGAGCGCAGTGTTCTTAATGCCTAGTGACTGGAGCATAGAGAGTAGGAGACGGTGGTCAACCGTGTTGAAAGCTGCAGAAAGGTCGAGAAGAATGAGCAGAGAGTGGTCACCATTACGTTTTGCTGTCAGAAGGTCATTGGTCACTTTGATGAGTGCAGTTTCAGTCGAATGTAGGGGGCGGAAGCCGGACTGTGAAGGGTCTAGGAGGGAGTGAATGGAGAGGTAACGGGTAAGGCGGGAGTAGACTAGGCGCTCCAAAAGTTTAGAGATGAAGGGGAGATTGGAGACCGGTCTGTAGTTGTTTGTGCAGGAAGGGTCGAGAGCGGGTTTCTTTAGTAATGGAGTAATGATGGAGTGTTTGAAGGAGGATGGAAAAATGCCAGAGGAGAGGGAGAGATTAAAGATTGTAGTTAGGTGAGTTGTGACAACTGGAGAGAGAGACTGGAGGAGTTGTGAGGGAATTGGGGTCCGTAGTGCATGTAGTGGGACGAGAGGAAGAGAGGAGTCTGGAGACTTCTTCTGTGATGGGATCAAATGTGGAAAGTGAGCCAGGGGAAATGCAGGGAGGGATGGGAGTCACAGCACTCGGTGGTTGGGAGTAGATTTCCTGACGGATATTATCTATTTTTTCTATAAAGTGGGAGGCCAGGTCATCAGCACAAATGTCTGTGATAGGGGCTTGTGCTTTTGGCCTGAGCAGGGAGTGAAAAGTTTCAAAAAGTTTCTTGGGGTTGTTGGCTAGTGAGGAGATCAGGGTGGTGAAGTAGGTCTGTTTGGCGAGGTGAAGGGCAGCGTTATAAGTTCTTAACATAAATTTGAAGTGGATGAAGTCTTCTGATGCGCGGGTTTTTCTCCATAGGCGTTCAGCACTCCTAGAGCATCGCTGGAGGAGTTGAGTTTGCAATGTGAGCCAGGGCTGTTTTACTGTGTGTTTGGAAGTTCTGAGGGTGAGCGGCGCTACTTGGTCAAGGGTGCTTCTAAGAGTGTCATTGTAGTGATGAACAGCCAGATCAGGACAGGAAAAAGAGGAGATTGGGGACAGTGATGAGTGTAGGGAGTCTGAAAGTGTCTGAGGGTTAATGGCTTGTAGATTTCTGAATGTGTGGTAGGTACGAGTGTGCTGGGTGGTCGAGGATTTGTGAGCGTGAAGGAGAGAATGTTGTAGTCAGAGAGTGGAAGCGGTGAGTTATTTAGGTGGGAGATTGAACAGAACCAGACAAAGACCAGGTCAAGGCTGTTACCGTCCTTGTGTGTCTCCGAGGTTGAAAGCTGTGAGAGGCCTAGAGAAGTGGTTAGTGATAGAAGCTGGGATGCAGATGTGGAAGTGTGGCTGTTAATGGGGATGTTAAAGTCTCCAAGAATAAGGGTTGGTAGTTCTGAGGACATGAAGTGCGTCAGCCAGGCTGAGAAGTGGTCAAGGAACTGGGTGGGCGAGCCTGGGGGCCGATATATGACCGCTACTCTGAGGGAGAGGGGACGGAAGAGCCTGATAATGTGGACCTCGAAAGAAGGAAATGAGAGTGATGGAATTGGGGGCATGACCTGGAAAGTTCATTGTGGGGACAGGAGCATGCCGACTCCACCACCATGTCTGTTTGTGGGTCTCGGGGAATGGGAGAATTGTAAGCCACTATAGTAAATGGCAGCAGGGGGACCGTGTCAGAATCCTGAATCCAGGTTTCAGTGAGGGCCAACAGATTAAGAGAGTTGTTCAGAAAGTAGTTGTGCAGGAAGGGAAGCTTGTTGCATATAGACCGTGGATTCCAGAGGGCACAATTAAAAAGAGGAGATGAGGGAGTGCAAGTAATATTAATAAAATTATTATGGTTTCGATATGAGGTAGGGTAGCGGTTGAGGTTGGGGGATGGTGGACCAGGGTTGGGGGAGATGTCCCATGAAATCAGTAGGAGTAGGAAGATAAAAAGCAAGTAGTTCTTGGAATTGTAAGTAGTTTTTTTCTGCGATGTGCTTGGGCAAGATGGGCTGAGGTTTTTCAGGAAGGTGAGAAGTGCATGGGAGCTGTACATGGGAGAGGGAAGTATAAAGGGGCTGATGTGTATGAGTCGTGATGGAGGGGGGATGGGGCGGTGAATGTGGATGGCAAGGAAATACAGGAGGATAGAAATAAAGTACATGGTTAAAAGGGAAAGCAAAGTTTGGTTTACCTGATTCCTGCCCTGATTAACTGCCATGGATAACTGCCATTTACATGATGCTTAGCTTCTGTGATGCTTTGCTTTATGGGATGCTTGCGTGATGCACCCCACACTGCGTGGACCCTTAGAATGCTGCTAAATATATAGGCCACACTACAGGGACAGGAGAGAGGGATTGTGGGAGCTGGTTTGGGATAATTTGGCAGCTGGGGCCA
Source organism: Oophaga sylvatica (assembly GCA_033576555.1). NCBI lineage: Eukaryota > Metazoa > Chordata > Amphibia > Anura > Dendrobatidae > Oophaga > Oophaga sylvatica. The sequence continues at coordinate 333,095,001 of JARQOD010000002.1, read as the reverse complement.
GCACACCAGGGGGTGGTTAGATAATCAAAAGCACTAGACCTGGCTACATCTATATGCTATAGCAACATCCACCTGATAAGATCTAGAGAGGCCCCAGTCGTTGATATAAAGCAGTAAGATCCCCACAAGATACAGCAGGATGCGTTAAAAAAAAAAAAAAAAAAAGAGTGCTATTGATTTGATTGCCCGAAGGCCAACATGAAATCAGTTATGCAAATCTGAATGGGAGGAGCCAATATTTTGAACTTCAGGTGGACTTGGAAAAGCATGATAAGGCTTTCTAAATGCATGGGCGCATCTGTTGATTTCATCTGTTCGAAAACATGATGAATAAAATATGAATTAACTGTGGAACTCTTCATGAATTTGAGTGTCATCCTTGCGCAGGGGCCATGCTAATCTGCTCTGTATCGTTCCAATTTTAGTATATGTGCTGCCGAAGCAAGCAGAGTCATCTACGGACTCCCGGTGACATGTACAAGGTGTCGCATGTCCATCTCCCGATAATAGGGAGAGTGACTGTGGAAATTATACTTTTTTTCCATTACCCCACAAGATACAGCAGGATGCTTTAAAAATAAAAAAAAAGAGTTATTGATTTGATTGCTCGAAGGCCAACATGAAATCAATTTTGCAAACCTGAATGGGAGGAGCCAATATTTTGAACTCTAGGTGGACTTGGAAAAGCATGATAAGGCTTTCTATATGCATGGGCGCATCCGTTGATTTCATCTGTTCGAAAACAGGATGAATAAAATATGGAACTCTTCATGAATTTGAGTGTCATCCTTGCGCAGGGGCAATGCTAATCTGCTCTGTATCGTTCCAATTTTATTATATGTGCTGCCAAAGCAAGCAGAGTCATTTACAGACTCCCGGTGACATGTATAGGGTGTAGCATGTCCATCTCCCGAAAATAGGGAGAGTGACTGTGGAAAAGATACTTTTTTTCCATTAAGATCCCCACAAGATACAGCAGGATGCAATAAAAAAAAAGGAGTGTTATTGATTTGATTGCTCGAAGGCCAACATGAAATCAGTTATGCAAATCTGAATAGGAGGAGCCAACAGTCTGAACTTCAGGTGGACTTGGAAAAGCATGATAAGGCTTTCTATATGCATGGGCGCATCCGTCGATTTCATCTGTTCGAGAACATGATGAATAATGTTGTGAATGTGTTAGAAATGAATTCTGAGCAGAAGCTCCCTCTGGTGGTTACAAACAGTACTGAACCATTCAATGAAGATTGGCAATCAGGAGTTACAGACTGGTCTTATATAAGGGAGGTTCCCTCCCATCATGGTTGCCAGTGATCAATTGTTCTTGTCTCAACTGTGTTCCTGGTTCACTTGGAAGCTTGCTGAGTCTTGCCTCTTCTCCTGCTCTCAGATAAGATATTTTCTGTTTTTATTTTTGTGCTTGCTTTTTGCATTGTTCCCTGCACTTCTGTGGAGGTCAGCCAAGTAAATCTGCATCCTTGCCCCCCCATAGGAGCTATGACTGCGCTTTTGAATTAGTGCCTGGTAGTAAATTCCCTAAAGGTCGCCTTTTTAACTTGTCTGTACCTGAACATGACGCTATGCGGTCTTATATCAAGGAGTCATTGGAGAAGGGTCATATCAGACCATCCTCTTCACCCTTGGGTGCCGGTTTTTTCTTTGTGGCCAAAAAGGATGGTTCATTAAGGCCGTGTATTGATTATCGTCTCTTGAACAATATCACTGTGAAATATCAATATCCCTTGATTTCTGACCTGTTTTCCAGGGTGAAAAGTGCTACTTGGTTTACCAAGCTTGACCTCAGGGGGGCGTATAACCTTATTCGCATTAAGCACGGGGATGAATGGAAGACGGCGTTTAATACCCCAGAGGGGCATTTTGAGTACCTAGTGATGCCCTTTGGGCTCACTAATGCTCCTTCCGTCTTCCAGTCCTTCATGAATGACATTTTCAGGGATTTTGTGGATAAATTTCTGATTGTTTATTTGGATGATATCTTGATTTTTTCCAATGACTGGGACTCTCATGTGAAACATGTTCGGACTGTGTTCCAGATTTTGAGAGAGAATGCTCTGTATGTGAAGGGATCAAAGTGTCTTTTTGGCGTACAGAGGATCTCATTTCTGGGATTCATTTTGTCCCCATCTGTTATTGAAATGGACCCGGTCAAGGTTCAGGCCATCTGTGATTGGGTCCAACCTACTTCATTAAAGGCTGTTCAGAGATTCTTGGGTTTTGCCAATTTTTATCGTAAATTTATTGGTAATTTCTCTGTTATTGTTAAACCATTGACTGATTTGACCAAAAAGGGTTCTGATTTGGTGAATTGGCCTCCTGAGGCAGTCTCTGCGTTTCAGGAACTTAAGCAGAGATTCACTTCTGCTCCTGTTCTACGGCAGCCTGATGTTTCTCTGCCATTTCAGGTGGAGTTTGATGCCTCTGAAATTGGGGCAGGTGCCGTTTTGTCCCAAAGAGATCCAGAGACCTCTAAAAGTAACCCTTGTGCCTTTTTCTCTCGAAAATTTTCTCCAACTGAACATAATTATGACGTGGGTAATCGGGAGTTATTGGCCATGAAGTGGGCTTTTGAAGAGTGGGGACATTGGCTGGAGGGAGCCAAACATCAGGTGGTGGTCCTCACGGACCATAAGAATCTGGTTTATCTGGAATCAGCCAAGCGACTTAATCCTAGACAGGCCAGGTGGGCCTTGTTTTTCACACGTTTTAATTTTGTGGTTTCCTTTCTTCCTGGCACTAAGAATGTTAAGGCGGATGCCCTCTCGAGGAGTTTCCTTGCGGACTCTCCTGAGTTATCTGATCCTGCTGTTATTTTGAAAGAGGGTGTAGTTCTTTCCGCCATCTCGCCCAATTTGAGACTGGCTCTGGAAGGGTGTCAGGAGGATAAACCCGAGCGCTGCCCTATTGGGAAATTGTTTGTCCCAGACCAGTGGAAAAAGAGTGTGATGTCTGAGATTCATTGTTCCGCGTTGGCTGGTCATCCCGGAATTTTTGGTACCAGAGACTTGGTTAGTCGGTCCTTTTGGTGGCCTACTTTGTCTCGTGACGTCAGGGAATTTGTGCAGTCCTGCGGGACTTGCTCTCGCTCCAAGCCTTGCTCTCGCTCTAGTGGTTTGTTGATGCCATTGCCTGTGCCCAATAGACCATGGACCCATATCTCTATGGATTTCATTTCCGACCTCCCTGTTTCTCAGAGAATGACCGTTATCTGGGTGATTTGTGATAGGTTTTCCAAAATGATACATCTTGTGCCATTACCTAAGTTGCCTTCCTCCTCCGAATTGGTGCCTTTGTTCCTTCAGCACGTGGTTCGGTTACATGGCATTCCTGAGAACATTGTGTCTGACAGAGGAGTCCAGTTTGTTTCCAGATTTTGGAGGACTTTTTGTTCTAAACTTGGTGTTCAATTGTCTTTCTCCTCGGCTTTTCATCCTCAGACCAATGGACAAACTGAGAGAACAAACCAGACATTGGAGACTTATCTGAGATGCTTTGTGTCTGCTGATCAAGATGACTGGGTCTCTTTTTTGCTTTTGGCTGAGTTTGCTCTTAATAATAGGGCTAGCTCTGCCACTTTGATGTCTCCATTTTTCTGCAATTTTGGGTTTCACCCTCGATTTTCTTCGGGACAGACGGAGGCTTCTGTCTGTCCAGGTGTTGACTCTGTTGTGGAGCGTATGCAGCAGATTTGGGACCAGGTAGTGGAGAGGTTGTCCCTCTCTCAGGAGAGGGCCCAGCGGTTTGCCAACCGGCATAGGACTGATGGTCCTCGGTTTGATGTGGGGGACTTGGTCTGGTTGTCCTCAAGAAATATCCCTATGAGAGTTGCATCTCCTAAGTTTAAGCCTAGGTTCATTGGACCTTATAAGATCATGTAGATTCTTAATCCTGTTTCCTTTCGTTTACTTCTTCCAGGGACATTTAAGATCCATAAAGTGTTCCACAAGTCCTTATTGAAGAGGTTTGTCGAGCCAGTGGTTCCTATGGCTGCGCCTCCTGACCCTGTTTTGGTTGAGGGCAATCTGGAGTATGTGGTTGAGAAAATATTGGATTCTCGTTTTTCTAGACGGAAACTCCAGTATTTGGTTAAGTGGAGAGGTCAGGACAATTCTTGGGTGTTTGCTTCGGACATCCATGCTAGGAGACTGATCCATGCGTATCACAGAGCTCATCCTGACCGACCTGGTTGCCCAAATGAGGGTTCGGTGACCCCTCCTCAAGGGGGGGTACTGTTGTGAATGTGTTAGAAATGAATTCTGAGCAGAAGCTCCCTCTGGTGGTTACAAACAGTACTGAACCATTCAATGAAGATTGGCAATCAGGAGTTACAGACTGGTCTTATATAAGGGAGGTTCCCTCCCATCATGGTTGCCGGTGATCAATTGTTCTTGTCTCAACTGTGTTCCTGGTTCACTTGGAAGCTTGCTGAGTCTTGCCTCTTCTCCTGCTCTCAGATAAGATATTTTCTGTTTTTATTTTTGTGCTTGCTTTTTGCATTGTTCCCTGCACTTCTGTGGAGGCCAGCCAGGTCCCCTCTGGGGACTTGTGCTCCTCTTAGTTTATCTGAGCCACTGTTATTTGTTCATTTGCCTTTTCCAGTTTTTTCAGTGGCTGCGGCTTAGTTTTGTTACACCAGAGAACTAATTTAGGTGGTAGAGGTCGTGTGATCTCAGGTGTTTTTGCAATTAGTAGAGTTGGTATTTTTTAGGGTTTTTTGGATTGCAGCAAGTGTCCTTCCTATCCTTTTTCTTTCTAGGCAGATTGGGCCCCAACGTTTGCTCTTACTATTTTCTGTCTGTGTCTGTATTTCCTCTTGTCTAACCGCCATTACATGTTTGGGGGCTTCCTATGTTCTTTGGGGATCTGCTCCGGGGCAGATAGATTTCCTCTTTCTATCTTTAGGTGTAGTTAACCTCTCAGGCTGTGACGAGGCGTCTAGGACCAGCGTAGGAACGCTCCACGGCTGCCTTTAGTTGTGGTGGTTAGTCAGGGTATTGCAATCCAGTAGATTCCAACCTCTCTGGTGTATTGCCGTTTTTGCCTCAGCTACCAAATCACAACAGAATAATGTATTGAATGCTTGACGAATTTGAGTGTCATCCTTGCGCAGGAGCCATGCTAATCTGCTCTGTATCGTTCCAACTTTAGTATATGTGCTGACGAAGCAAGCACAGTCACCTACAGACTCCCGGTGACATATATAGGGTGTCGCATGCCCATCTCTCGAAAATTGGGAGAGTGACTGTGGAAATGATACTTTTTTTTCCATTACCCCACAAGATACAACAGGATGCGTTAAAAAAATAAAAAGAGTGTTATTGATTTGATTGCTCGAAGGCCAACATGAAATCAGTTATGCAAATCTGAATGGGAGGAGCCAACATTTTTAACTTCAGGTGGTCTTGGAAAAGCATGATAAGGTTTTCTATATGCATGGGCGCATCCTTTGATTTCATCTGTTCGAAAACATGACGAATAAAATATGGAACGCTTCACGAATTTGAGTGTCATCCTCGTGCAGGGGCCATGCTAATCTGCTCTGTATCATTCCAATTTTGGTATATGTGCTGTCGAAGCAAGCACAGTCATCTACAGGCTCTCGGTGAAATACACTGCTTAAAAAACTAAAGCGAACACTTAAACAACAGAATATAACTCCAAGTAAATCAAACTTCTGTGAAATCAAACTGTCTACTTAGGAAGCAACACTGATTGACAATCAATTTCACATGCTGTTGTGCAAATGGAATAGACAACAGATGGAAATTATTGGCAATTATCAAGACACACTCAATAAAGGAGTGGTGCTGCGGGTGGGGACTACAGACCACATCTCAGTACCAATGCTTTCTGGCTGATGTTTTGGTCACTCTTGAATGTTGGTTGTGCTTTCACACTCATGGTAGCATGAGACGGACTCTAAAACCCACACAAGTGGCTCAGTTAGTGCAGCTCATCCAGGATGGCACATCAATGTGACCTGTGGCAAGAAGGTTTGCTGTGTCTGTCAGCGTAGTGTCCAGAGGCTGGAGGCGCTACCAGGAGACAGGCCAGTACACCAGGAGCCATGGAGGGGACCGTAGGAGGGCAACAACCCAGCAGCAGGACCACTACCTCTGCCTTTGTGCAAGGAGGAACAGAAGAAGCACTGCCAGAGCCCTGCAAAATGACCTCCAGCAGGCCACAAATGTGCATGTGTCTGCACAAATGGTTTGAAACCGACTCCATGAGGGTGGTCTGAGTGACCAACGTCCACAGGTGAGGGTTGAGCTCACAGCCCAGCACCGTGCAGGACGCTTGGCATTTGCCACAGAACACCAGGATTGGCAAATTCGCCACTGGCGCCCTGTGCTCTTCACAGATGAAAGCAGGTTCACACTGAACACATGTGACAGACGTGACAGAGTCTGGAGACGCCGTGGAGAGTGATATGCTGCCTGCAACATCCTTCAGCATGACCGGTTTGACAGTGGGTCAGTAATGGTGTGGGGTGGCATTTCTTTGGAGGGCCGCACAACCCTCCATGTGCTCGCCAGAGGTAGCCTAACTGCCATTAGATAGAGATGAGATCCTGAAACCCCTTGTGAGACCATATGCAGGTGCGGTTGGCCCTGGGTTCCTCCTAATGCAGGACAATGCCACTCCTCATGTGGCTGGAGTGTGTCAGCAGTTCCTGCAAGATAAAGACGTTAAAGCTATGGATTGGCCCGCCTGTTCCCCAGACCTGAATCCAATTGAGCACATCTGGGACATCATGTCTCGCTTCTTCCACCAACGTCACGTTGCACCACAGACTGTCCAGTAGTTGGCGGATGTTTTAGTCCAGGTATGGGAGGAGATCCCTCAGGAGACCATCCGCCGCCTCATCAGGATCATGCCCAGGCGTTGTACAGTAGGAAGGTCATACAGGCACGTGGAGGCCACACACACTACTGAGCATCATTTTGACTTGTTTTAAGGACATTACATTCCACTTTAATTTTGGGTGTGACTCCAAATCCAGGCCTCCATTGGTTAATAAATTTGATTTCCAGTGATGATTTTTGTGTGATTTTGTTGTCAGCACATTCAACTTTGTACAGAACAAAGTATTCAATGAGAATATTTCATTCATTGAGATCTAGAATGTGTTATTTGAGTGTTCCCTGTATTTTTTTGAGCAGTGTATATAGGGCGCCGCATGTCCATCTCCCGAACTTAGGGAGAGTGAATGTGGAAATTATACTTTTTTTCCATTAAGATCCTCATAAGAAACAGCAGGAAGATGCATAGTACTGCTTATTGGCATGCAAACTGGAATGAAGTTTTTTTTTTTTTTATAAGAGTGTTATTGGTTTGATTGCGCGGAGGCCAACATGGAATCAGTTATGCAAATCTGAATGGGAGGAGCCAACATTTTGAACTTCAGGTAGACTTCTTAAAGCATGATATGGCTTTCCATATGCATGGGCGCATCCTTCGATTTCATCTGTTCGAAAACACGACGAATAAAATATGGAATGCTTTACGAATTTGAATGTCATCCTTGGGCAGGGGCCATGCTAATCTTTTCTGTATCGTTCCAATTTTAGTATATGTGCTGCCGAAGCAAGCAGAGTCATCTACAGACTTCCAGTGACATATATAGGGTGTCGCATGTCCATCTCCCGAACTTAGGGAGAGTGAATGTGGAAATGATTCTTTTTTCCATTAAGATCCTCACAAGATACATCAGGACGCAGCATAGTACTGCTAATTAGCATGCAAACTGGAATTAAGTTTTAAAAAAAGAGTGTTATTGATTTGATTGCTCGAAGGCCAACATGAAATGTTATGAAAATCTGAATGGGAGGAGCCAACATTTTGAACTTCAGGTGGACTTGTAAAAGCATGATAAGGCTTTCTATATGCATGGGAGCATCCTTTGATTTCATCTGTTCGAAAACATGACAAATAAAATAAGGAACCCTTCACGAATTTACGTCTGATCCTAGTGCATGGGCCATGCTAATCTTCTCTGTATCGTTTGAGTACTGCAGTAATTAAGTACAGTCATAGATAGACCATTATTTTTAATCTTTAAAGATTCCATAATAACAGGGTCTGTACCACAGGGCTAGCGTATAGCAAATGTGGTGCCAATATTCAAAAAGGGGACAAAAGCTGAGCTTGGAAATTATAGGCCAGTAAGATTAACCTCTACTGTGGATAAAATCCTGGAGGGTTTTCTAAGAGATACTATAGTGGAGTATCTGAAGAATAACCTCGTGACGCAATATCAGCATGGGTTTACGAGAGACCGTTCTTGTCAGACTAATCTGATAAGCTTTTATGAAGGGGTAAGTTCCGGACTGGACCAAGGGAATGCAGTGGACGTGGTGTATATGGACTTTCAAAAGCTTTTGATACGGTGCCACACAAAAGGTTGATACATAAAATGAGAACAATGGGATAGGGGAAAATATGTGTAAGTGGGTTAAGAGATGGCTCAGGGATATTAAACAAAGGGTAGTTATTAATGGAGCACACTCAGACTGGGTCACGGTTAGCAGTGGGGTACCGCAGGGGTCAGTATTGGGGCCGCTTCTTTTTAACATATTTATTAATGACCTTGT
>JARQOD010000002.1:333062166-333086289 GCA_033576555.1 Oophaga sylvatica | reverse complement strand
TGGCTCCACTCCCCCTCCCATCCTTGTATGCATAGCTGGGCTCCCCCGTCCTCTCCCATCATACTTACCCTGACACCGTCACTGCACGTCCCTGCATCTCTATCCCGGCGTGTCAGCTTCTTCCTCTGTGGTGCGGTCACGTGGTACCGCTCATTAAGGTCATGAATATGGACGCCACGCCTATGGGAGTGGAGTCGCGCCATATTCATGACCTTAATGAGCGGTACTACGTGACCGCTCAGCACAGGATCGAAGCAGACGTGCCGGGACAGGGATGGAAGGCGAGTATGTACATAGAGATGACCCGCGGCTACCGTTGGGAGATCAGCGGCTAGGGCCGCTGATCTCCCGACGATAGCGGTGGTGTGCCTGTCGCTGATTGATCGTGTCCAATCAGCGACGCAGGATTTCCGTTACAGACGGAAGTGAAAAGTTAGACAATTAAATATAAATATATATATATATATATATATATATATATATATATATATATAATATATATATATATATATATATATATATACATACACACACACACACACACAGTACAGACCAAAAGTTTGGACACACCTTCTCATTCAATGATTTTTCTGTATTTTCATGGCTATGAAAATTGTAGAATCACACGGAAGGCATCAAAACTATGAATTAACACATGTGGAATTATACATTACACTTTACAAAAAAGTGTGAAACAACTGAAAATATGTGTTATATTCTAGGTTCTTCAAAGTAGCCACCTTTTGCTTTGATTACTGCTTTGCACGCAGAAAAGGTGAACGGCTGGACTCTACATGCCTAGTTCCCACCGTGAAGCATGGAGGAGGTGGTGTGATGGTGTGGGGTGCTCTGCTGGTGACACTGTTGGGGATTTATTCAAAATTGAAGCAGTGAGCGGTCCAGCTCACCACAAATCATCTCGATTGGGTTCAGGTCTGGTGACTGTGGAGGCCTGGTCATCTGGCGTAGCACCCCAACACTCTCCTTCTTGGTCAAAAAGCCCTTACACAGCCTGGAGGTGTGTTTGGGGTCATTGTCCTGTTAAAAAATAAATGATGGTCCAACTAAGCGCAAACCGGATGGAATAGCATGCTGTTGCAAGATGCTGTGGTAGCCATGCTGGTTAAGTATGCCTTCAATTTTGAATAAATCCCCAACAGTGTCACCAGCAAAACGCCCCCACACCACCACACCTCCTCCTCCATGCTTCACGGTGGGAACCAGGCATGTAGAGTCCATCCGTTCATCTTTTCTGCGTGCAAAGCAGTAATCAAAGCAAAAGGTGGCTACTTTGAAGAAGCTAGAATATAAGACATATTTTCAGTTGTTTCACACTTTTTTGTTAAGTGTAATGTATAATTCCACATGTGTTAATTCATAGTTTTGATGATTTCAGTGTGATTCTACAATTTTCATAGTCATGAAAATACAGTAAAACATTGAATGAGAAGGTGTGTCCAAACTTTTGGTCCGTACTGTATGTATGTATATATATATATACACATATATATATATATATATATATATATATATATATATATATACACACATACATACATACATACATACATACATACATACAGTACAGACCAAAAGTTTGGACACACCTTCTCATTTAAAGATTTTTCTGTATTTTCATGACTATGAAAATTGTACATTCACACTGAAGGCATCAAAACTATGAATTAACACATGTGGAATTATATACTTAACAAAAAAGTGTGAAACAACAGAAATTATGTCTTATATTCTAGGTTCTTCAAAGTAGCCACCTTTTGCTTTGATGACTGCTTTTTTATTATTATTATTTATTTCTATAGCACCATTGATTCCATGGTGCTGTACATGAGAAGGGGTTACATACAAATTACAGGTATCACTTACAGAAAACAAACTAACAATGACAGCCTGATACAGAGGGGAGAGGACCCTGCCCTTTCAGGCTTACATTCTACAGGATTGTGAGGCAGGAGGCAGTAGGTCGGGGGGTTGCAGCAGTTCCGGCGTTGGTTGAGGCGATATCTCCGGTAGTGGTGAGGAGGTAGCAGGGTCACTGCTTTGCAAACTCTTGGTATTCTCTTGATGAGCTTCAAGAGGTAGTCACCGAAATGGTCTTCCAACAATCTTGAAGGAGTTCCCAGAGATGCTTAGCACTTGTTGGCCCTTTTGCCTTCACTCTGTGGTCCAGCTCACCCCAAACCATCTCGATTGGGTTCAGGTCTGGTGACTGTGGAGGCCAGGTCATCTGGTGTAGCACCCCAACACTCTCCTTCTTGGTCAAATAGCCCTTACACAGCCTGGAGGTGTGTTTGGGGTCATTGTCCTATTGAAAAATAAATTATGGTCCAACTGAACGCAAACCGGATGGAATAGCATGCCGCTGCAAGATGCTGTGGTAGCCATGCTGGTTCAGTATGCCTTCAATTTTGAATAAATCCCCAACAGTGTCACCAGCAAAGCACCGCCACACCTCCTCCTCCATGCTTCACGGTGGGAACAAGGCACGTAGAGTCCATCCGTTCACCTTTTCTGCGTCGCACAAAGACAGTGGTTTGGAACCAAAGATCTCAAATTTGGAATCATCAGACCAAAGCACAGATTTCCAGTGGTCTAATGTCCATTCCTTGTGTTCTTTAGCCCAAACAAATCTCTTCTGCTTGTTGCCTGTCCTTAGCAGTGGTTTCCTAGCAGCTATTTTACCAAGAAGGCCTGCTGCACAAAGTCTCCTCTTAACAGTTGTTCTAGAGATGTGTCTGCTGCTAGAACTCTGTGTGGCATTGACCTGGTCTCTAATCTGAGCTGCTGTTAACCTGCGATTTCTGAGGCTGGTGACTCGGATAAACTTATCCTCAGAAGCAGAGGTTACTCTTGGTCTTCCTTTCCTGGGGCGGTCCTCATGTGAGCCAGTTTCTTTGTAGCGCTTGATGGTTTTTGCAACTGCACTTGGGACACTTTCAAAGTTTTCCCAATTTTTCGGACTGACTGACCTTCATTTCTTAAAGTAATGATGGCCACTCGTTTTTCTTTACTTAGCTGCTTTTTCCTTGCCATAATACACATTCTAACAGTCTATTCAGTAGGACTATCAGCTGTGTATCCACCAGACTTCTGCACAACACAACTGATGGTCCCAACCCCATTTATAATGCCAGAAATCCCACTTATTAAACCTGACAGGGCACACCTGTGAAGTGAAAACCATTCCCGGTGACTACCTCTTGAAGCTTATCAAGAGAATGCCAAGAGTGTGCAAAGCAGTCATCAAAGCAAAAGGTGGCTACTTTGAAGAACCTAGAATATAAGACATAATTTCAGTTGTTACACACTTTTTTGTTAAGTTTATAATTCCTCATGTTAATTCATAGTTTGGATGCCTTCAGTGTAATGTACAATTTTCATAGTCATGAAAATAAAGAAAAATCTTTAAAATGAGAAGGTGTGTCGAAACTTTTGGTCTGTACTGTATATATACACATATATACACATACAGAGAGAGAGAGAGAGAGAGAGAGAGAGAGATGCACTGCTCAAAAAAAATAAAGGGAACACTTGAACAACAGAATATAACACCAAGTAAATCAAACTTCTGTGAAATCAAACTGTCCACTTATGAAGCAACACTGATTGACAATCAATTTCACATGCTGTTGGGCAAATGGAATAGACAACAGATGGAAATTATTGGCAATTATCAAGACACACTCAATAAAGGAGTGGTTCTGCAGGTGGGGACCACAGACCACATCTCAATACCAATGCTTTCTGGCTGTTTTGGTCACTTTTGAAAGTTGGTTATGCTTTCACACTCGTGGTAGCACGATACGGACTCTACAACCCACACAAGTGGTTCAGGTAGTGCAGCTCATCCAGGATGGCACATCAATGCAAGCTGTGGCAAGAAAGTTTGCTGTGTCTGTCAGGGTAGTGTCCAGAGGCGCTACCAGGAGACAGGCCAGTACACCAGGAGACGTGGAGGGGGCAGTAGGAGGGCAACAGCCCAGCAGCAGGACCGTTACCTCCACCTTTGTGCAAGGAGGAACAAGGGGAGCACTGCCAAAGCCCTGCAAAATAACCTCCAGCAGGCCACAAATGTGCATGTGTCTGCACAAAAGGTTAGAAACCGACTCCATGAGGATGGTCTGAGCGCCCGATGTCCACAGATGGGGGTTGTGCTCAGAGCCCAACACCATGCAGGAAGCTTGACAATTGCCACAGAACACCAGGATTGGAAAATTCGCCACTAGCGCCCTGTGCTCTTCACAGATGTAAGCATACTGAGCACGTGACAGAGTCTGGAGACGCCGTGGAGAGCGATCTGCTGCCTGCAACATCCTTCAGCATGACCGGTTTGGCAGTGGGTCAGTAATGGTGTGGGGTGGCATTTCTTTGGAGGGCCGCACAGCCCTCCATGTGCTCGCCAGAGGTAGCCTGACTGCCATTAGGTACCGAGATGAGATCCTCAGACCGCTTGTGAGACCATATGCTGGTGCGGTTGGCCCTGGGTTCTTCCTAATGCAGGACAATGCCAGACCTCATGAGTGTGTCAGCAGTTCCTGCAAGATGAAGGCATTGAGGCTATGGACTGGCCCGCCCGTTCCCAGACCTGAATCCGATTGAGCACATCTGGGACATCATGTCTCGCTCCATCCACCAACGTCACGTTGCACCACAGACTGTCCAGGAGTTGGCGGATGCTTTAGTCCAGGTCTGGGAGGAGAACTCTCAGTAGACCATCCGCCACCTCATCAGGAGCATGCCCAGGCGTTGTAGGGAGGTCATACAGCACGTGGAGCCACACACACTACTGAGCATCATTTTGACTTGTTTTAAGGACATTACATTCCACTTTAATTTTGTGGGTGACTCCAAATCCAGGCCTCCATTGGTTAATAAATTTGATTTCCATTGATGAATTTTGTGTGATTTTGTTGTCAGCACATTCAACTTTGTACAGAACAAAGTATTCAATGAGAATATTTAATTAATTGAGATCTAGGATGTGTTATTTGAGGGTCCCCTTTATTTTATGTCTGCACACATTTTTTTGCCAAGAGATGGCTACTGGATCCACCCTAAGTGATCACTACTGGACATGGGAACATATTAAACTTTAAATCGGTGTAAACAAAATGTATTCTGGGGTATGTGGAGGTCTTAAAGATTAAAAAGAGCGGGGAAAGACTGCAGTGGCAAGGATACTTTATATGGCAAGGAAGCTGTTCGCACAACACTGGTAGATGAGATGGGTCCGACCATACGAGAATTTAGTGATAATAAATTGGAGATTAACTCTAGAGAAGGGAGTGTGTACTAAATCGGGTGTCATTGCAAAATTCTAGAAACTATGGGCATTATGGTTTGATGCATCAGGCATGGCTTTCAGAGAGTTAGGTTCGTCTGGGATTGTTGTAGCTGATGGACAGGGATAGGTGACCTCCCACTCGGGGGCAGAAGCTGTAAGGCGGTATACCGTCCTCTGTCCCTTTAGTGGTTTATTAAATTTGTTCTGTATTCTGAAGTAGAGGGAAGGGGGTGGTGTGGCTTTGCTACAAATTTATTATTTGTCTTACTGCTCTCTGGTTTGCATTACATGACTTTTTGTCGCTTCATGTTTGACTGTTTCCACCACAGCGGTGCACTTTAAGAAATCTATTCCAGATGCAAGGAATTTTTTTTTATTTTATTTTTGTACTTCACGGTAGTGATAAATTTATAACATCCAAAATAGGTAATAACTAACGATTCCAATAGCTCTAGTTCACATTTTTTAGAATGTTAAGGTTTAAAACCTATTCAGTTTTGAAGTGACTTTAATGGAGTTGTCCCATGAGCAAAGTACATATTAATGAATAGATATTGCACAAAATAAGTCCCGCATGTATTGTAAAAAAAATTTTTTCCTGTGCTTAGATAATCTTATAAATGTACTTATACCACATATCCTGGGCAGGGGAGGAACCAAGTGATGTATAGGACTACTTACTGCAGCAGGGTGTCTGCTACAATATACAGCAGACAGCCACTGCTGATAGTATCTATTCTTCTTCCAAGATGGCTTATGTAATGGCAAACTAATTACCTGCTGTGCCATAAATGTATGGCGGCAGTCAGAATGGAGTTAAAGGAAACCTGTCACCAGGTTTTTCCCAATATAAAGTGTGGCCAGCACCTGCAAGCTCTTATATACAGCATTCTAGTCCACAATTCGTTCTGCACAACACAAAAAAAAAAAAGCTTTTATTATACTCACTTACAGTGCAGTAGAGTCCGATGGCCGTCACTGATCTTCGACTGGCACTTCCTAGCCTCTTGCGATGCCGTCCTCCTTCCCGAGGGTAGACAAAAGTATGCCTGCGCAGGAGCACGATAGGGAACACTGTGTGGATCATGGTAGGACGCATCATCCACATGAAGCAAAAAGGAGGCCGGCAATTATAAGAAAAGCGGAGGCACCGGAACAAGATCAGCGACACTCATCAGACTGGACGATGGAGTAGAAGTATATAGAAAAAGCTATTTCTTGTGTTATGCAGAGTGCATTGGGGACTTGTATACAGTATTCTAGACTGCTGTATATAAGGGTGTACAATTGCTGGCTGTACTTCATATAGGCAAAACCAGATGGCAATTTCCCTAGAAATAAAGCTTTAGCCTTTAGAAACAGCAAAGTAACTATTGTTCACAATAACTTGCTAAAGCAGGCCATCTAGCAAAATGTGTCTTCAATGTTGTGAACCATCAACCCCCTTCCTGGACCCCTGATATACTGCTGGGTACAGCTCCTTCTCTATTCTGTAAGGAAAGTCTTAGTTACTTACCGGTAACAGTATTTTTCGGATTCCGTGACAGCACCACAAGAGAGGGGATCTGCCCTTCAAGGATAGGAAACCTGTAGACATAAATGGGCGGCACCTCTTTCCCACATCATTTGGATTACAGAGCATGAGAGGACCTCCAAGGTTAATTGCATTATACATTAATCCGTGCACCAAATAATTTTTTGCACATGATTATGCAAGAAGTAAAAGAAGTGCTCACCCACATGTGAAGGAAGGGAATATAAGGGTGCTGTCAATGGGCTCTGAAATATACCATTACCAGTAAGTAACTAAGACTTTATTCGGTATCCTCCAGGACCTGGGTATATGGTGGCAGTCTGGAAAGTTCCTGGATGTCACTAACCCTACGGTCCGATGTTAATGCAACAAGAAGCGCCGTCTTAAGGGAAAGAACTTTTATTGGGGCTGAATCAATAGGCTCGAAAGGAGATTCTGTCAACGCTGCAAGAACTAGGTTTAGATCCCAAGCATTATTCTTTCTATAAGGATGGGCCTAGACCTAGCCGATGCTCTAATAAGCCTAGTCACCCAATAACTGCCAACCAGATCACAACTATATAGGGCCCCCACAGCCGATACCTGGACTTTGAGGGTGTTCGTGGATAGTCCCATCTTTAGGCCCTTTTGCAGGAATTCTAGAACTTGCCCCATCTGAACCTCTCCCCCAATCTCTGCATTTGAGGCACATAGAAACTTATTCCAGGTTCTGGCATATATCTGTTGTGGATACCTTCCGATTCTGAAGTAGAGTGGCCACTAGAGTGTAAGAAAATACTTTCCCTATAACAGAGCCCTCTCAAATTCCATGCCATCAGATGTAGACTGGACACTCGTGGATGGAAGATTGGTCCTTGAGAGAGGAGATCGGAGTATTGGAAGGACCCATGGATTGGTGACGGACATCATCCTCAGTCAGGAAAACCATGGCCTTTTGGGCCAAAAGGGGCGATTAAGATAGCCCTGATTCCGTTGGTGTTGAGAAAGATCCGGGAGGACAGGGGCTATTGGGGCAAAGGAATATACCAGGGGTCCCCAACCGCCGGCCGCGGCCCAGGACCGGGCCGTAGCAGTTCTGTTGCCGGGCCGCGGAGCTACGGCACAGAACGCTGGACCCACATGGAGCCAGCGCTGTAGCGCAGTAGTGACAGCTACAGTCCGGCTTCATCATCGATACTCACCTTCCACCGCTGCGATCCCTGTCTCGGCCGCGGCGGCTTCATCCAGTGCTGAGCGGTGACGTAATACCGCTCATTAAGGGCATGAATATGGACGCGACGCCACTCCCATAGGCGTGGCATCCATATTCATGCCCTTAATGAGCGGTACTACGTGATCGCACCGCAAAGGAGGAAGCGGCCGACAGGGATGCTGGGAAGTTTTGCGACGGAGCGAGGAGGGTAATATGATGGGGATGACGGGGGAGCCCAGAGAGGTGGAGCAGCCATGATACAGGTGGAGCAGAGCCATGTATACAGGGTGGGAGCAGAGCCATGTATACAGGGTGGGAGCAGAGCCATGTATACAGGGTGGGAGCAGAGCCTTGTATACAGGGTGGGAGCAGACCCTTGTATACAGGGTGGGAGCGGAGCCATGTATAAGAGGGTGGGAGCGGAGCCATGTATACAGGTGGAGCGGAGCATGACGAGTGGGAGCACTACTACTAAACTACAACCTCGTCCATAGCCCCGCCCCCTTATGACCAAAGCCCCACCCCTGCCACACCTCCATCCCCGCCCTACTGGGCCATGGAATAATGGTCTTGCTTGAAGCCGGTCCCTGGTGCAAAAAAGGTTGGGGACCACTGCTCTAAGCAAATGGTCGTTACGTAACAGTTCCCACTGTAAGGCCTTAGTATGGAATTGGGCCCATTGGACAGCCGAAATACAGAAAGTGAGCGACCTTAAAATTGACATTGCACTACCTTTTCTTTTCCTGTCGTCCCATCTGCTTTTGTCCTGGAGGGTTTTCTACAGCTGAATCTTCTCCTGTTGAAGGAACGTCTGTAGGAAGGGACCAACAGGATAGGAAATTTCTTTTTATTGTCCCTGGCTTTTCCCAGGAGTACATCCAACATCGGCCTGAACAAGTGTTCCCCTTCACAATGGATGGCGCAAAGCTTTGACCTGACCTGGATGTCCACTGGCCAACACTTTAACCATAAAGCTCTTTGGCTGCATATGAAAGGGAAGCGGCTTTTGCAGCCAACTTGACTGAGTCCGCGAAGCCTCTGACAGTAAGGCTGCAGTTCCCTACATCATGGGAAGTGTAGCCAAAATGCTCTCTCTGGATGCCTTATCCTTTACCCGAGTCTCTAACTGGTCCAGTCAGACCATCACCTGTCCTAAGGGATCCTGCTGACATTTCCCAGGTGCCTT
Source organism: Oophaga sylvatica (assembly GCA_033576555.1). Classification (NCBI taxonomy): domain Eukaryota; kingdom Metazoa; phylum Chordata; class Amphibia; order Anura; family Dendrobatidae; genus Oophaga; species Oophaga sylvatica. The sequence goes on along the minus strand of JARQOD010000002.1, from coordinate 333,077,075 downwards.
TAACAAAGGTATTTGCGGGGACGTTGCCTGGATCCCAAGCTGAGCAGACGTGTACTGCAACAGCTCCTCGGGTTTCCCTGATCTATCATTCTACAACAAGTAAACGGAGGGAGAATTTACAGCGCCGGAACCCACACAGGTTTCCCGACCCTGCTGCGCTCAGAACTGGCGCTGGACAGGGTCCCACCATGCCTGATACCGGGAGGTACCGGAGAAGCTGAGGAGCAAAGGCGCAATCATTGCTTCTGGCCCCTCTCAACCCTGATAGAGACGCACCTTGCTGCTGAGAGGGCTGAACCAGATCGTGGAGACGGTGCAGACGGGTGAGGTGTGGAGAAGGATTGGGAGCGAAGCGGAGGAGGGCTGGTGAGTTCAGGAGAGCCGACGAAGCTGGAAGGAAGACAGTTGTCATTGCTGCAGCAGCCATATTGCCAGCTCCAAGGGGTACACAGATGGGATCTGCTGCTGGGCGTCCTTCCTCCTTCTCTCTGATCTCCCCTTGAGCGGGCGGCCTGCTCTGTTACTCCCCTCCAGCCTATCCGTGGACGGGGGGGTGCTTTGGGGATTGCCTCTGGGTAGGGGTGAAGTATCTCTCCTTGTCCTGTCCTTGTTTTGGCGCCAAAACCGCCATCTTGAGGAGAGAGAGATAATAACAGGCTTTTACTGAATCTTCAATACAATCCACTATAGGGGAAGCTGAACATAACGCTCTGCTGCCACCTTGTGCCCCTTCTGGAAATTACGTCTGTTGCACATTTTTTTTCCCCCTGCAATTGAATCTAATAGAGAAATGACTATGTGATCCTTGTTTTTTCTTCTTCTCTCTATATCCGAGCCGCTACCATTATTTCTTTAACGTATACTGTTTGACCAGTCAAGAGATTTATTCTTACATTGTACACATATTTTGAGAAAAGGCATCATGGGCTCTTATAAGTCGCAATCTGCTGCTGATAAGCTCAAGTCCTATGCCAGGAGCAATAATTCAGTGATCACGCAAAAATCCTCAAATAGATCAACCCAGGAGGAAACATCAACTTCTCTGGAATCAGAGGATATGGATACAGAACTTACTCTGAAACAGATGTCCGAAAAACTGTTAGCTGCCATTCAAAGCAGTACGGCCTCACTGACGGGGAAAATTGAGGAACTCAAAACGGACCTGGGACTCCTCCGCAATGATATGTCGAATTTGGTGAGAAAGTCCGACAGGCGAAGGGCAGAATTTCAAGTCTTGATCTGGAGTTATGTGTACAAAAACAAGACGACCTGGAAAATAGGTCAAAGCGCAATAAAATCTGTATCATTGGACTACCAGAGAGGGCTGAAGGGAATAATCCGAGTAATTTTGTGGAAAAATGGATCCGTACTTTATTTCCGTAGGCCACCTTCTCGGCTGCAAATGCTGTGGAGAGGGCACACCGTGTGTCTGGGAGACCAAATCCTCCAGGGGCGCCTCTAAGACCCTTACTGGCCAGATTTCTCAATTGGAAGGACGGAGGCTATATCCTACAATTGGCACGGAAGGCCCAAGTGATCAAACATGAAAATACTACGGTGATGCGTTTCTGGATTTTTCGGCAGATTTGCAGAAGCTTCATTTACTTCAGTTAAGAGGCGCTTGAAAAACTCTAATGTGATCCGTTTTTTGACATCAGGCGCGATCCGGCGTGTTTTAAAAAAACGGATCCGTACCGGATGTGTTTTTTTAGCATTGACTTTCATTAGCGCCGGATCGGCCTGATGTCGTTGCATTGCTTCCGTTTTTGTCCGGATCCGGCGGAAATGTACATTCCGGCGGCTGGACAAGACGGTCACTGCAACGTTTTTTTTTTTCCAGAGCCGCCTGATAGTGCCTGAAGCGGCGCATCAGGCGGCCAGAAATAATACAAATGTATGGAAACGGAACAGTCTTTTGTGCAATCCGTGAAACCAAGGTGTGTCTGTCTCTCTCTCTCTCTCTCTGGACATGCGTACCTGCATTTTCCGGCTGCAAAACTTCTTTTTCCGGTTTCAAAAGTTTTGCCTCTAATGAACTATTATCCTTAATCTTTTGTAGTACCCATGTTCATACCTGGAATGGGTGCTATAATGATTGTTATTTTCTTATTGTTGCCCCATTTACTTCAATTAGGAGATGCCTGAGACGCTCTAATGTGATTTATTCAATGGCATGCCCAGCCAGACTAGAGTAGTGGATAATGTAAGAGTAATTTTCTTTCAGAACCCAATGGAAGCAGAGGAATGGATTTCTGGGAAAGGGAGAGGGAAAGGAGACGGAAGTAGCAAAGATAGAGTATATTACTATGGTCGTATTTAGTATTTCTTGTAATACTTATGCTCATGCCTGGACTAGGTATTGCAATGGTTAAATACTATCTGTTTATATATCGATATGCTGGAAAACTAATATTCTGGTTACTTTGAGGCTGTTACATCCTTCCCCCCCCTCTCCTTTTTCTTGATACACTATTCTATCAGATTGTGGTGGTGTGCTGAACATATGGCCACTTAAGCCCCTGCTCTTCGGAGGCTGATGGAAGAATTGGTAACGGAGGAGTGATAGGGCGTTCATCTCTGGAGCGCTGGCGTCACCCTTCCTGGTCTAGAAACTCGGTTACCCTTAGGGTCAAGTAAAAACTAGGTGACTGGACCAATAATTCTGAGTATACCATACTGGGGAAGGGGAATTGGGAACTTTATTATAAAGTATGTGATAGATCTAATATATTTGTTATTGGTGGTTCGGATTGGTGGGTGGGAGTATGAGAACTCTATTTATGCCTATGCTTCAGTTTGAAGAAGTTTATGGGCATCTCTTGTTATACTGTTATGACCATTATTGGCTGGCATTTTTTTCTTTGATTAGAAATTCAGTTGGAGACCAACGTTGCACCTATTCTTTACTATTCAGGAATAATCTGTATGTGATGGAGCCGACGGCTATAGCAGTAACTATTAGTTTGGGTAAAAATTCTTTGTGGAGTCTGCATGGCATTACTTAAATTCCTTTCTTGGAATATAAGGGTACTGGGGACTGCCAGAAAATGGAATATGGTGTTTTCTCAAATACGTAAAACGCAAGCGCAGATAATCTGCCTCCAAGAAACTCACCCAACACCAGACACAATATCTGGAATGAATAAACCTTGGATACAATGGCAGAAACACGCCACACATACGTCCTATTCTAGGGGAGTGTCATTATAATCCATAGGTCCTTGCGGTGGTCGGCTCAAATGGTGAAAAAGGACTCGGAAGGTAGATTTATCTTCATTTATGCATTCATAGATATGGTGCCTTATGTGCTGCTTAATATTTATAACCCGCTGCCAGCCAAAATGGAGCTACTCCAGCAGGCTGCGATTTTTGTATCACAATATCTTGACGCCAAGATGTTATGTATGGGCGACTAATATGATTCTTAACACCCATTTAGATAAATTGAGTGCTGCAAACGTTAGGCCTAGTAACCAAGACACTACTATGCTGGAGGCTTTTATAACGGAGATGGGATGGGTGGATTTGTGGAGGCAGCAACATCCCTTTAAGATAGAATTCTCCTGCTACACTTCAGCTGCCCGCTGTTTATCCAGAATTGATCATGCATTTGGAAATAATGCTGCAGTATCGGATTTGAGTGAAATTGAGTACCTCCCTAGGGTAATATCTGATCATGTTCCATTAGTGATGTGCTTCTGTTTAAATGGCCCTGATAGACCCAAGATGTTCCGCATACACCCATTTTGGCTGTCCCTCATAGGAGAACAAGATAGAATAACAGACCAACTAGAGGTATTTATAGAAGACCATGGTATTTTCCATGATAGATTAGTGGTGTGGGATACACTTAAAGCATACCTGATGGGGTATGTTAGATTCACGATCTCATATATTAAAAGAGAATCCTGTATTGGGGAGCAAAGACTTGCTGAGGAATGTAAACTGTTGGAAGTTGAATATATCAATAACCCCTCTGATGATTCATTGCATAGGTGGCTTCGGAAGGGGAGGGAATATCTGCTACAGGTGCACGAAAAATCTCAGAGAAAACTTTTTTCCTCCAAACAGACCTACTTCGAATTGGGTAACCAGTCAAGTAAATTTTTAACATATATAGTCCAACAAAATCAAATGTCTCCACCTGTTCTGGCCATTAATACTAGGGTGGGAACCCCACTACTTAAATCTGACCAAATTGCAAACAGATTTGAAGAATATTATAGAGAGTTATATGACTCGCAACTGAATCATACTATAGAAGAAATTGACAAATACTAAGACCATATAGAGTTTCCCAGACTTTCTGATGAGGATCAGATGTTCTTGGATAGAGATATCACATTGGAGGAGATTAGGGAAGCTGTTATGTCTCTCTTTAATGGGAAAACTCCAGGCCCTGACGGCATACCCATAGAACCATATAAAAGATATATTGATCAGATAGGTCCGGTTTTATTGCAGACCCTTTGAGAGGCGCTTGCTGGACACTCGCTCCCTCAATCCTTTTATGATGCCACTATAGTGGTAATACCAAAACCAGATAAACCTGTTGAGGAGTGTGGCTCTTACCGTCCCATATCTCTGCTTAATACAGACTATAAAATACTCACTAAACTTATTGCCAATAGGCTTAAAGCAGTAATATTAAACATAATACATGAGGATCAATCCGGCTTTATGCCGGGAAGATCCACCTCCTAATATCAGAAGGGTGCAAGTTTTAACGCAGATAGGACATAAATATAAGATGCCTTGGCCGATAGCCTCTTTAGATACTGCAAAGGCTTTTGCTTCCATGGAGTGGAGTTTCCTGCAGCGGGCGCTTCGGAAATTTGGTTTTTCAGACAAATTTCGTAAGTGGATTGAACTACTCTATCACAGGCCCAGGGCTAATATCCTTGTTAATAGCTTACTATCGGGGTATTTTGATCTAGGTAAAGGAACTAGACAGAGCTGCCCACTGTCCCCAATGCTCTTTGCTCTTGCAATTAAGCCGATTGTGCTTGGGATTAGACAGGATCCCTTGGTGGATGGAGTTAATATAAACTCTAGAGTGGATAAGGTGGGATTATATGCTGATGATCTAATACTCTTTCTGGATGGAGTAGACCAATCTCTGCCAAGGGCAATTGACCTTATTTTTTTGGGGAATTATCGGGTCTTAAAATCAATTGGAGCAAATCTGTGATCATGCTGCTAGCGGATAGCATAACCGTTCCTGTGCTATGTGGTTTGCAGGTAGTACAAATTTTTTTTAAATATTTGGGCATCATAATCAATCAAAACCTGATCGATCAAGGACTGTCACTATGTAGAGGAATCATCTTTATTCTCATTTGCACAAGGAAAAACTAGAAGCAATGGGATGAAACTGAATGGGAGGAGACACAGATTAGATATTAGAAAAAACTTTTTGACAGTTAGGGTGATCAATGAGTGGAACAGGCTGCCACGAGAGGTGGTGAGTTCTCCTTCAATGGAAGTCTTCAGAGGCTGGACAGACATGTCTGGGATGATTAGTGAATCCTGCATTGAGCAGGGGGTTGGACCAGATGACCCAGGAGGTCCCTTCCAACTCTACCATTCTATGATCTTAAAGATAATATATACCCCTCGGGAGACATGATGAGGAAAAAGTTTGAGATATGGTCCCGATTTCCCCTATCTGTTGCGGGTAGAACTGGATTAATAAAAATTATAATCCTTCCAAATGCTTATATATGCTGGAACATATATCAATAAAGGTCCCTAAGGGTTTCTTTAAAAAAACTACACAGTATGATAGCAGCGTTTGTATGGGATTGTCTAGACCTAGATTGAGTGTTGGATCCCTGCAGAGGCCCAAAACTCAGGGTGGTTACGCGGTCTCTGACTTGTATTTATATTATCTAGCTGCTCAACTGCGTCATCTAAAACATTGGTTAATTGGGAATGGGCTTAATAATGCAGAGGCACATCTCATGTATTTTTTGGATGGGCATACACCGTGGGCAATATTGGAAGGTTCATACAGACCACCCCAGGGTTTGTTATTTGCACACAATCTAGCGATACAAGTATGGCAGGAAAGTAAACGTATTATGAAGTTTACTGATCAGATTGGGGAAGTTCAGATATGGGATAATCCCGAGTACCCACACCTTCAAGGTTTACAAGACTCAAGTTTTTGGAAACAGAATGGAAAAATGACACTTAGTAAAATTTCGTTTTAAAAAATCTGATTATCATTTGAACAAATTCATGTAAGATTTGGAATTTCTTATAGAGAATTTTATAGATATTTGCAGCTGAGACACGCCATAATGTACCAATTTCCTTTCCAAGGCAGAGAATATCTAAATACCCATTGATAGGAATATTATCAACTCAGGGACCTACAGGTGTGATTTCCTCTCTTTATATCTTTTTGTTAAATTCTAAAATTGCATCCACACAGCTCGCTGTAGAAAGTAAATGACGGAACTTAATCCCTTCTATCACTAGTGAACAGTGGAGTGACGCCCTGGAGGCACATGTGATGGGGTCACCAGCTGCGAATAGCAAGCTAATCCAACTGTACATTCTTCACCAGTCTTACTTGACCCCAAGTAGACTTCATAAATTTGGTAGAAGGGCAACGGATGAATGTCATAGGTGTGGGGAACCGGGAGCGGATTTTTGCCACCTTATCTGGAGCTGTAACAGTATACGCAGATACTGGAGTGATGTCATGACTGCATTGGAGCGGATAATGGGGATACCAAATGAATGTAGTCCTGAGTTATGTATCCTGGGTGTCGTGGATGACGAGATGCGGGTTCATTATGATAAAATATTTCTTCGGGAGGCTCTATTTATGGCTAGGAAGGCAGTGGTGTTGAGATACGATACACTTTATTGATCCCGGGGGAAATTACAGTATTACAGCAGCAATACAAACAGCAGTACATAAAATATTAGGACACAAATCTTGCACAGGTGTACCAACATTACATAATAAATAAAAGTGTGTAGTTCAGGTGTATATAAGACAATGTTAATTGACATTAGTACACCAGCCATCAGTCATTATTTTCTGCTACCCTTAGGAAATTATTATACATCCCCATAGCAGTAGGTACAAACGATTTCCTGAATTTCTCCTTCTTGCACCTTAGTAGGATTAGACGGCTGCTGAATGTGCTCTTCTGATTCAAGAACAGCTCGTATAGTGGGTGTGTATTATTGTTCATTATAGCCCTACACTTCTTCTGAATTCTATCCTCCAATACCTCCTCAAAAGAGTCAAGATGGAGGCCAACAGCTGCGCTTGCCTTCTTGATAAGTTTGTTGAGTTTATTAGCGTCAGCTACTCGCACACTACTGCCCCAGCAAATGATAGCAAAAAAGATAGCAAAAAAGATGGATGGGAAGGAAATCCCCTTCGATTAATCGATGGAAGAAATTAGTGAAAGATATAATTCCCTATGAGAACATATTGTATAGGAACAGAGGATGTCCCCAGAAGTTCCATAACATTTGGGAAAGGTGGTGTAATTCGCCCTTGACGCAATTGGCTCCTAATGCTATGATCTCCTCGATCTCGAGATATAATCTCTAATGTATACCTCTTTCAGACCATGAAAGTGATGATCTGTGTAGATTTAAGAATATGAGTCTGCTATAATTCCTGAGTGAGTAAAATACAACAAAGGTGGAGCTAGCAGAATACATGGGTGGTGAATATGCAATAATAAAGATCAAATGTAAGAAAAATAAACGCTAATAAATACCACACACATGACCACCTATGGATAACAAGTGACCAACTGCTACAAATATAGCACACTTCACCAAGGACAAAGACACAGTCAAATGGTCATAATAAAATATAACATTTATTGAAAAACTCCTAAAACATGGAATAGGGCAGCATGGGGAATGTAAACTCACAGTGCACATAATGCAAACAGGCTATGTGAACAACCTGGCTGGACAGGGGCAACTTATCCTCGGGATTTCCCTGGGTACACAGATAACTCGTGTAACAACCACAGATGCTAGCCCCTCGGGTTGGGTGGCCCATATGGGGGACATGGTAGTCCAGGGACAATGGGATTCCCAGGCAGGAGCCTAATCCAACCAGAGGGAACTGTTGGCAATAGAGTTATCAGTTAAAAAACTCCTCGTATAACTACAGGGTCACCATGTCAAGATTCTTTTGGACAACCAAGTGGCGGTGGCTTATGTCAACCACCAAGGTGGAACACGGTCCGAAGCCCTGATGCAGGTAGCAGAACGCCTATTCCAGACAGGCGAAAGACGTTTTCAGTCATTGACAGCCCTCCATATCAGAGGAAAGGACAACATAAAAGCAGACTTCCTAAGCCGCAACGTTCTAAGGCAGGGAGATTGGTCTCTGAACAATGACATCTTCAATCAGATTGTCGACAAATGGGGCCAGCCAGAGGTAGACCTCTTTGCCAACAGAATGGGGATGTAAAACTTAACATTTAATAAACCTAATGTTAAAAAGGGGACACACAGACAATTACCATCCTCCAAACAAACAGTGAGGATACATGATATAATCAGAGAGTAAAGTCCAATGGGGACTACAAAATATAGGAGATATACATATAAACCAGACAACTTATAGTTTGCTCTGCACTGCAAGAGCAAAAAATGACTAACTAAATGCAAGTGTAAGCATCGCTTATTTGTAAGTCATTTGTCTGAAACTCAATCAAACGTGTGTGAGACAGTATATATAAAAGGAATGATCTCACCCATTTGAATGGAGATATGCGCTCCAAAATTCATCTCCTAATAAAGTATGCATCTGGTCATTTCCAGAGTAGATAAGGCCCTTTCCCAACGCGTTTCCTCCTTTCAGGATTCATCAGGGGATATGGCGACTAGAGACATCTATATCAAATGCATTGCTCTCATGAGGAGAAAAAACATATAACTCCTCCTTATATCAATTAATAAGACACTCCCACCACCATTCAAACCAATCAGTGCAAAACAAAATAATGAATCACCAATAAAACGTGATGTGCATGGTTTAAAAATACCTGCCTGTTTAATGAGCTCATAATCTTGTTGAAACGCACGCCACATATTACGAAATGCATATAGCGATCTCACCGTTTGCCAAATAGTGATCGCGCGCCGTATATTAGTGGCGCATGCGCAGTTAGTGACTTCCGGTAATCGCATTCATTGGACATCCGGTCTACTGAGACTACGTCATTGGCGTCCCACTCTGAGATGTAGAAACCACCGCACGCATGCGTGATACAAATTAAGTGGCTATGGTGTAAAAATTCAGATCGCACATTTCAAGAAGCAACACAGAACGCACAATTGTGTTGTGTCCTATATTGGGACGTTAAATTAAATCGCAAATTGCGACAAAGATATAACGCTATTATAAAAGTTATGTCACTGCACAACAGAAGCATCAAAATACAAATATATTGCGTCCCTAATGGCGTCATTAAATATTATTTTAACCAGCATCACTTATTGCGACCAAAATCATGCCATCTTAAGTGACATTCGATAGTTCACCAAAATCTGACATTAACCATATAGAAACATAAAAAAGGACGCGCAAGATCATTTTAACTCATTTTAACTCATTCAATACCGTTATTAACACAGACATAGTATACAAATCCCCAAACGAAGAAAATTGGAGATTAGTCCTCTCGCACTAAGAGGTAAATCAAAAAAATATATATTAAAGGAGCATCCACATAAGGTGTCCCATGGTACTCCAATCCAGAATATAGATATGGAGAAGAAGGAATATCCTTCTATATAGAAAAAATATAATAATTGGAGCTTCCCAGACCGATTCGTGGTGGTGACTGGGACAATTTAATATTACAACGAGAGACAAAGTGGATTTTTCGACTAAAAACTGTCTCTCCATATGGTTTAAATGAACAACTTTCTTACTCCTGCTTTCTCTAGTATAGGGTTGTGCAGGGTGATTTAGTTAGGGTCAGCCGCCGTGGACCGGGGGGGCCACTTGCGCAGGAATTTAGGGCTCCAACCTCCGCTGCTAGGTAGGGTCGGATGGAAATAGGTACCTGATAGGGATCTGTCAGGCTTTTCTTTTTCCTTTTTTTCCCTTCCAAAATTGAAATGTTATTTTATTATGACCTATGGATGCTGGTCTCCATATTTGATTATGTATTTTATATCCTTTACAATTTCTTCAAATACATCAATGAAATCATTTAAGTATCGTTCCATAGTGTGGTAAGCCAGCCGAAGCTCCAATTATTATATTTTTTCTATATAGAAGGATATTCCTTCTTCTCCATATCTATATTCTGGATTGGAGTACCATGGGACACCTTATGTGGATGCTCCTTTAATATATATTTTTTTGATTTACCTCTTAGTGCGAGAGGACTAATCTCCAATTTTCTTCGTTTGGGGATTTGTATACTATGTCTGTGTTAATAACGGTATTGAATGAGTTAAAATGAGTTAAAATGATCTTGCGCGTCCTTTTTTATGTTTCTATATGGTTAATGTCAGATTTTGGTGAACTATCGAATGTCACTTAAGATGGCATGATTTTGGTCGCAATAAGTGATGCTGGTTAAAATAATATTTAATGACGCCATTAGGGACGCAATATATTTGTATTTTGATGCTTCTGTTGTGCAGTGACATAACTTTTATAATAGCGTTATATCTTTGTCGCAATTTGCGATTTAATTTAACGTCCCAATATAGGACACAACACAATTGTGCGTTCTGTGTTGCTTCTTGAAATGTGCGATCTGAATTTTTACACCATAGCCACTTAATTTGTATCACGCATGCGTGCGGTGGTTTCTACATCTCAGAGTGGGACGCCAATGACGTAGTCTCAGTAGACCGGATGTCCAATGAATGCGATTACCGGAAGTCACTAACTGCGCATGCGCCACTAATATACGGCGCGCGATCACTATTTGGCAAACGGTGAGATCGCTATATGCATTTCGTAATATGTGGCGTGCGTTTCAACAAGATTATGAGCTCATTAAACAGGCAGGTATTTTTAAACCATGCACATCACGTTTTATTGGTGATTCATTATTTTGTTTTGCACTGATTGGTTTGAATGGTGGTGGGAGTGTCTTATTAATTGATATAAGGAGGAGTTATATGTTTTTTCTCCTCATGAGAGCAATGCATTTGATATAGATGTCTCTAGTCGCCATATCCCCTGATGAATCCTGAAAGGAGGAAACGCGTTGGGAAAGGGCCTTATCTACTCTGGAAATGACCAGATGCATACTTTATTAGGAGATGAATTTTGGAGCGCATATCTCCATTCAAATGGGTGAGATCATTCCTTTTATATATACTGTCTCACACACGTTTGATTGAGTTTCAGACAAATGACTTACAAATAAGCGATGCTTACACTTGCATTTAGTTAGTCATTTTTTGCTCTTGCAGTGCAGAGCAAACTATAAGTTGTCTGGTTTATATGTATATCTCCTATATTTTGTAGTCCCCATTGGACTTTACTCTCTGATTATATCATGTATCCTCACTGTTTGTTTGGAGGATGGTAATTGTCTGTGAGTCCCCTTTTTAACATTAGGTTTATTAAATGTTAAGTTTTACATCCCCATTTTTTTGCTGCTGTACATTGAAACACATTTTGGGGTATATCTCTATTATATTGCTTTATTACTCTTTGCCAACAGAGGAACAGAAAAGTAAGGAAATTCTGTTCTTTGAATCCTAGGGAAAATCCTCTGGTAGTGGATGCCTTCCTAACAAAATGGGACTTCTCCCTGGCCTACGCTTTTCTGCCATTAGCCCTGTTACCTCTGGTGGTGAGGAAGATCAGAGAAGATCAAGCAAGGGTCATACTAAATGCCCCATTTTGGCCCAGGAGGCCTGGTTTGCATGGCTCAGAACTATGTCGGTATGCGAGCCCTGGGTACTTCCGGATCTGCTCTGCCAGGGGCCGATCAACCACCCTCAAGTGAAGGGGCTTCATTTGACGGCGTAGAGTTTGAGAGGTCGTTGCTGACTAACAGAGGCTTCTCCCCAAATTTAATTAACACTCTCTTGAAGAGTAGGAAGCAGATTACAAACGAATATCTACGCTAGGACCTGGAGGCGATTCCTAGCCTTTTCTGAATTTAGTATCGAAGAAGGGGTACCGGTGCGACAGATTCTAGAATTAGGTCTTGCCACGAGCACACTAAAAGTACAGGTCTCAGCTCTACGTGTCCTGTTTTCCTGTGATATCGCTAATAACTACTGGATTTCTAGATTTATTAGAGCAGCCGGTAGATCTAGACACAGAAGTAGAAGTATGCCGTGGGATTTGAATCTGGTCCTTTCAGCTATGACAGACGCCCCGTTTGAACCCCTGGAATCAGCCTCAATTAAGATATTATCCCTTAAGACAGCGTTTCTGATAACAATAACATCTGCACGTAGAATAGGGGATATTCAAGCTCTTTCCAGGTTACCGCCTTATACAGAATTCTGAGGCCGGACCCAGCTTACTTGCCCAAAGTAGCGTCACACTTCCACAGAGATAGTCCTACCTTCCCTTTCTCCCTAACCCCTCTAACGCTAAAGAAGACAAACTTCATAACTAGACGTTAGGAGATGCCTACTAGAATATATATCGGCTACTAATCCTGGAAGAAGGATAAATGCATTATTTTTATGCTTCCAAGGTTCTACAAAAGGGCTTAGAGTGTCAAAACGCACATTAGCCTGGTGGATTAGGGAGGCTCTCTCTTTTGGGTACACTACAGGTGGGCGTTCCAGCTCCGCAGAATCTGAGGGCGCATTCCACCCGGCCATGGCATCATCTTGGGCAGAAAGATGTGGAGTTTTATTGACCAGATATGTAAGGTGGCCACATGGTCATCTCCATCTACCTTTTTTAAACATTATCGCTTAGAAATGGGGGCCTCCTCGAGCTCACCTCCGGTTAAGGGTGCTGCAGACTATAGTCCCTCCCTAGTTAGCTTACATCTCTGTAATTCTCTCGTGGTGCTGTCATGGGAGTCCGAATAAAGTATTAAGTTACTTACCGGTAACTGTATTTTTCGGAAGCCCATGACAGCACCCTTAGTTCCTTCCCCTGCACGTGGCAGCTGCACATCCTCTTATACATTTCACGGATGCAAATTGTTTTTTAGAAGATGTGTAGTTTGTATATACAGTCATGGCCAAAAGTTTTGAGAATGACACAAATATTATATTTTCACATGATCTGCTGCCCTCTGGTTTGACAGATGTTTTTATCACAGACAGAAATATAATAATTGCAAACATATGAGTAACAAAAGCTTATATTGACAGTTAGAATGAGTTAATGCAGCAAGTCAATATTTGCAGTGTTGACCCTTCTTCTTCAGCACCTCTGCAATTCTCCCTGGCATGCTCTCAATCAACTCTGGACCAAATCCTGACTGATAGCAGTCCATTCTTGCATAATCAATGCTTCATTTTGTCAGAATTTTTAGTTTTGTTTGTCCATCCGTCTCTTGATGATTGACCACAAGTTCACAATGGGATTAAGATCTGGGGAGTTTCCAGGCCATGGACCCAAAATCTCTATGTTTTGTTCCCTGAGCCATTTAGTTATCACCTTTGCTTTATGGCAAGGTGCTCCATCATGCTGGAAAAGGCATTGTTGATCGCCAAACTGCTCTTGGAGGGGTTGGGAGAAGTTGCTCTTGGAGGACATTCTGGTACCATTCTTATTCATGGCTGTGTTTTTAGGCAAGACCGTGAGAGAGCCGATTCCCCTTTGGCTGAGAAGCATGAACAAACTGGGGTAGGCTCATCTTCTCTTCTCCGAATGAGGCGTTTTTCCGATGTCCCAAACAATCGAAAAGGGATTCCAAGAAAAAAACTTTTCCCCCTCCCACAGTCCACTGCCTGTACCTTTTGCAAAAACATCGCCATGATGTTTTTTCTGGGGAGAAATGCTTCTTTCTGCCCTCCTTTGGGCCCCTGCTCCAAGAGTCTCCACCTCAAGGCATGCAGAGCACTCACACCTGCCTTCGCCATTCCGAGCAAGCCTGCACTGCCGGGTTTTCCCGACCCCCACTGAAACACTTTAAGAGACGGGCCTGGGGCCTTTCCGTCTTTCGGCGCCCTGAAGCCTTTTTGGGGAACAAAGGAACCCTCCCTTGAAGTTCTTGATGATCGTAGATGTTGACTGAGTCAATCTTTCTAGCTGCATATCTTCCCTGTTGGCCCTTTTTGTGCATTTCAATAATACTGCCTTTTATCTTTAATATAACCCTGGTTAACAAAAGAAACAAGATCCAACACCACCCCCCTTTTTTAATGTCCAGTGCTCATTTTTACTAACATAACAAATTTTATCTCCAGCCCTTTCCCCACAACACCCACACCTGTGTTAATGGGGGCAATCACTGAAAAAAGGTTAGCTGGTCCCTTTTAAGGCAGGGGTGCAATGACGTTGAAATTGTTTTGGGGGTAAAGTTCATTTTCTAGCAAATATTTACTTTCAAGTAATTTCGTTAAATGATCATCTTTAAACCTTCTGGGTAATCAAATTGCCATTAGAAAAAGTAAGCAAGACCTTGTAAAAATTAATTTTTGTGTCATTCTCAAAACTTTTGGCCCTGACTGTAGAGTGTACATGTTTTAGTTTTTGTAAATTTAAATGTGGTATCCTCTCAACTCTGAAATACAACGATGCAAGCACCACCCTTTTTTTTATCTGTAGGTTTTTCCCGTTCCCGAAGGGTGGTTCCCCCCTCGTGGTGATTCATGGGGTCTAAAAATACCGTTACCGTAAGTAACTAATACTATCCCAAAGGGGAGCGAAATTTTTTAGTGCTTTAGCCACCGATGCATCCAATTTTGGGCTTTTTCCCACGAAATAGGGAACTCTTCAAATATACCCCCAACCA
>JARQOD010000002.1:332875311-333062066 GCA_033576555.1 Oophaga sylvatica | reverse complement strand
AGCACAAGCCATATTTGACCCTGAAAGCACAGTAATTAAAAATATAATTCGACTGCGTATTTGAAGAAATATAACGAAAATATTTTGAAACAAACTTTTTGAACAATGTAATGGTCCTCGTCCTATAAGGGCTGTCTCAAAAGTTATGCTACTCAAGTTTCCGGTGAAGTTGCTGTAATACTAGTAATATCAGAGCAACTGAAAAAAATTATGTCACAAAAGTTTTAAAAATGTTTTTTTGAAAAAATGGTCAATTTGGCAGACTTCAAAAGTGAATTGTAGCCTACAATAAAAAAAAAAATAGGCGTGTACACACTCTTATTTTTACTTAACGTTAATCTTCTGTGAAATATTGCCTTAACATAAATTTAAATTCTATACTCCAGAACTAGTGCTAGAAATTTTTCTTTTCATAGACTTTAACCATCCCAGTAAAACGTCTGTTAAAATAGGTTGTAATTGCCAGACTTACCACTAGTGCTAGGGTCCTGGTGCATAAGAAGCTGTGGGGGTTCATTGACATTAGTTGTATCACTATCAACATCTTCATTTCCCTTCTGGTTGCAGTTTTCATAATGTGATTTCAAACGGCAAACAAGTCCTTGGATATCCTTTTGACAGTATTTGCACTTTGCTCTCCCACCTTTCTTTCCAAGCTCTGCTGGCATCTCAACAAAATGAACCCAAATAGGGTCTCTCTTACGACCTGCCATGGCTCACGCAGATCACTTCTGAAGTTTGATTGTTACTACAGCCAAGTACTGCTGACTGACTATCCAACAAGTTTGGGCATGTCAACTGAATGGAAAAAGAAACTGAAACCAAGCTACAGAAAGTGAAACCAAGCTAGAAGTGTGGAGTTAATTGAACAATGATTGAAAGTTTTAGATTTTAATCGTGATTTATATTAAAAAAATCTTTTGATTTAAATCAGTGATTTAAATCATGATTAAAATCACGATTTAAATCGATCTGATTTAAATAGAAAAAAATAATTTGATTTAAATCATGATTTAAATCGTTGATTTAAAATCGGCGTGATTTAAATCAATCCACCCTGACTTCTGCACATGCCATGTAGCATAAGCATGATTACATTATGGGGATGATGCATTTGCATTGCTTATGGTTCTTACTTTTAGGGTCTGTGCACACGTTGCAGAATCTGCTGCGGATCCGCACGAATTTTCCGCTGCAGATCCGCAGCAGAACTGTAAGTGATGTACAGTACCATTATATTCAATGGAAATAAATAAAAACACAGTGCACATGCTGCAGATTTTTCCGTGCGGATTTGGTGCGGATTTAAATCCGCAGCATGTCACTGACTTCTTTTGTGCAGTTCCGCAGCGTTTTGAGACCTACTCTAAATAGGAATCCGCAGGTCTCAAAACGCAGAGGAAATCCGCACTAAATCCGCAGGTCATTTTACCTGCGGATTTAGCAAAATCTGCGCGGAAAATTCCACAGCAGATTCTGCAACGTCTGCACATACCCTTACGTCGGCACTCAATCAGTTACACATTACAATGCAGCACACTGTTAGACAACTAGTTACATTTACCTCATTACCAGATCATACAGTTCTGGCATAGTCTTTGCTAGCACAAAGTACTGAGTTTTGAAGCCATTTTTCTTGTCCACTAAATAAAGAGGATGAAACCACTCCAGTAATGAATGATATACTCCATAGCGCAACTTCCTGCAAAACAAAGAGACCATCACTACCGGGCATTCTAGTGTTACTGGATCACGTGTATTGCTGACAGGTGGCAGGGCAATAGTGATACCACAGCACATTGGACGGACAAACCTTTTTTTCAGTGCATTTCCAAGATCACCTACAAGATCTCGATGGGGTCCAGTGTCCACAGCATTCCAGTTCCAGGATACGGGAGACCCCCAGTTAGTGAAGCCTTCATGGTGTTTGGTGGTGAGGACAACATACCTAACGAGAGAAGGCATGTGGATGCCAGTTTACATTCCAATTAAATAACAGCTAATCATAAGAAAACGTGTGAACTATTACCTACTCAATCCCATCGCGCACATGACAGCTGCAGCCAATCACCAGCATTTGCATGCACAGCACATGACCAGTGAGGCCAGCGATTGGCTATTGTGGTCACATCACATGGATGTAGAACACATTGAGATTGCAGGAAAGTAAACAATCGTTTTGGTTTTTTTTATTCCAAATAACCCTTTAAGATAAAGTCGGTACACGTGTATCTAGAACCAGTTTATTTTTATTATCTGCGCTTTCATAAAGACTGTTGTGACACCAACAAGAGATGGAGCAAAATACCATAGACCAAAGACCAAAATAATTTTCCAAGTAAATATACATTTATTCAGTATAAAGTGGGCCGTTTAATAAAACATTATCCAATCATGATAGGAAAAAGACATCCAAAGCTAAGCAATCTGGTAGACCTGTGTCCACTGCAAGATGTTAATAAACTACCCTTCACAAAACATGGAAGCCATGGGACATATTTCTATACAATAGATATAAGTACACAGTATTTTAGTGTCCCTTCCCGCAAATTTCATAATCATATAGCTCTGCCTCCATACAAATATCAACGTGCTCGTGCAAAATATGTGCTCATTGTCCGGATCTATGGGCACAATACTAACACTAACATGGGTAAGCTGATCCTGCTATTCTTACCTTAATATTGCTGTTCCATTAGTATTGTGCCCATAGATCCGGACAATGAGCACATATTTTGCACGAGCACGTTGATATTTGTATGGAGGCAGAGCTATATGATTATGAAATTTGCGGGAAGGGACACTAAAATACTGTGTACTTATATCTATTGTATAGAAATATTATGTCCCATGGCTTCCATGTTTTGTGAAGGGTAGTTTATTAACATCTTGCAGTGGACACAGGTCTACCAGATTGCTTAGCTTTGGATGTCTTTTTCCTATCATGATTGGATAATGTTTTATTAAACGGCCCACTTTATACTGAATAAATGTATATTTACTTGGAAAATTATTTTGGTCTTTGGTCTATGGTATTTTGCTCCATCTCTTGTTGGTGTCACAATTGTATTTCTGGAGCTCCATAGGGGTAATACCCGTGGCTGTTCTTGTGGTAACAGTCATTGTTTATATTTATGATATGATTCACTCGTTGATCTGAGATTATGTTGCGCTTTCATAAAGACTGTGGCGTTAGAGTTTTGGCAATAAACTTCCTGCTGATGTCGGCACTAGGGAGAAGGGTAACAATCCCGGGACAGGGGCGTCAGAGCTGTATACTAAACTGCCCTACTACTACCGCCTTATTATTATAGGGGCAGGACTTTCTGCCTCATAAGGGCATCACACTATGTCCGCACTGTATTCTCTGTGCTATAAACCTTTCTTCTCGTTATTGTGTAACCCTGGGCATAAACATACGGCACGTGATGTCGTTGGTGATCCGGTTATGGCTTTACCTCTGGATCCCCACTTACAGGTGAATGTTGACCTCAGACTATTTTTAGTTTTTCTTTCATATTAATAAAATCTGATCATATCAATGGTCCTGTATATACCAGCAGGGGTGTAATCTATCAGATCAGGGGGGCCCACAATAGTGGAGATTTCCTTATAGTCCATGGGAGTCCAGGAAAGGAGCAGCTGTCCTGTTAACAAGCTGCTCCAGGCAGTGAAGGAGTTAATTTCTGGAAGCCTGATCACATGACTTCCAATCACATCACCTGGGTATCACACAGAAGGGGGGCACCTCTGACAGGACATGCTGGGAGTTGTAGTGGCAGCACTTACCGAGCCCCGGCCGCCTCGAACAGCTCAGCCCACGCATCCGGATCAAAGAACTCGGCGGTGAATTGCGGGGCGAAGTCGGCATAGGAGAAGCCGGGCGGGTAGTTCTGACTCATGAACTGCACGTAGGCGGCGCTCTTCTCGTGCTGCCAGTTCCACCAGAACCACTCACTGCCGAACGACGGCACCGAGAACACTCCCCAGTGCAGGAAGATGCCGAACTTGGCCTCGTCATACCAGCACGGCAGGGGGCGCTTATCCAGCGAGTCCCAGGTGGGCTCATATCGCGTGGAAGCCCCTGTGTGGACGGCTACTATGCACAGGAGGACAGAAGCCGAGAACCGCACGGCCGCCATGACAAAGGCGCACTAGTCCTTCTGTCATGAGAGCGGAAGCGACACCCCATACATTGCAGACTACTCTAGTCAGCCCCGCCTTGCTCTGTATTACCACCCAATAACAAATCCCGTGGTTGTGTGGGGCGGGCTGGGTGCCATGCTCCGCCCATCCACCTTTACCGCGGCGCTATGTGAGGAGAGAGCTGGGCTGTGTTCACACTTGGGTCAGAGGCGCACTTGCAGTATTTCTCACTAGCTCAGTCACAATTGTTTTTTTTATTCTGTGTTAAAAAGGAAATACATGTCACAGTCAGACCATGATACATGGAGTAATATAGGCGGGCCCAGAGGAAAGCAGTAGGGAGTACAATAACCTGTGCACATTCCCAGAAACGCAGCAGCTTATAAGATAGAAGGAGTTAACAAGACTTCCTATTCTGAACAATGCACATAAACCGGTTGGAGTGACCTGCCTGCAGTCATATGATGCTGGAAAACACCTGTCAACAACTGCAGTACGGTGAAGGACATAATACGCACAGTAGACGGGGTACACTCACTGTCCTATTTATTACAGGTGTCAGGACTTGCTGGAAGTGGGGTGGATGCTGACATTACACATACAATAAGCAGGTCTGAATCCACCATCCACAGCTCAGCCCATGCTTTCAGGTCAAAGAACTCAGCAGTGAATTGAGGGCTCAGAAGGAAGTGCACATAGGCGGCACTCTTGTGCTGCAGATTATTATTATTAGAGAAAACAAGAAGCAAATATAACAAAATAAAAAATATATTGCAAAACATGCATGAAGTTGTAATAATAATAATAAGGGTATTTGGTAAACATAATTTTGATCAAAAGAATGTACAAGCCATCCCAACACGTCAAGGCAACCCTTTGTGGGACAGTCCTACAGTCCGGGATGGCTTGTACATTCTTTTGATCAAAATTATGTTTACCAAATACCCTTTTTATTATTATTACAACTTCATGCATGTTTTGCAATATATTTTTTATTTTGTTATATTTGCTTCTTGTTTTTTGTTTTCTCTGTTTAATGGTCATGTGTTTGATATGCATTTACATTTTGCATACACATCAACTTACTTTTTCAGTTCAGACCCAGTTTTTCAGATTATTATTATTATAGAGCCATTTATTCCATGGCGCTTTACATGTGAAAGGGGTATATGAGCCGCCCTCCCAGGGCAGTGGGGTACTCGGATCGGAGCCTATTAACTCCTATGGGGGATGTCACGGCAACACAGCTCGGTCCGTGGCCCTGAGCGCTCACCATAAATGGGGGATATTTACAGGGGAATAAATGTTTGTATGATGATTCGTGACGCCACCTGTAGTACCTGGTCAGGGTGACCAGTGCTGTTGTGCAGATCCTCTGGAAGGGATGATGTTGTGCAGCTAGATGTTAGGCCTCCTACAGGCTGTGTCCTTCCAGGGCAGGTAGATGTGTAGGGATGCAGGATGGAGGGGAACCCGGCAGGTTAGGGACAAGAAGGTGGACACACACACAAGTCACTTTGGTACCTTTACTGAAGATGTTGCAGGCACATCCCGGAGCACTGTAGGGTGAAGGGTGCACATCCAGATTCTCCCACTAAGTAGGTTTAAGGCCTCCTTGTTCCTTGCCTTTCCGTAATGAGTTTCTGGCCTGCCTGCAGCTGGGCCTAACTTAGTCTCTGTCCTGCACCTGGCTGACCTTGTGGTTTGACCTTCTCTTGAAGTACAGTGTCCCTGCTTGCAGGGCCCTGGTTTCCTGAACTTCATCCTCCTGGCCCTGTTACATATCAGCTCTGTGGTGATCCTGGGACTTGTAGTCCTCCAGGAATTCCGGTGTTCTCCTAATGGGTCGTGGAGATCGCTATAGGCTCGGACCCGGCGTCTGGTTTATACTTGCTGGGGTGAGCTGGTGAGGCTTTTCTGTCCCTTTGTTACTTTCCTCTTGCCTTCTGCCTACTCGGGCCCTCACACGATTATACACACTGGCATTTGGTGGGCTGCCTCTTCTGCCGCTCTCAGAGCGTTGGCACGCTCCTAGCTCTCTAACTTGAGCTATTGAGTCTCTCACTGCAAACTCCACTCTGCGCTGCACTGACTGAATTCCACTGGCTTCCTGCCTTCACCCCCTTTTATATTCCTATCAGGCTCCCTCTGGTGGTCTTAGGGGACGGGTGAAAGTGTGTGTATGTATAGTGAGACCTCTAGTGGTACAATCCTTCATGCACCCTTCTGGATTTGTGGAACTGAGCGAAGCTGGGCTCCACATTCCCCCCTAGTACAACTCAGCACTCCGGGGCTGAAATACTTTTTCTACAAAACAAAACAGTAAACATTAGACAAACTATATCTTCCCTTTACGGGAGGTGAAAACAATTAGGGAATGAGCAACCGAAAAGTTCGAGTCTCTTTTGGAAAGATTGCTCAAAGGGTAATAGAAAAACAAGTAACTAGTGTCCATTTCACCTGAATTGGCATTAAAAGCAAAAGACAAATTAGTAAGCAACTGGGTAAGGCATAATAGAAATAACAATATATTACAATTATGTACAATACCTCTTGGGTAATTATCTACTGTTATTAGGAGGTTGCCTAGTCTTTATACCTTGCAGGGAGTTGTCCTTTTGTACTACGGGTCGACTTACGTAGTGTGGGGGTATGCGTGGTGTCAGTGTCAGTCAGTGTCCCTGTCTGTTCTACGTGCTGGTAGGTTATAGAATTGCCTTAATCTCTCTAGAGGACTGGCAAGTATAAGTAGAAATAAAAGTCCAGCTCACCAGTGCAGCATACCAGGGATTGGAGCAAGGAACCGCTGTGTCAGACGTAGAACATTGCAAAAGGAGAAAATCCAGCTCAACGATGAAGTGAAGATAAAAAAAATCTTTATTCACTTGTCATTCCAAATACAGAGAAGTATCAGCATAGATGGCAGCAGATGAATGCGTTATCAACGCGTTTCAGGTGACGCAGCACCCTTAGTCATGATAACAAACACAGTGCAATACAATGCTTATATAGTGAAAAAAAGGAGAGTGAACACACCATTAAAATAATAGACATAATTAGAGCAACAAGTGGCAGGTGAAAATAAGCAAAGTTAAAACAAAAAACATGACAAAAAAGCAGGAATTGAAGGAATGTGGCACTGTGGGCTATTATTAAGAATATGTAATAACACAAAAGTGCTTCCATATAGTCTCATTATACATGTGTTGCAACCTTTATGGACGGTGTAATCAACTTTATTATTATCAATAAATATAGCCCAGAGAACACTCAAACATGCAAAGCAAAGTATATCATTTATATTAGTAATTAATTTGTTCAGAATATAGGGAATTATATGGGGCACAGCTTAGATGTAAAAGACATGTAATGGACACATAACAATTATGAAGAATATTTTCAAAGGAACTAAACCTAATGATATTTATAAATTTACATATATATACACAGAAGAATTATCAGTACACAAGAAAAGATGACAGTGTTTGGATGGTGTGAAAAAACAACATTAACAAATAGTTAATAAAACATGCTGAAATTTCATGAAAGAAAAAAAAAATTAGACTATGTGAAAAAACAGCTAAAGATAAACTTTGCTGATTTATTAGTAAGCGTAGCCGAGCGGCTTGAGATCGCAAAACAAGAAAGGGAGTAATTGATAAATTGTGTAAGGTGGAAAAAATGTTACAAGGGACACAGCTGAAGATAAGCTGAACTGATTTATATCACTAGTAAAACTAGCCAGACGGCTTGGGATCACAGGACAAAAAAGAGAAAAATAATTAGCAGATTGTATAGGGGGGAAAGTGTGTTTCAAGGCACACAGCTAACAATAAATTTGACTGATTTGTGCTGCTAATAAGAGTAGCCTGGGGCTTGAGATGGCAAGAAAGGAAAGAAAGATGGAATAATTTATAGAACAACATAATATCTTTCCTTTTATTTAAGCCAAGAGGCATTCTAGTATTAAGCTTAGAAATCCACCAAGCTTCTCTATTCCTCAATGTGAGTTCTGTATCCTCCCCTCTAATAGGTGTATGTATATTTTCAATTGCATACACAAGAAGTGAATTTAAATTGCCACCATGACATTCAATAAAATGTTTTGAAACCTGCGATGAATTTCTATTGATATTAACATTTTCTGTATCATATATATGTTCCCTAATCCTTGTTCTAAGCATACGTTTTGTACTTCCAACATATTTTAATTGGCAAGCAGTGCATTCCATCATGTAAACTACATTTTTGGTGTTACAATTTATGAAAGTTTTAATAGAAAAATGACTATTGTTACTTGAATCACTAAAAATGAGACTTTTTTTAGTATATTTGCACATTTTGCATAATTTAGTACCGCATTTATGGAATCCTTTAGTACTAAGCCAATTAGAGGATTGAGTTAGAGATGTATTCAAAAAGCTGGGTGAAAGACTCTGTCCTAAAGATGGTGCTCGTCTAGAAACTATCCTAAAGCCCTCCATTATAATTTTATTGATGTCTGGGTCTTCTTTTAGTATGGATAAATTGTTTTGTATAATTCTTTTAATAGCTGCAAATTGTCTACTATATTGAAATACTATAGTAACAGGATTTTTGCCATTGTTTTGCAAATCTTGTCTAAATTTGAAATGCGGTTTTTGTGCCACAATTTTTTCTGCTCTATGCAGATTCCACTGACTATAACCCCTTGATGTCAAACGAGATTTGATATTAAGAATTTCATTATTGTACGCTTCGTCTGTGCTACAATTTCGCCTGGCCCGTGTCATTTCTCCAATAGGCACACTTTTTATTGTATGTTTGGGATGAGGACTATTTGCATGTAAGATAGTATTTCCTGCTGTGTCCTTTCTAAATGTTTGCGTTAGTACTGGTGTACCTGCAATACCCTGCAAACTTAGATCCAAAAAATCAATACATGAAATTTTGTGTAAAGTTACAAATTTCAAGTTCAAAGGGTTACAATTCAGATAAAAATTAAAATTCTGTACGGCAGATGCATCTGAATTCCAAATAATCATGATGTCATCTATAAATCTGCCGTACCAACTGATACAGTTTCTGAATGGATTGTCTACCGTGTAAATATATAGCTCCTCCCACCAACTCATAACTAAATTTGCAAGTGAGGGGGAATATTTAGCCCCCATAGAAACACCACCTATTTGCATGCAGTACTGCTGATTGAAGCAAAAATAGTTACTCGACATTAGCAAGTTAGTGATATCTAAGATAAATGACTGGAAATCAGGGGAAAGATTGCTATTTTACAAAGATGAAATTGTAAAGCATGTATCGCTACTTGATGGGGAATAGATGTATAAAGTGAAACAACATCAGTTGTAATCCAAGAAAGATTATCATTCCACACAAAACTATTCATAGCCTGCAATACCTCTGTGCTGTCTTTAATATAACCAGGGACCCTCTGAACAAGTGGTTGGAGCAAAAGATCAAGCCATTCCCCCAATTTTTCTCCTATTGATCCAATGCCAGAGACTATGGGTCTCATGGGGTGAGGATGCATTTTCTTGTGTGTTTTCGGTAATGCATAAAGTGTGGGAGTGACTGGGTTAAAGACTTTCAGATAATCTCTTTCTTTTGCACTGAAATGACCCAAGTCAAATCCCTCATCAATGATATTGTATATGCGATCTTTGATTTTAGACAAAGGATCAATATGCATGGCTTTATAGATGGTTTCATCAGAAAGCATGTTCTCTACCCAGGCAATATAATCAGTTTTGTTCATCACAACTATAGAGCCACCCTTGTCTGATTTTTTTATGACTAAGGAGTCATTCTCTTTCAGTTGCTGCAAGGCTATTTTAAGGGTGGGTCTCAAGTTGCCATGAGAAAAATCATTATGAGAAAGACTGTCAGATAAATTTCTAAGTTCCATTTCTATATTATTCTGAAATTTGTCCATAACTGGTTTTCTTGCTTGTGCTGGGTAGTAATGAGGATTAGGGACATGCAATTTAATTCTGGAAATATTGGTATTAGCATCTATATTTTTCTCTTGCAATTCCTCTAAACACTTAATTGAAAGTTGCTCAGGAAAACCAAATTCCTTAAAAGTGTTATCAGGCACATCATAATTAATATTACCTTCGTCAGAAGCATCTTAGAAGTGCAATTTCAAGGTAATATTCCTGATGAACCTATTCACATCACAAATGGTTGTAAATAAATCAAAATTACAGCTAGTAACAAACGATAAGCCATAAGATAACAATTCACATTGGTCTTTTGTTAGAGACACTGTAGATAAATTTACAACATCAAAGGCACCTAATGAAGATTCCGAAGGTGATATCTCTGCGTGTTTCTGCCTTGATTTATGTTTCCTTCCTTTTCTTCTGCGGTTTTTCTTAAGGGCCCGTCTCACATAGCGATATCGCTACCGAGATCGCTGCTGAGTCACTAGTTTTGTGACGCAGCAGCGAGCTCACCAGCGATATCGCTGTGTGTGACATTCAGCGACGATCAGCCCCCCTGCCGGGTATCGCTGATCGTCGCTGAAATGTCAGGACCTTTTTTTTATCGCTGGTCTCCCGCTGACAGGCACGCATCGCTGCGTGTGACAGGCGGGAGACCAGCGATCCGCTGGTAACCAAGGTACACAGCGGGTTTCCAGGCGCGGGGCTGTGCCTAGAAACCCGCTGTGTACCTTGGATACCAGCGCCCTGATGCAGGGAGCTGGTATCCAAGGTACACAGCGGGTTTCCAGGCACCGCGCAGCGCTTGAAAACCCGCTGTGTACCTTGGATACCAGCTTCCTGCATCAGGGCGCTGGTATCCAAGGTACACTGCGGGTAACTAAGCGATGTTACCCGCAGTGTCGCTGTCCCAGATCGCTGCCTGAGCTGCCTGTTTGGCAGCTCAGCAGCGATCATGTAGCGATACACCAGCGATCCTGACAAGTGCATATTGTTGTCGGGATCGCTGGTGTATCGTTATGTGAGACCCAGCCTTTATGTGTGAGGAAAACTGTTTGACCTTCCGGTAGTAAGAGATTTTGAACTCTTTGTTGTGTCCATGTCAGAATCAGATGTTGCCCCATTAGAAGTATCTGGATCTGAAGAACTAAAAGTCACTTGTCTTTGCATGTGATACATATTAAACTTTGATTTAGGGCGTCTGAGAATTGATTTTGGAGATTTACTAGCATTCTCCATCTGCCCCATTCATATACCTGTTCCGCGGAATAATCATACAAGTCACGTTCCAATTTGCGTTTTTTAATTTCCATGATTTTTTCTTCTACTTTTGCAATTTTTTCACTACTTTTTTTGCAAAATTCATCAAAATGCTCCTTTGTGAGCTTCTGTTGTGTCTCCATTTTGATAATATCTACTTTGTTTTGAATGTCTTGTAAAGCCAACTCTTCATTTCTTATGATTAATGTAATTAATTTCAAAGAACAATCTGAGAGTATAGTATTCCACTCTTGCACGAAGGAGTCAGAATAAACCGTACTGGGAATTTTCTTAATCCTTAAGCCTCTGGGAATAACATTTCTGTCCTTGTAATTCTTCAGAGAGCTAAGATTCCACCACAGACGGTTTTCTTTTAACATTAAATATAATAGTTCATCCAACTCAGTAGTGGGAGTAGAAGACACATTAGAGGTTTCAGCTGCCGAAAAAGCAAATAATTTATCTGCCTTGTTCTGTCTAGTTAAAGACTCCATAGTAGAATTTACTTCATGGAAAAAATCATATGCTGATACTATGAAATGAGTCCTCTTGGAATATAATAAAACGGGTGCCACTGGGTGCACGGAGACACATAGATATGTAAGTAGAAATAAAAGTCCAGCTCACCAGTGCAGCATACCAGGGATCGGAGCAAGGAACCGCTGTGTCAGACGTAGAACATTGCAAAAAGAGAAAATCCAGCTCAACGATAAAGTGAAGATAAAAAAAATCTTTATTCACTTGTCATTCCAAATACAGAGAAGTATCAGCATAGATGGCAGCAGATGAATGCGTTATCAACGCGTTTCAGGTGACGCAGCACCCTTAGTCATGATAACAAACACAGTGCAATACAATGCTTATATAGTGAAAAAAAGGAGAGTGAACACACCATTAAAATAATTAACATAATTAATTAGAGCAACAAGTGGCAGGTGAAAATAAGCAAAGTTAAAACAAAAAACATGACAAAAAAGCAAAGTTCTATTTAATCTGGATCCTTCAAATTTACACTTTAAAAAAGGCTCACTGATACCTCACCTGCTCAACGCAGCTAAAATAACTATCGCAAGACACTGGAAAAATGTAGAGACCCACTACCTGCAAAGAATGGATAAAAGAATCCAACCAAATCTGTATATACGAGAATATTAGACTTTCAGGATCTAAAAACCTAAAGACTCTAAACGCATGGATAGCCTGGTTGAACGCCTCAGAGGATCACCAAATAAGCACAACCGGTAACGGCAATCCTTAATTTCTGTCTCCCTATAAGTTTCTTTTGTTATTCCTTTTTTTCACATATAGCCTGTTCTGTAATGTTCATGCCTTGATTTGAGTTTGATCTCCCAAATCGCTTAGTTAATCTCTATTTTAAGCAGGACTTTCTGACTCCCTACCCTCCCCTTTCCTTCCTGTGTCCCTCCCCACCACTGCCCCTTGTTTTTTAAACTCTTCTTACAACCCTTTTGGTTTGCAAAAACACAGCCTTGTAGTGTTATCGTTGTGATTTATTACGAATGTTTTTTCTTTTTTTTCTTCTTTTACTATTTCTGGAAACATTTACCCTTTTTTCCTTTCCTGTTGTATTATTGAAATTTTCTAAATAAAGAATATATACAAAAAAAAATCCCCAACAGTGTCACCAGCAAAGCACCCCCACACCATCACACCACCTCCTCCATGCTTCACGGTGGGAACCAGGCATGTAGAATCCATCCGTTCACCTTTTCTGCGTGCAAAGCAGTAATCAAAGCAAAAGGTGGCTACTTTGAAGAACCTAGAATATAAGACATATTTTCAGTTGTTTCACACTTTTTTGTAAAATGTAATGTAGAATTCCACATGTGTTAATTCATAGTTTTGATGCCTTCAGTGTGATTCTACAATTTTCACAGCCATGAAAATACAGAAAAATCTTTGAATGAGAAGGTGTGTCCAAACTTTTGGTCTGTACTGTACATGACAGGTCTCCATCCAATCCGTGTTCTGATTCTCACATATGTGGTTTTTGCAGGTACGCGGGATGCAGTGACGATTCGGAGACAGAGCAAGCTTTAACTATAAATTTATAAGGGGAGTTTTTGTATGGACAACAGGCAAAAAAATTGGTTCTCCACGCAGGGAAACCGTACAAAACACAATATAGCGAACTGAAGAATACTCGGCGAATGTCAGGGCCTATATGGCCGCGATATGGCCGTCCAATGCCCTCAGGTAATAAACAACGGTCACTTAGCTTCTCGGACGTTCTGTAGAGTTGAGGTTCGGTTGTTGGTCGTCTGTTGTCGCAGCCGCTGGGCTCAGCCGATGAGGAGCTGACGTAAGCCTCGAGCGTTCCCACGCTCAGACGCAGATGGGGCACAACAGGCCCTGGAGAAATCCTCCGGCGTAGAGTTCGCCCCTCCAAGAGGCGGGACGGCGGTAGCTGTCGGGTAAGCTGCAACCGCGGACTCGAGCGGGACCCTAGCGACCACAGGAGATGGTACATAGGCTGCAGCCACGGGCTCGAGTGTGGCAGTGGCGGCCGCGGCTGACAGAACTCTCCTGCTTCTACAGTCCTTGT
The DNA here is from genome assembly GCA_033576555.1 of Oophaga sylvatica. Lineage (NCBI taxonomy): Eukaryota > Metazoa > Chordata > Amphibia > Anura > Dendrobatidae > Oophaga > Oophaga sylvatica. Next base: position 333,048,149 of record JARQOD010000002.1, on the reverse strand, counting down.
CAGAGAGGTCCCACTTTCTCCTACGCAGTCTCTGCATCCTGTCTCTCCTGCGTCTCTCTGGCTCCTCCAGTCACCCCGCCCACTTTCCTTCTAGAACCATCTCCCAGCCGTCCTGCCGTTTCTTCCCCCGGGAACCTAAATGACAGCCCCCTTGGTTCTGGCCTGGGCACATAGCGGGGGCTCCCTCCCCTACATTCCCCCATCCTGTGAGCTTGCCAGTCCTTTGTGCTAATATCTGGGCACTGAAGTTGTCTCTGCCACACGAACTGATCCTGTTCATATCGCTCAGGGTTTGCCTGCTTTAGACCGCTCAGAGCGTCGCGGTCCAATGGTCGGGATGGAGTCCTCAGGGGTGGTGGCAGATGGCTGAGCAACTGGAGTTGCCGGGCACAGGCCGTGGAAGTGTCCGCGAGTCTCGCGGGCAAGTCCTCTTCATCTTCATCGTCCCAAACGGCTGTCAGGATCCCGTCTGGGTTGGAGCCGATGTTACTGCAAACACTAGGGAAGCAGAGGCAGCTAACGTAGTCAGGTGGCAGCCGGAGGTCGGTACACAGGAAAGGCAGTTCGGTAGCAGAGGAGCAGGCAGATAACGTAGTCAGGTGGCAGCCGGAGGTCGGTACACAGGAAAGGCAGTGTTTGTAGCAGAGGAGCAGGCAGATAACGTAGTCAGGTGGCAGCCGGAGGTCGGTACACAGGAAAGGCAGTTCGGTAGCAGAGGAGCAGGCAGATAACGTAGTCAGGTGGCAGGCCGAGGTCAGTTCACAGGAGAGCAGTGTTTGTAGCAGCAGGAACAGCAGGAGAAAGAGCTTGACTAAAGGCTGGAAGCACAATAATCTCGCAATGACACACCCACAGGGCCAGGTTTATATAGGGTGTGTAATTGGCAATCAGAGGCCCAATCAAGAGAGCACTAGGTGTAGCCAATCAGGAAGAACAGTCAATGGTATCTGGGTTCAGCAAGGAACTTTGCAGCCAGCAGAATAGCTCAGATGGTAGGGCTGCTGGCCAGTGGACAAGAGGTACTGGGTTCGACTCCTGACAGTACTCCCCTCCTTCCAGGATGGCCTCTGGACATCTCAGGAGCTGGCTTATCCGGGTACCTCTGATGAAAGGCTCTTGTTAGTCTAGGAGCATGGACGTTGTCCCTTGGTTCCCATGAATTTTCCTCTGGTCCATAACCCTTCCACTGCACCAGATACTGCAGTTTACCTCTGAATTTTCGGGAGTCCAGAATCTTATCCACAATGTATTCTTCTTCACCACGGATCCTTTCTGGTGGAGGAGGTGGCTGAATTCTTCCTGGAAACGGGTTTTCACAGAAGGGTTTGAGCAAGGATATGTGAAACACTGGATGAATCTTTAGATTGTTGGGAAGTTTTAAACGAAAAGCAACCTGGTTAATTTTTGCAGAAATTTGAAAAGGTCCAATGAATTTCTGACCCAATTTGGAGGATGGCACATGTGTCTTAAGGTTTTTAGTGGACAGCCAAACTTTGTCTCCAACCTGAAGAGCAGGGGGCACTCTCCGATGTTTATCTGCTGCTTCCTTATATTCTTCCTGGGTCTTGAGCAATATCTCTGATAATTCCTTCTGGGATTCCTGTAATTTTGTAAGCCTGTCATTAACAGCAGGAATGGGAGTGTTCACTGGCAGATTAGGGATAAATACTGGATGTACTCCATAATTAGCAAAAAATGGGGTTTGAGATGTAGCGCTATGTATGGAGTTGTTGTAGGCAAACTCTGCTGTTGGTAAATAGTCCACCCAGTCATCCTGAAGATAGGAAATGAAGCAACGGAGGTATTGCTCCAAAGTCTGGTTCGTTCTCTCCGTCTGGCCATTGGACTGAGGATGGAAAGCGGTAGAAAGATTCACCGTGACTCCCAAGGCTGTACAGAAACTCTTCCAAAATTTTGACGTAAACTGAACGCCTCTGTCAGACACCACGCTGTCAGGAATTCCATGTAACCTGAATATCTCTTTGATCATCAGTTCTGCAGTTTTTTCAGCAGTAGGAATTCCTTCAGTTGGAATAAAGTGGGCCGTTTTTGTGAGTCGGTCCACTATGACAAGGATGACGGTCATCTGTTTGGAAGGGGGTAGTTCCACAATAAAATCTATGGAAATAGATCCCCAAGGCCTGGATGGAACTGGGAGTGGTTGCAAGAGTCCTAGAGGAGACGATCGTGGGGTCTTGTTTCGTGCGCATGTTAAACAGGTTGAAACATATTTCCTCACGTCCTTCCTACAATTAGGCCACCAAAAGAAACGAAGTAGTAAGTCTTGTGTTTTTGCAACTCCAGGATGTCCTGCCAGTTTAGAATCATGGACACTTTTGAGGACTTCAAGGCGAGAAGATTCAGGTACATATATTTGGTGTTTCTGCATCCAAAACCCCTCTTTGAATGAAAGATCGACGTCTTCCGAAGGATGGTTAAGGAAAGAGTCCTCTTGATATCCATCTTTAATTCTAATACCTAGTCCTCTAGAGTGCAATATTCCCAAAAAATTTTTAGGGCCTAGAATTGTATCATCATTACTAGACCTCTCCTGAGGTTCCGAACACATCCTGGACAGGGCGTCAGCCTTGCCATTTCTTGAACCAGGCCGGTAAGAGATTATAAAATTGAATCTTGAGAAAAATAAGGCCCATCGTGCTTGTCTTGCAGACAATCTTTTTGCTGTACGGAGGAATTCAAGATTCTTGTGGTCCGTGAGGACAGTCACAGGGTGATTGGCACCTTCCAGAAGATGTCTCCACTCGGAGAAGGCAACTTTAATGGCTAACAGTTCTTTATTACCAATGTCGTAGTTCTTTTCTGCAGATGACATGGTGTGGGAAAGAAACGCACATGGGTGAAGTTGCATCTTGTCCCCAACTCGCTGAGACAGAATGGCTCCCACTGCAGAGTCCGAGGCGTCCACTTCGACAGTAAATGGCAATTCAGGATTTGGGTGTACTAACAATGGAGCAGACGTAAAAAGAGTTTTCAACTTGTCAAAAGCCTCCTGTGCCTCCGGAGACCAGAAAAATGCTTTGGTCTTTTTTGTTAGTGTAGTAATTGGTAGTATGATCCGTGAAAAGTTCTTTATAAAATTTTCGGTAAAAATTTGCAAATTCTATGAAACGCTGGACGTCTTTTAAATTTCTTGGAACAGGCCAGTCCACTACAGCATTGATTTTGCCGGGATCCATGCTCAGACCTTCTGGGAGATGATATATCCCAGAAATTGGATACTGGTTTGTTCAAACTCACATTTTTCAAGTTTAATGTAGAGATGGTTCTCCTGTAGTTGTTCCAAGACTAACTGGACGTGCCTGCGATGCTCTTCCAAGGTGTCTGAAAATATAAGAATGTCATCGAGATAAGCCACAACGAATTGGTCCAAGAAATCTCGAAATACATCATTAATAAAATGTTGAAAGGTGGCTGGGGCATTGCTAAGGCCAAAGGTCATAACAAGAGATTCAAAATGTCCATATCTCGTTCTGAAGGCGGTCTTCCACTCATCTCCTGGGCGAATCCGTATGAGGTTGTAAGCCCCTCTAAGATCCAGCTTCGTAAAGATTTTCGCAGAACGGAGTCTCTCAAATAGTTCAGGAATCAAGGGTAGCGGGTAGCGATTCTTGACAGTGATATTATTCATCTCTCTGTAGTCAATACATGGCCGCAGAGTGGAGTCTTTCTTTTCAACAAAGAACAGGGGTGCCCCAGCTGGAGATGTGGAAGGTCGAATAAAGCCTTTCTCTAAATTTTCATCCAGGAACTTTCTTAATACCTTCAATTCAGGTTCGGAAAGATTGTAAATCCGTCCAAATGGAATGGTTGCTCCTGGCAGCAATTCAATGGGACAGTCGTAAGGACGGTGAGGAGGTAATTGATCTGCTTTCTTCTTACTGCAGACATCAGAGAACTGCTGATATTGAGGTGGTAGTTTCTCTTCCTTCTCATGCGAAATCTCAGAGATTTGGACTTGTTGGAGAACAGGGGTTCCTTAAGACAATTATTCTTACAGTAGTCAGATGGAAAGGTGATGGTCCTTGATGCCCAGTTGATAGAAGGGTTATGGACTGAAAACCAGGGATCCCTAGAATAACCGGAAATTTCGGAGATGAAATAAGTTGTAAACTGACAGCTTCATGATGATCCGGGTCGATACAAATCTCCAGTTCGATTGTCTCATGCGTGACAGGTCCAGAAGACAAAGGTGATCCATCCACAGTTTCCATTTCAATTGGTGTGGATTTGGTCCTACTGGAAATATTATTATCACGTGCAAATTTTAAGTCCATAAAATTTCCTCCTGCTCCCGAATCCAACAGGGCAGAGCATTGTATTTTTTGGGTGCCCATTACAACCTGAATGGGGATTACAAAATGAGATGATGTGGTATGTATTTTGTCTATTTCTGGCGTTACTGATGAGATAGTCTGCAAGATGGAATCCGACTGCTGAGAAAGGTCCGTATTGCTGGCAGACCTGTTGTTGGTAAAGGCTATAGTCCTTTTGTTAGGACAGTTGATGGCATAGTGTCCAGGGTCCCCACAATAGAGGCAGAGATGTTCTGCACGTCGCCTCTCCTTCTCCTGTGCAGAGAGTGGTCTTCGGATGACGTCGATCTGCATCGGTTCAGACACGCCTTGCGTCTTTTCTTGGTGGTCTGATGCTGAAAATGAGAAGCCAGGGCTATTCCCAAGTGCTCGCAGTCTCTCCTTTCTCCTTTCAGTAAGTCTCTGGTCAATCCGGATACATAGTTGAATAAAGTCCTCCAACTAGTCAGGGGTCTCAACCCTGGCAAGCTCGTCTTTCACTGGTTCTGATAACCCTCGTCGAAATTGACTTCTCTGGGCCGCTGGATTCCAGGTGGTGTCGGCCACCCAGCGACGGAACTCCGATGTATATTCCGCAACAGAGCGACGTCCTTGGCGCAAATTATGTAATTTGGTTTCTGCTGTGGCACAGCGGTTTGGGTCATCAAAAACTTGATTCATAGCTGCGATGAAAGCTTCCAGGTCATTAAGGAGGGCATAGTCCTTTTCTACATAAGGTGGAGCCCAAGCAAGAACTTCATCCGTCAGGAGATTTATCATGAAAAAAACTTTCTTCCTCTCACTGGTAAAGGGAGCAGGTTGCATCTGGAAGTATATGCAGCATTGATTGAGGAATCCTCGGTACTGCTTGCGATCCCCACTGAACTTTGCAGGCAGCGGCAGCCGCGTGTTTGATTCGGACCCTGAATTGCGCACATCCAGTAGTTGTTTTTGTAGCTCAATTACTTCCTGTTGTATCGCCGTGAAATCAGTTTGTAACTTGGCATATTTTCCTTGAGAGTCAGTACAAAAACTTTGAAGCTCCGTAACTTGCCGCCTCAGGGTGTTCACAGCGGACTCCATTTTGGCGCGAGATTATTCTGTCAGGATCCCGTCTGGGTTGGAGCCGATGTTACTGCAAACACTAGGGGAAGCAGAGGCATCTAACGTAGTCAGGTGGCAGCCGGAGGTCGGTACACAGGAAAGGCAGTTCGGTAGCAGAGGAGCAGGCAGATAACGTAGTCAGGTGGCAGCCGGAGGTCGGTACACAGGAAAGGCAGTGTTTGTAGCAGAGGAGCAGGCAGATAACGTAGTCAGGTGGCAGCCGGAGGTCGGTACACAGGAAAGGCAGTTCGGTAGCAGAGGAGCAGGCAGATAACGTAGTCAGGTGGCAGGCCGAGGTCAGTTCACAGGAGAGCAGTGTTTGTAGCAGCAGGAACAGCAGGAGAAAGAGCTTGACTAAAGGCTGGAAGCACAATAATCTCGCAATGACACACCCACAGGGCCAGGTTTATATAGGGTGTGTAATTGGCAATCAGAGGCCCAATCAAGAGAGCACTAGGTGTAGCCAATCAGGAAGAACAGTCAATGGTATCTGGGTTCAGCAAGGAACTTTGCAGCCAGCAGAATAGCTCAGATGGTAGAGCTGCTGGCCAGTGGACAAGAGGTACTGGGTTCGACTCCTGACAACGGCTGTTGGAGGGGCTGGAGCCTGCTCTAAAGGGTCCGGAGTCTGCAGAGAGGCCTCGCCCTGCGCAGGATCTGTGGACATACAGGGCCGTAACATATTGTGGTGCACAATCCGGGTGGGTTGATTCCCCCTTCCTCTGATTGTATCTCATATACTGGTCCGTCTGGACTTACTCGGCGTAGAATTCTGTAGGGACTGTTCTCCCATCGATGGCTCAATTTGCTTTGGGGTCGTTGATCTCGTACAAGCACGCAATCTCCTTTTTGAAATTCAATGGGCTGTGACGTGGGCTTTTCAGGGTGTTCCAGATCTTGGACCTTAGTCTGCACTAATCTGTGTAGGGTCTGCAGACGATACCGATGGTCCCGGACCCAGGAGTGAACCCCTGCCCATCAACGTTCTTCCTCGGGGTCCAGTTCTACCTCAGTAATTCCCTTGCCTTCCTGACCAAAGAGTAGAATATGGGGTGTACCTGGTGACCCGATGTACCCGGTTGTTATATACCCAGATGAATTTGGGGACGTAGTCAGGCCAACGGGCTTTCTGGTCATCTTGCAGGGTCCGTAACATTTGAATTAGAGACCGGATGAACCATTCGCAGGCCCCATTCCCCTGCGGGTGATAAGGAGTGGTCCGGGATTTGTCAATGCCGTACAGGCGATGGAGTTCCTCTATCACTTTCCCCAGGAAGCAGGCCCCTTGGTCTGAGTGGATGCGCTGCGGGTAGCCATACACTTGGATAAAGTTTTTACAGATAGCATAAGCGGCCGATTCTGCTGTTTGATCACGGGTGGGGACCACTACGGCAAACTTGGTAAAATGGTCCACCATGACTAAGCAGTGTTGATATCCCTGATGAGCCAGACCAATGGTTAAGTAATCCACCATTAACAGTTCAAGGGCGCGGTGGTTACAATTGTTTGTAAGGGGGCTCGTTGTTCTGGTGGTTTAGTCAACTCACATAAGCGGCATGCTCTGCACACTTCTTCTATTACGGCTTGTAACCGGGGATGATAGGCTATTCGCTGTAGCCACTGGAAAGTCTTTTGCACGCCAAAATGAGCCCCTTTCTCATGAGCTTCCCGAGCAATGTCAGTCAGTAGGGCTCCCGGCACCACCACTTGCCAGGCTACGGTGGGTTCGGCGTGTAGAGTTGTTTTGCGATGCAATAGTCCCTTTTTGAGCACCAGTTTTTCCCATTGACGGAGCATTAGCACAGCGTCCTTAGAAAATATTTTTCTTTGAGCGTCATTGGGAAGTTGTCCTTGGGCGACCCACTGGTGAAGGGCGCTGGTTTCACTATCTGCTTGTTGCTGGCATATCTATTCATCCCGGGATTGATCGAGAATGCCCCCAGTGGGTTTTGTACAGGACTGCTCTCTTGTCACTGCTGTGGTCTCGTCGGGTTTTAGGGAATACGGTTTTTCTTCTCCCTCTAGCTCTTCATCCCGGCTCCGCCTTGGGACGGGGCGCCAGATCCGGGACAAGGCATCAGTGTAGACACTCTCTGCCCCTCTCTTATAAACGATTTTGTATTTGAACTTGGCCATCCTGGCTACCCACCGCTGCTCCAGGGCCCCCAGTTTGGTGTTTTCAAGGTGGGCCAGAGGGTTGTTGTCGGTTCGTACTACCACCTCAGATCCCGCTAGGTACTCCACGAATCGTTCCGTCATGGCCCACACCACCGCCAGAAGCTCGAGCTTGAAAGAGCTGTAGTTGTCAGGATTGCGTTCAGCGTCATGGAGTGATCGGCTGCCATAGGTGATCACCCTTTCTCTGCCGTCCTGCATCTGTGACAACACAGCCCCAAACCTGTGTAAGCTCCCGTCAGTGTGCAGAATGAACGGTTGCGAGAAATCCGCGTAGGCTAACACCGGGACTTCTGAGAGTGCGGCCTTAAGGTCTCTGAAGGCTTCTTCCTGCGGTTCTCGCCACTGTACCTTACTGTTGTTAGCACCAGAGGGGCTCCTCTTTGCAGGTCCTGGAGGGCTCAAGCTCGGCGAGCAAAATTTTTCACAAAGCGACGGTAGTATCCAGCCAGCCCCAAGAAGGCCCGCACATCTTTCACTGTCTCGGGAGTAGGCCACTCCTGTATCGCAGCGACCTTCTCCAGAGATGGCCTCACGCCCTCGGCGGAGACCACATGCCCCAGGTATTCTATTTGTGTGCGGAACAGGTGGCATTTTTGGGGCTTCACCTTCAACCCGTACTTTTGCAGCCAGCCGAGCACCTGGCCCAGGCGATGCAGATGGTCTTCAAACGTGGCGGCATAGATGATAATGTCATCCAAATATATTAGGGTGGCTTCGAAGTTGAGGTCGCCTAGGCACCGCTCCATCAGGCGCTGGAAAGTTCCAGGGGTGTTGGCCAGTCCAAATGGCATCCGGTTGAATTCAAACAGTCCAATGGGCAAAATGAAGGCGGTTTTTGCTCGATCCTCCTCGGACATTGGTACCTGCCAGTATCCGCTGGCCAAATCCAAGGTAGAAAAATATTTTGCTTTCCCTAGGGCCGACAGAGACTCTTCTATACGAGGGAGTGGGTATGAGTCTTTGATGGTGCAGGCATTCAACTTATGGTAATCCACACAGAACCGCAGGGTGCCGTCCTTTTTCCGCAACAACACTATGGGAGCTGCCCAGGGCTTTGACTTTCCCGGATGACCTCCTTTTGCAGCATTTGATTCAACAGCGTTTTCCTTTCTTTGTACAACTGCGGTGGAATCTGCCGATATCGCTCCCTGATGGGGCCGCCCCTTCAGTGGGAATGCCGTGTGTAATGGCTGTGGTGCACCCAAAATCGTCCTCATGGCTGGCAAACACCTTTTGGTAATGGCCCAAGAGAACTTCCATCTAGTGTATTTGGGCCGGGTTGAGGTCAGAAAGTTCAGCTCGCATTTTCTCCAAGATAGCTCGCCCCGCCTGCTCAGGCGGGGGCTCTGCGGTCCAGACAGCGTGCACAGTTACTGCCCAGGGATCCCTTGGATTCACCACCATCTGCAACGCCGGGGCGGGAGTACCTCTTCCAAGGGTTTTACTACTTTTGCCATTACAATGCGGGGCTTCAGTAGAAGGTCCTGGATCTCCAGATTGACACACCGCACAAGGACGGTCCCCTTTCGTACGGTAGCCAGGGCGCGAGCCACCAGGAGCCTGGAGGGTAGATGCTCGAGAAACATGGCTCCACCTGCAACTCTACTCCTTCCAGCGGTACATGGGCCCGGACCGGCAGCACAACAACAGTCTGTCCTGGCGGCAGCATGAGCTGAGGAGTCGCAGGCGCAGTCACTCTCCCCAGTACCTCTCCCTCCTGGCAAACCTCCTGGACTCGCGCACCCCGCACCAACTGCTGAAAGACCTGCCCCTGCGAAGTGCGGGGGCCCCATTGTTTTAACGTCTCTTGGGCCGGTTCATGGAGGAGACTGCCAAATTCTTTTAACACATTCATGCCCAAGGTGACGACATATCCATCAGTCTCGCCTCCCTGAGTCAGGACCACGCCTTGCCGGCCCAATGGCTTGCCGCACATCAAGATCTGCATCCATGCTACTCCAGCGACGGGAATAGGCAGTTGATTGTCAGCCACCAGTTTTATCACGGACCCCCACACCCCACTGGGGTCTTGTGGCTTCTGGAAAATGTTGCCGGAAGTCTCAGGCATAGTGGTCACTTGTGACCCCGTGTCTACCATGCAGCGCACGGCACGGCCTTCAAATTCCACCCAAACCAGCAGACACTTTGCAACCAGGTCCTCGGGACTTCCACCACCCCATGAGGTGCGTTCTGGCTCCGAGCGGCGTCCCCCCGGCTCAGAGCCCTCTAGTTTAACGGCCGCCTGGGCGAGTTCCCCCCTCGCCAAGGGCACTACCGGGCGAAGTGGCCCATCTCTTCACAGTTAAAACAAGCGGCGGGCCGTGGAGGCCAACCACCCCGAGCGTTACGGGGCCTCCAAGTTGACATGTTCGGCCCTGGTAGGCCGCCTCTAGCTCTGGCCCTTCTTTTCACTTCAGCTAGTTCAGCTCTGATATTCTCCAGCTCCTGTCGCATTTCCCCCACCCACAGGGGCTCACTGATGGCATTCAGAGAGGCTTCAATGCTCTGGGCCTTCCCCACGGGGGCTGTCACCTTTTGCTCCTGCTCTCACGCGCGGGCCTCACTCACTACCCCGGAGAAGGTCAAACGCGGGTCTACCCGTATCCGTTCTCGCAAGGCTTGCTTAGTCAGGGGGTCACGCATTCCAGTCACCAAAAGGTCACGCAGGGTAATGTCAAGGGCCCCACGCCTACCCGGTCCTTTCTCTCGATGTCCATATAGAGTTCCTGCAGCACATTCATATACTGAGTGACCGTCTCCCCCTCGCCCTGCATGCGGCTGAACAGTCGGGTTCTCAGTTCCCCAACATCAGTCAGGTCCCCGTGGGTTTCTTCGAAAATTTGCAATACCCGGACAAAAGTATTCCATTGTCCTGGGGGCCTTAACATCACAGAGTCCCGGGCCTCTCCCTCCAATGCCATGATGGCAACCTCAGCCTCCAGATCAGGGTCATCGGGTGCATCCTGAACAACCCACATATGTCCAGCTCCATAGCATAGAATTACTGCCGGTGAACTTGAGCAAGTTATTCAGCATGGCCCCCAACGTCAGACTAGTCTGGAGGCCACTGTCACCCCCCTGATCTGCGGCTTCCACGCTAGCGCTCAGAGACTGGATCCTGTAGACTATGCCAAATGTGGTATTCGCAGGTACGCGGGATGTAGTGACGAGTCGGAGACAGAGCAAGCTTTAACTATAAATTTATAAGGAGAGTTTTTGTATGGACAACAGGCAAAAAAATTGGTTCTCCACGCAGGGAAACCGTACACAAACACAATATAGCGAACTGAAGAATACTCGGCGAATGTCAGGGCCTATATGGCCGTCCAATGCCCTCAGGTAATAAACAACGGTAAGGCTACTTTCACACTTGCGTTTTTTTGCGCTGCGTATCGAGCGCACATAAAACGCATTAAAAAACGCGTGCAAACGCTTGTAAGCGATGCGATATTTAGTCGCATAAGCATGCGCATTACGACAAAAAAAACGCAGCGCTTCGATGCGATTGTATGCTATTTCAAGCGTTTTTGCATGCGTTTGTGTTTTTTAGGCGCATTTCACAGGAGGAAAATCCTTGAAAAATTCTTGCAACAGACTCCACCAATGGGACACCAGTGGGCGTGTGGTATGGGAAATCTTTATATAGAGCCTGTTTACAGCCATTCTTCACATTTGATTGCATTTGTCTTTGTGAACATGGATCTGCGCTGGAAGAGTTTCCACTTCACCTTGGATCTGGACATCGCGATGGCTCAGGCTTATGCAGTTGCTTGCCATGAAGAAAGGGAGAGAGAGAGACAGCGAAGACGGCAGCGTTTGTGGGTACATCCCATTGTTGAACTCCAGGAGAGCCGTGGAAAACCCAGGCAAACCCAGAGAAATTTACTGACTACACCCGGATGTCACAAGAAACCTTCAGGGGGGCATGGCGATGTAGCAGAGCGAGGAGGACGCGCTGTGGGAGAGCTCCTCAAATCCTGGCCATATCCTAATGCCCATCCTTTCTTACCAGTAACCACAGGCATCCGACATACTCCCCCAGCTCCCAGGAATCATCCGTGCTCGGGGGTCACGCTGCGCAGTCCCTGTGAGCAGAACGCCAGGGAGGATGCCGGCGGGAATGCAGGGCCTGGGAAAGCGGCGGCCATCTTACCATGTGATCCAGCAGGAAGGACGCACGAGTGGAGGATTTCAGACTCGGGGGAGCAGCTGGAGAGACGCGACTACTCTGCTGAAGGTACCGCTGGGAGACGCAGTGTGAACTCTGAAAAATGAGCCCTGCGCTCCCGTGCTAATACTCTAGCTCCCCCTGATTCCTGTGCCTCTCCCGCCATCTTGGGATCTCTGGTCGTTTGCCGTTGCCCCCATAAGTGCTGTGACACAGCAACTTGGTCTGACCCACAAGACGTATATGGTGCCTCAATTTTACTGTAGTACTTAGCACGTTACATTAATAAACTGCCTGTGGCCGTGTGTATCCCTATACGGAGCCGGGAGGATATATATATACTTATACGCTGCAACAATTCTGCTTCTGGAGCTATTTGCATAACAGACGCATCTGTATCATATATCACTTAATAGTGGTGCTGACACTCCTGGACGTGGGGACTTTCCTATTATATATAGCTATTGAACCTGCCATATCACATTGCTATTGATTATGAATCGCTCAAGGGGGTGCAGCGTGACAGACAAATTAAAAGAATTTGCAAGGCCTGACCCGTCTGATAATGCGCGTTCTCTCAGGAATAACTCCAAAACGCGAGATCAACGTAAAAGTCCATCCTCTGATAGTGTGGAAAATGGCGTCACTGAGGATCTGACTCTAAGGCAGGTATCCGAGCAGTTAATGGAGGCCATTTCCCTGACCAGAACGTCTTTGACTGGAAAAATAGAGGACGTGCACTCGGAGGTGGGGCGTCTCCGGCATGATATGCAGGCCATGAGGGGGCACATTACGGAGGTGGAGACGAGAGTGTCTAGCTTGGAAGACACTCTTCCACCCATGGAAGCCAAATTAACCAAGGTGTCTGGCTCTATAAATGCTTGGAGGCAGAAGGCGGACGACCTGGAAAACAGGCTAAGATGCAACAATATTCGCATTATTGGTTTACCAGAGAAGTCGGAAGGCCAACAACCCGAGCAGTTCCTCGAGAATTGGCTTAAGGACACTTTGGGTGATGAATTCTCCTCTATATTCTCCGTGGAGAGGGCTCATAGAGTCCCTACAAGACCACTCCCTCCGGGCGCCCCACCTAGACCCTTCCTGGCGAGACTCCTTAACTGTAAGGACAGGGATGCTATATTGCGCATGGCGCGGCAAAGAAGTCCCATCAAATTTAACAGTGCCACAATTTCGATATTCCCTGATTTTTCTATGGAACTCCAGAAGCAGAGGGCACAGTTTGTGGAGATCAAGATGCAACTTCGAGGAAAGAATATTTTATACTCCATGATTTACCCAGCTCGCCTTCGAATTGTCCATAACGGTTCTTCTGTATTTTTTACGGATCCGGCTGGGGCATCTGAATGGCTACAGACCCATCTGGGGTCTGGTGGAAAGGAGTCATGATCTGTATGCGGATGTTCGGAACTCTCCTACCAGTCAAAAATGGAGCTCTCTCCACTAGCGTCCCAATTTAACAACAATACCGGACGCTGTTTTCAGTGAGGGTATCCCCTTGTTTACCTCACAATAGGAGCGCAAAATTTTGCTCCTCTACTTTTCACCCTTTTTTGTTTTAGTTTATTAGGAGCTTGGGACTATGCTCCTTATTGAACTTTAATCTGTTTTTTCTTACCTTATTATTGTTAGTTGAAGTTGATGTAGGTACTGCTGCCAGAATATTCATTATGCTACCTGTAGAGGTTAATCTGTGCGACACTGTGTACCATACTAACACAAAAGAACCATGGGGTCTGAATTAACATGCATGACCTGGAATGTGAGAGGTCTTGGGGCTTCCCGAAAAATAATTAATTTTTTTTCCCAGATTAAACGCCATCGCCCGCACATTGTGGCCCTGGTTGAAACACACTTGACCAGAGATACGGCCCGTTACATGCAGAAACAATGGGTACAATGGTCCATACATGTGTTTCACACTAGCTACTCTAGAGGGGTTTCTTTGTTAATTCATAAAGACACCAGATGGGAGATCAAAGAGGCTCGGAAAGACCCTGAAGGGCGCTTTGTTTTTGTGCATGCATTGATAGATTTGAAAGATTACGTCATAATGTGTATTTATAACCCACCCCCAGCTAATATATCAATTATCAAGAAGGCGGTAAGCTTTGCCTTAAATTATCCAGATGCACTAGTTATTTGCATGGGGGATTTTAACTTAGTTATGAATAATGACCTGGATAGACTTAGGCTAGATGATGGAGTGTCCGGGATGCCCTGCTCTCCATCTCCCTATCACTGCTTATTGAAGGTAGTGGTTGGTTGGATTTGTGGAGGATACATCATCCTGATGTGAGAGAATACACCAGTCATTCATCCATTAGACACACTCTATCTCGTATAGACTATATATTTGGTTCTAGCAATTTGACAACATGGGTCGCAGATGTGGAGCATGGGAATAAGGGTATCTCAGATCACAGCCCTATAATACTTACACTTAGGTTTGGTCAAAGGAATCGTAATTTGTTTTGGAACCTGAACCCATTTTGGTTGAAGCTGATAGGCACCCATGATAAAACTCTAGACCAACTAGACTGCTTTATTTCTTCCCATCCGGAGCCCCAAATATTAATTTGTTTTGGGATGCCCTTAAAGCATATTTAAGGGGATGTCTGTCTTTCACAATTTCCTATGTTAAACGGGTAACATCCAGGGAGGATGAGGAAATGGAAAAACGATGAGTGATTCGGAGGCAAATTATATAGCTAATCCAACAAATGAGAATAGAAATGAATGGCTTAGCTCCCATAGATTGTATACTCAATATATGGATACTAAGTCAAAGCGTAAATTATTTTTTACTCGCCATCATATTTTGAGCTGGGAAACCAGTCCAGTAAGTTGTTAGCATTTATGGTACTCCAACACAACATTCTAATACCATACTTCAAATTAGAAAACCAGATAAATCGATTGCGACCTCAACGGATGACATACTTCAAAGCTTTCATGAATATTATAAAACGTTATATAGCTCCAGAGGGAGTTTTAGCACTTTGGACTGCCTTGAATATTTGTCAGACGTAAAATTTCCCACATTGAGTCCGCCCAACAATCCTTTCTAGATGCAGACTTTACAATAGAAGAAATACATGAAGCTATAGCGGATATGGCCTCTGGGAAGGCGCCTGGGCCAGATGGATTTCCCATAAAAATGTACAGGAAATACCGAGATGTTTTGGCACCATCCTTCTGAGGGTATTTCAGGAGACATGGGAGGGGGTTCTCTACCGGACTCCTTTTATGAGGCAAACATAATAGTGCTCAAGAAGGAGGGAAAGGATCCCCTTGAATGTGGATCATACCGCCCCATATCACTAGTAAATGTGGACTATAAGATATTCACTAAAATTCTGGCCACTAGATTGAATTCGGTGATATTAGAAATAATACATCCGGACCAGACCGGTTTTATGCCTGGGAAAAGTGCATCCATTAACATTAGGAGAGTTCAATCGGTGGTCCAGTACAGTTCCCTAGTACCAGATAATGAATGGGCCTTGGCTTCGCTGGACGCGGCTAAGGCCTTCGATTCTCTCGAGTGGTTCTTTTTATCTGCATGCTTACAGAAATATAAATTCGGCCCTAAATTTAGAAAATGGATATGTGCAATGTATACGAAACCCAAAGCCCGAATAATAATAACTCTGTATCTGAATCATTCTCCCTAGCGAGAGGAACGTGCCAAGGGTGCCCCCTCTCCCCGGCCCTATTTGCGCTTGCAATCGAAGCACTAGCGATCCGCATAAGATCAACTCCTGTCATTAAAGGTATAGAAATAGCAGCCCGACTAGATATCATTGGCTTATACGCCGATGACATGGTGATATTTATGGACAAAGCAGGAAAAACACTACCCCATGTGATTGATACTATAGACACATTTAGTAATTATTCTGGATTATACATAAATTGGGATATGTCCGCCCTGATGCCTCTCTCCCTGGGTCCAATGGATCACCTTGAAAAGTTATCCCCATTACCTGTTGTGGCTAGTTTTAAGTATCTGGGAATAAATGTTTCAAAATATAGTACACTAGACTTTAAAATAAAATTCTCCCATTGATAGATCTTGTGAAACTTAAATTTGCTGTTTGGAGTAAATTACCATTATCTGTCTCCGGACGTATCAACCTGATTAAAATGATCCTGCTCCCCAAACTCAGTTATTCCCTCCAACATAGTGCAGTGCTGATCCCTAAATCTTTTTTTTCAGCACTTAATTCATTACTTTCATCCTTTATATGGGGAAAAACTAGACCTAAACTCAAACTGTCCACCTTACACAGGTCTAAACAGATGGGAGGGGCGGCTCTACCAGACTTCTTTTTATATTACTTGGCCGGGCAGATCAAAGCTCTGAGTGGATGGATACCTAATAATTATTTGCCTAACTCAGAGAGTCATTTGGCTCACGCGGCAGGCACTGGCTGTTTATTAGGGTTTCTGGAAATAGATAAACCTAATATCTCTAGATTATTACTCCGTTGGCACGGTCAGTCTGGAGACAACTTAAACGAGTAGTCCGTTTTGTTGATGTTATAGCTGAAATGCCATTATGGAATAATCCCTGTTTCCCGAAACTTCTAAACCACCCATCCACTCAATTCTGGATCTCATATAATATCTCCTCAATCAAAGATTTATATGATCACAATGTCCTAATGTCCTTTGAACAAATACAACTTAAATACAATGTCCCAAGATCACATTTTTTCCGATATCTACAACTTAGATCAGCAATTCAATCATATCTGCACAACAGAAATGTAACCCAAGCAATATCCTCCTTCCCCCTGATAGGGATTTTTAAATCGCAAGGCCCTCAAGGACTTATCTCCACTTTGTATACTTATATGCTGTCCGCGGGCTCTGAATCTGCTCTATCATCAGTAAAGGAGAAGTGGAGGGCTTTAATTCCAGATATTCAAAATGAAGACTGGGAGGAGGTTCTTGATTCCCCAGCCAGAGTGTCCCCATCATCCAACAACAAAATGATGCAAAGGTACATAATACACCAATCGTATTTGACCCCATTGAGGCTATTTAAAATGGGGTGGTCCCAATCTTCAGAATGTCTGAGAAGCCATACAGTGGACGCAGACTTCATACATATGGTGTGGGGATGCCCAATTATTCTATCCTATAGGAGCGAGGTGACCTCGTTGTTAACCTCTCTCTTAGGCATTCCTGTTCCTCTCACTCCATTGGTATGTCTATTTGGGGTGTTAGAGGAAGAGATATGGGGACACCACGTTAAAATTCTTTTGTGGGAGACATTTTTTTTGGCCAGGAAATTATTGGCCTTGCGCTGGATGGGTAGTCAACATCCTTCTCTTAGAGCTTGGATTGAACTGGTGAATTCAATAATACCGTATGAGCGGACACTATACCAGAACAGGGGTTGCTTGGGGAAATTTAATAAGATCTGGGATGTATGGAATGCATCTCACCTCACTAGAACAACACGTAGATAACAAGTTGTTGTTATTATTAACACAATAGTTGGGAGGAAATAAATTGGTCTACACTCTGCAGGTCATTATGTCATGGAAGTTGTTTTGGCAGTTAGCAGTAGGATAAGAAGTTAGATGTGTTAGTTGTAATGTACTATTTAGAGATATGTAGAGCCAAGCATTTGTATAAATGAATAATAGGTTCCGGCAAATATTTTCTATTTATTCATAGACCTCGCAAAAGAAAGAGGACCAGTGGCATCGAATTCTGTATTAATGATTTAATATACAAGTTGGATGGTTTTCATCCATTATAGGTGTCATGATAATGATATATGCGATATATACAATGTATTGGCTATTTGCATAATGTAAATGTATGTGTTTGTTTGTTACTCTCTAATAAACAAATTAAAAAAAAAAAAAGAAACCTTCAGGGATTTACTTGGTCGAGTCCAACAATTCATCCGGAGACAGGACACACAGCTCCGTCGGGCGATTCCTCCGGAGGAAAGACTCCTGGTGACATTACGGTACGTAATATTGCAAAACCAATGCCTGCATCATTTTATTTGTTCTGCCATGTACTATTCCAAAGCTACCAGAATAATTGTTCTGCCATCTAGTAAACAAAGACCTGCAGAATTATTTGTATGCCATGTATTTTTTTTTCTCTTTAGTTAAATGTTTTAAAAAACTAATACAATAATATTTTTTTTTTCTTTCTCAAATTCCTTGCTACTGGAGAGAGCCTCTCTTCACTTCACTTCCAGTACCGGATTGGTATCTCCACCTTGTCATGAAATGTTGTGGACACCTGCCGGGCATTATGGAATGTTCTCTGTCCAGAATTTATGCCCCTGCCCACCACAGAAAAGTGACTGGAAATAGCTGAAAAATTCTGGACAACCTGCAATTTCACCAACTGTTTGGGAGCAGTTGATGGGAAACACATCCGGATCATCAAACCCAAAAGAACAGGCTCGGAGTACTACAACTACAAAAAGTACTTCTCTACAGTTCTCATGGCCATTGCTGATGCAGACTGTATGTTTGTTGCAGTGGACATTGGGGCATTTGGCCGTGGAAATGACTCCCAGGCTTTTAAGAACTCAGACATGGGCAGGAGGGTGTATGGAAACCAGTTCAATTTCCCCATGCCACGGCCTCTTCCCCACACCGAAGGTCCACCACAGCCATTTGTCATGGTTGGGGATGAGGCATTCCAGATGTGCCAACACCTGCTCAAACCCTACTCCAGCTGGACCACAACAAAAAAATATTTCATTACAGGCTGACCAGGGCCAGAAGAACAGTAGAGTGTGCCTTCGGTATACTTGTTTCCAGATGGCGCATTCTGGGCACAGCCATTCATCTGAAACTGGAAACAGTGGATGAAGTGGTGAAGGCATGTGTGGTGCTACATAATTTTGTTATGTCTAAAGAGCACCCAAACTTTGAACTTGATGATGCAGCTCCTAACCCAATGCCTGAGTTCACTCAGCACCCTCTCAGGTCTTCTGTTGAAGTTGGCCAAATGAGGGACCTGTCAGGGACACCGCACTGCACTTGCTCACTGAGCCAGTGTGCGTGTCCTGAGTAAACAAACTGTGCCTCAAAAGATACCTGTGGAGCGGGCAGCAGCAGAGAAGACGTGTGCTTCAGAGGACCAGGACCTGCAGCACATGACTGCCAAGGGGCGGAGCCGACCACAGGTCTCTCAGAGGAAGCAGGAACAGCTAGAGAATGCTTCAGGCCAGAGGACCTGAAGCACGTGACTGCCTAGGGGCGTGGCCTAAGCTCCAGAGATCTAGGAGGTAAAGGAAAACTCCTAGAAGGGTAATTACGAAATAAAGTTACCAAGGGGCATAGACAGAATGGATAGTCAGGATAGCCAGGTCATACACAGAGGGAGCAACGCAGTACAAGAGGAGCAGGCAGAGAATAATCAGAACACAGCCAAGGGGTCATACACAGAGGGAGCAACGCAGTACAAGAGGGTCAGGCAAAACTCGTAACAGGGACACAGCCAAATCAGAACCAGACAGACAAAACGCAGCACAGGCACAAAGCACTGGCAAGCACAGGGTCAGACACACTCAGCCAAAGGTCAGAGTATAAACGACAAAGATTGGCCTCACAGTGAGGCTATAAAAAGCCTCCCAGGACCCAGAAAGAGGCCAACCAAGTTAACCCTGTGCCTACCTGGCCCGAAAACCCAGTAACCCATGACAGTACCCCCTTCTTAATGGGGGCCTCTGGACCCCCAGGTTTCCCAGGATTCCGAGCATGGAATCCCCGAACCAGACGGTCAGCGTGCACCGATCTGGCCGGCACCCAAGACCGGTCCTCTGGACCGTACCCCTCCAATGCATGAGGTACTGTAATGACCCCCGAGACCGCCGGGAGTCTACAATATGTGTACCTCAAATTCCATGTGCCCATCAATCAAGACTGGGGAGGGAAAAGCAACTGGATCTTCTACTACCGATCCCAAGGGTTTCAGCAAGGATCTATGGAATACATTATGGAGTTTCAAAGCGGGGGAGGCGAAGACGATACGCCACTGGGTTAATTACCTCAATGATCTCATAGGGACAGATGAACTTGGGCCCAGTTTGCGGAGGCAATGGATTTTTCGCGTGGAAGCCACACCTTGTCCCCACACTGCAACACCTGAGCCGGTCCCTTTTTTTATCTGCAAAATGCTTATAAGTCTCCTGAGCCCTGAACATATTTAACCAAACTTTTGACCACAGATCCCTAATTCGTTGACACAGTCTTCAGCTCCTGGACAGCCTGAATCTAAACGTGAGAATTCACCAAAATGAGGGTTCAAACCATAATTAATAAAAAACGGTGACCTACCGGTAGATTGATTGGTACGGTTGTTGAAGGCGAACTACGCTAACGGTAGGGCATCACACCAGTCGCTTTGCAGAGCAGAAGTCAAACATCGAAGAATTTGTTCAAGCGACTGGTTGGTGCGCTCCGTCTGCCCGTTACTCTCTGGGTGGTAGGCTGAGGAAAAGGACAAAGATATCCCCAACCTTTTGCAAAAGCCCGCCAAAACTTGGCCCACATTGTGCCCCTCTGTCAGATACAATATTCATAGGTACCCCATGTATCCGTACAATCTGTGCGAGAAATGCTTAGCGAGAGTCTCTGCAGAAGGTAGACTTGCCATAGGTACAAAATGCGCTACTTAGAAAACCTGTCCACAACTACCCAGATAACAGTGTTACCCCGAAAAAAAGGAAGGTTGGTAATGAAGTCCATGGACAAGTGGGTCCATGGCCTTCCTGGAATTGGCAAAGGCACCAATTCCCCGCCGGCCGTCAATGAGAGCTCTTAGAACGGGCCCATACCCCACACGCAGCGACATGCTTCTTAATATCTGAAGCCATCAAAGGCCACCAAAAGACTCTAGCCACTGCCTCTACGTGTGGCAGAAATGCCCGGGTGAGCACTCAGTTTTGAATCATGGAACTCACGCAGGAGCTTGGTGCGTAACTGCTGAGGAACAAACAATTTGCTTTCGGGTTTGGACCTTGGAGCTAAAGATTGAGCCCCCACAATCTCCTGCTCCAATTCCGACGACACTTCAGCTATAACGATATTGGGTTGAAGAATGGGGACGGCGGATCAGGGGCGGATAGCGGCTCAAAACTACGTGATAAAGCATCAGCTTTCACGTTTTTAACCCTGGACGAAAAGTTATAGAAAATTGAAATCTGGAAAAAAAAGTGACCAACGGGCCTGCCTAGGAGTCAGTCTTTTAGCAGATTTGATATACTCTAGGTTTTTGTGGTCGGTGATGACCGTGATGGGGTGAGCCGCCCCCTCCAAAAAATGCCTCCATTCCTCGAATGCCCAACTTGATTGCTAAGCGTTCTCTATTACCAACGTCATAATTTCTCTCAGCCTGAGAAAATTTTTTTGAGAAATAGGCACAAGGTTTGAGGTTAGTCAGAGAAGTAGTTCCCTGTGACAACACTGCCCCCACCCCAACCTCCGAAGCATCAACTTCAACCACAAACGGCTTGGATGAGTCAGGTTGAACCAGAACAGGAGCGGATGTGAAAAATTTTTCAAAGTTAAAAAAGATTGTTTGGCCGACGGGGACCAGTTCCTAACATCAGCCCCTTTACGCGTGAGATCCGTGAGGGTTTCACAATCTGAGAAAAACCCTTGATAAACCTGCAATAGTAATTCACGAAACCCAAGAAGCGCTGGAGTCCTCTAAGGTCCCGAGGCTGGACCCACTCCATAATGGCTTGCACCTTCTTGGGATCCATACGAAACCCCTGTGGAGAGATTATGGGGACCCAAAAATGATAGCTCCTGAACGAAGAAAGAACATTTCTCCAGTTTAACAAATAATTGATTTTCCCTGAGTCTTTGAAACACAGTTTTAACATGTGATAAATGAGAATGTCTGTCAGAGGAATATATCAGTATATCATCCAAGTAGATCAACAACAAAACGGCCAATGAGGTCCGAAAAAACTACATTACTGAAATTTTGAAACACAGCTGGAGCATTGGTGAGACCGAACGGCATCACCAGATTCTCAAATAACCCCTCAGAAGTAAGAAAAGCAGTTTTCCACTCATCCCTTCCCGTACTCATCAAATTATAAGCCCCCTGAGATCCAATTTTGAAAACCACTTGGCCCCGAGAGTTGGTTACAGAGATCAGGAATCAGAGGCAGGGGGTATGTATTCCTGATGTGATTTTATTAGTTCTCGAAAGTCGAGGCAGGGACGTAGACCACCATCCCTTCTTTTTAACAAAGAAGAACCCCGCATCTACTGGGGACACTGAGGGCCTTATATGCCCCTTACTAAGACTTTCAGCGATGTATTGCTTCATAGCCAGGCGCTCCGGGCCTGACAAATTAAACAGACGGGCCTTGGGCAATTTCGCTCCAGGGATAAGATCAATAGCACAGTCAAATGGTCTATGCGGGTGCAGCGCCTCAGCCTCACTTTCAGAGAACACGTCCTCATAGTCTTTCAGGTACTCCGGAATACCCTCCAGACTAACAGAAGACACCGAGACAGGTTTTGCAAGTTTCAGACAACAAACAGGTTTATGGCAACAGTCGACACATTGGGATCCCCATTTAATAATCTCCCGATTCCCAGTCAATCACCGGGTTGTGGCGTTGAAGCGATGGCATACCCAGCACTAGCCCTGTGGGCAATTTGTCCATAACAAAACATTCCATATCTTCCTTGTGGGAAGAACCGACCTGCAAAGAAAACCTTTTGAAAACATAAAGAATCCCTGTTCGGGTAAGAGGGGAAGAGTCAATAGCAACAATTTTAAGGGGTGTCTCCAGCCTGACTGTCCCTATCTTATGTTGGGAGACAACACAGGAACTGACCAGATTGAGAGATGAACCACTGTCCACCAATGCTGTTGAGAAAAAACTATAGCTGTCTACCAACAGTTCCACCTTTAACACGACTTTAGAACATGAGGAAAATAGTACCTGAAGGTCTGGGCAGCCTCCTCGACCGCTACCCAGACCTAGTAGTTTTCCGCCGTCTTAGAGGATGACGGACAGGTGGGGCAATCTGTTCTCCAATGTCCGGACTCTCCACAATAGAAAAAGAGTTGTTTCTCCCGGTGATGTCTTCTCTCCTTCTCTTTTAGCGAGGTGGTGCCAATGTCCATGACCTCAGTAGTGGCCCCAGTCTCTTTGCTGCCAGCAAACAGTGAGGTTTCACACTGCATGACACCCCTGGCGCGTAGCCTGCGGTCCATTCGTACGGCCTGGGTTATGGCGTCCTCCAAAGTATCAGGTGGAGGATGAAGGGCCAGGGTGTCCTGGAGACGTTCAGACAGGCCTCTGCGGAATAGCCCTCGAAGGGCGGAATCATTCCAGGAGACCTCCGCTGCCCAACGTCAGAACTCCAAACAGAACCACTCGGCTGAATGTCTACCCTGACGAACACTCATTACCATGTCCTCAGCCATACGGACCCTGTCAGGCTCATCATAGATGCGGCCCAGGGCATGAAAAAACGCATCAACAGTCATCCTCTCAGGAGCAGAAGGAGAGAGAGAAAAAGCCCAGGCTTGTGGGGCCCCCCGAAGTAGGGAAATAATGACCCCCACCCTCTGGAACTCATCCCCAGAAGAGCGAGGCCTCAGGGAGAAAAAAAGTTTACACCCCTCCCTGAAGTCTCTGAACTCATTTTTATCCCCTGAGAAGTAGTCGGGTAATTTAACTGGAGATTCAGGAGATACTAATGACACATCCCTACCACCAGTACCCAGAGACCCTGCAACGACAGCCCCTGTACGGTATCTACCAGCTGCTGCTGGGTCTGAGCCATCATGCGCTGCTCAACAATCAACTCCTGGAACCTTTGCGCCAGATGTTTCACCTGACCTGCTAATACCTGCATGGGATCCATGGGGATAACACTCCTAAATCTCCCCCCTCAGAAAAACTGTAACGGTCGTTTATAATGTCAGGGACACTGCACTGCACTTGCTCACTGAGCCAGTGCGCGTGTCCTGAGTAAACAAACTGTGCCCCAAAAGATACCTGTGGAGCGAGGCAGCAGCAGGGAAGACGTGTGCTTCAGAGGGCCAGGACCTGCAGCATGTGACTGCCAAGGGGCGGAGCCGACCACAGGTTTCTCAGAGGAAGCAGGAACAGCTAGAGAATGCTTCAAGCCAGAGGACCTGAAGCACGTGACTGCCTAGGGGCGTGGCCTAAGCTCCAGAGATCTAGGAGGTAAAGGAAAACTCCTAGAAGGGTAATTAGTTACCAAGGGGCACAGACAGAATGGATAGTCAGGATAGCCAGGTCATACACAGAGGGAGCAACGCAGTACAAGAGGAACAGGCAGAGAATAATCAGAACACAGCCAAGGGGTCATACACAGAGGGAGTAACGCAGTACAAGAGGAGCAGGCAGAGAATAATCAGAACATAGCCAAGAGGTCATACACAGAGGGAGCAACGCAGTACAAGAGGAGCAGGCAGAGAATAATCAGAACACAGCCAAGGGGTCATACATAGAGGGAGCAACGCAGTACAACAGGGTCAGGCAAAACTCGTAACAGGGACACAGCCAAATCAGAACCAGACAGACAAAACGCAGCACAGGCACAAAGCACTGGCACAGGCACAGGGTCAGACACACTCAGCCAAAGGTCAGAGTATAAACAACAAAGATTGGCCTCATAGTGAGGCTATAAAAAGCCTCCCAGGATCCAGAAAGAAGCCAACCAAGTTAACCTTGTGCCTACCTGGCCCGAGAACCCAGTAAACCATGACAGGACCAATTTGCGGCCTACTTCATGTCAGATGTAGGACGGGTGGAATGGCAAGAACAAATGGTGTAAAAAAAGTGTTCTTGTCTGTATGTTAATAAAAAACCTGTGTTTATACCTGTACCGAGTGCAGTCTGTGTTTTTACACTCAAATACAATAATCAACTGTCCAGGTTCACCAGTGAATTCATGATGCTGTATTTTTTTGTGCATCATGAATTTACTAGTAATCCTGACCAGGTGACTATACATCCACACACACAGGTTGTATGACCTTTATCATCTCTCCAGTTTTGGTTCCATTAGTAGCGACCGTGGAGATAAAACAACTAATATTTGTGTCACCTGGCCTGATGTTACAAATACTGATTTGTGGATGCACTAGCATCTGTCACTCTTTATTATACCTGACCAGGTGACTATAAATATTATTTGTAGTATCATCACTGTAGCTTGATTTTGAACGCACTGGAGAGATAATAAAGTTTATACATCTTCTTCAATCCCCAGGCTTGGTGTCATGCTGAAGTGGTGATGCCCCAAATAACGCATCCTCACTTCAGAATGTATCACACATGGTCAGGAGAATACACATATGAGTTATAAACTGCAGCATCGCGACAGTATGCTTGAAATATATGCAGACTGAAGCGACGCTGCAGGTTAAAACTCATGTGTATTCACCTGCCCAGCTGTGATAGTAATGATACAAGGCTGGGCAGGGGAATACACATATGAGTTATAAACTGCAGCATTGCTACAGTATGCTTGCAATATATGCAGACTGAAGCGACGCTGCAGGTTAAAACTCATGTGTATTCACCTGGCCAGGTGTGATAGTAATGATACAAGGCCAGGGGATTGTACATATAACGTGTATTTTCAACATCATCTCCTCCGTTTATTCAACACACACTGAATAGAGGATGTGATTAATTACAAGGTATATCTAGAATCCCTGGCCTTGTATCACAAAGTGAAATGATGGTAAAAACACACCATACTCATTTGCCGTATATACTCGTGTATAAGCCGAGATTTTCAGCCCATTTTTTAGGGCTGAAAGTCCCCCTCTCGGCTTATACGCGGGTCATATACGGGGGTCGGCGGGGGAGGGGGAGCGGGGGTGTCGGATCATACTCACCCCTCTGCGGGCGCGGTCTCTGCAGCCCCCTGCTTCTCCCACGATCTCCGGCTCCTTCCTGCAGCGGTCACATGGTACCGCTCATAAAAGTCATGAATATGCACATATTCATGACTTTAATGAGCGGTACCATGTGACCGTTGTAGGAAGGAAGCGATGCGGAGAGCGGCGGGAGAAGAGGAGAGGCTGCAGAGACCGCGCCGGCGGAGGGGTGAGTATAGCGATATTTACCTGTCCCGTTCCACCGCTGCACACTGCGTCCTCGTCTGACTCCTCTGGCTGTGAATGATCAGGCAGAGGGCGCGATGACGTCGTTAGTGCGCGCCGCGCCCCCTGCCAGATCATTCACAGCCAGAGGAGTCACACAAGGACACAGCGTGCAGCGGTGGAACGGGACAGGTAAATATCTCAGGTGCCGGGGTCCTGAGCGAGCGGTGACACCGGCACCTGTCCCCCATAGCGCGCCGATGTCACCGCCTGCTCAGGACACTGGCACCTGGCCCCAGCGACGAGAGGTGAGTATGTCATTTTTTTTTGCAGCAGCAGCATATGTGGCATAATTGTGTAGCATATGGGGGCATAATCTGGAGCATATGGGGGCATAATCTGGAGCATATGGGGGCATAATATGGAGCATATGGGGGCATAAGCTGTGGAACATATGGGGGCATAATCTGGAGCATATGGGGGCATAATCTGGAGCATATGGGGGCATAAGCTGTGGAACAAATGGGGGCATAATCTGGAGCATATGGGGGCATAATATGGAGCATATGGCGGCATAAGCTGTGGAACATATGGGGGCATAATCTGGAGCATATGGGGGCATAATATGGAGCATATGGGGGCATAAACTGTGGAACATATGGGGCATAATCTGGAGCATATGGGGGCATAATCTGTGGAACATATGGGGGCATAATATGTAGCATATGGAGGCATAATATGGAGCATATGGGGGCATAAGATGTGGAACATATGGGGCATAATCTGGAGCATATGGGGGCATAATCTGTGGAAAATATGGGGGCATAATCTGGAGCATATGGGGGCATAATCTGTGGAACATATGGGGGCATAATCTGGAGCATATTGGGGCATAATCTGGAGCATATGGGGGCATAATCTGTGGAACAAATGGGGGCATAATCCTGATCATATGGGGGCATAATCTGTGGATCATTCGGGGACATAATCTGTGGAATATATGGGGCATAATCTCAAGCATATTGGGCATAATCTGGAGCATATGGGGGGCATAATCTGGAGCATATGGGGGCATAATCTGTGGAGCATATTGGGCATAATCTGTGCAGCATATGGGGGCATAATCTGGGGAGCATCATATGGGGGCATAATCATTTTTCACCCTATGCTTATACGCGAGTCAATAAGTTTTCCCATTTTTTTGTGGCAAAATTAGGGGGGTTGGCTTATACACGGGTCGGTTTATACATGAGTATATACGGTAACTTTCTATGATACCTGGCAAGGTAAAATAGATATGCCTTGCACTCAACACCATCCTCTATTCAGTCTGTGCAATATTAGCAGACAGAAGAGAGTGGTGAAGAAAATACAAGTCATATATTTGTGTTTTTGACTACACATCTCCAGGAATGACACAAACATGTGTCATTCCTGCAGTTATGTGTAGGCAAAAACGCAAAGTGTACGGCGCAGTGTGTGTACGGCGCAGTGGGTGTAGGCGGCGAAAGACACATTAATCAAACCGTTTTTACTAAAAGCATAATTGCACATTTATTTGTTTCAACAAAACAAAAAAGACCATTTTTATTGAGAAGGACGTTTTGGGGGAGATCGGGATACTCTGGGGGTGTGCAGAGATGACGAACGGCTGGAAAGCAGAGAAAGGTGTTCGAGGGGAAGGGGCGACGAAAGTAGTGGGGGAAGGAAGATCAGACATGGAAGTAGAGGCAGGTAGAGACACATTAGGAGAGGGGGGATGGACAAACAAAGTCTTCTTTCTCTTCTTGGGGGCAGGAGTCCCCTGGACCGACTTCTGTGTGACCGCCTTGAGCTTGTGGACCGTGGCCTTGAAACATAAAACACGGAATGTCGGTCCCCCGTCTCATGCTCTGTGGTGGCGGTACTCGGAGGAGACGTGGTGGCGGTGCTCTGAGGAGCACAAGTGGTGGCAGTGGTCCAAGGAGGAGAAGTGGTGTCTGTGCTCCTAAACTGCTGCAGAGTGGTGGCGGTACTCCAAGGAGGAGAAGTGTCGTCTGTGCTCCTAAACTGGTGCTGAGTGGTGGCGGTACTCCTAGAAGGAGAAGTGGCGTCTGTGCTCCTAAACTCTTGCTGAGTGGTGGGGGTACTCCTAGCAGGAGAAGTGGTGGCTGCATTCCTAAACTGTTGCTGTGTGGTGGCGGTACTCCTATCAGGAGAAGTGGTGGCTGTGCTCCTAAAATGGTGGATAGTGGTGGCGGTACTCCTAGCAGGAGAAGTGGTGGCTGTGCTCTGAAAATGTTGTGTAGTGGTGGCTGTGCTCCTAGAAGGAGAAGTGGGGGCAGTGGCCCAAGCAGGTACTGCGGTGGCGGTAGTCCAAGACTGGGGAACAGTGTCTGTGGTGGTGGTGGTGCTCCAGACAGGAGCAGCGCTTGCCATGGTGGTGGTGACGGTGGAGTGTCCAGTAGTACTTGGACTTGTGGTGGTGTAGTAGTGACTCGGAATGCTGGTGGCCGTGCAGTGGTATGCAGCAGAAGTCGGTAGTGATGTGTGGCGAATCAGTGGTGGCACAGTTGGATATGCAACCACTGACTGCTGCACATACCGATTCTGCTGCATAGCCTGCAAGTAAGCAGTGTTGCAGGCCTGCAACACACTCAGCTGTTGCTCAGGACTAAGGTGTTCCGCCATGCCCCGTTCAATTTTACTGAAAAAATGGTGCGCTGGTCTGTTGAGGTCGGCCTCCAGCCTATCAAGCCGCTGGTCGACACAGTGGAAGCGGTGATCCATGTGGGTAAAACCCCGTTCCATTAGTGAAAAACCGCTTTCCTCTCTGTCGGACAGCGACTTCATATTGCCATGAAAGGCCTCGCTCAAGTGCATGAACTCGGGCAAGACATTCCTGTCCAAGGCCCTCTGCCGCTGGCGGGAAGTGCCCGCATAATCAGTGGCAGAGACCTGGGACAGGGGAACACCTGATGGACCAGCTTCCTGGTCACCAGCTGTCCGTGTTGCTGACCTGCAAGTTGCTTCCTGACTGTCGGATGGCTGGGACGGGTCCAAGGTCGTCCGAGGAAGGACCGCTTCAGGGACAGGCTGCATGGTGCTGCTCCAGGTACTGTGGAAAGAAAAGAAAAACATTATTATCATGCATTTACAAGAAGCATCAGCTGTGGAATAGAAAAGCACGGATTTAAAAAAAAAATAAAAAATTTGGAAAAATTACGCTTTGCTGGCAAGGACCGGTCTCAGGAACGCCAACTCGCGATAGTAGCGATATTTTCTTCTGGTCCTTGCTGCTGAACCACTGCGAACCTGTCCCTCTGCACGAACATCAGTGAAAATTCCAAGCAGTCAATGAAGCATAAAAAAGCAATAGCATACACAGGGCAGTCACTGTTGAACCAGATGACACTGTTGGGTTTGCAGGTAGAATATATCTACCAGCAAACCCATCAGTGCCATCAGGAACAACAGTGAATGCAACATTAAAAAGCAATAGCATACAAAGGGCAGTCACTGTTGAACCAGATGACACTGTTGGGTTTGCAGGTAGAATATATCTACCAGCAAACCCATCAGTGCCATCTGGAACAAGAGTGAATGCAGCATAAAAAAGCAATACAATGCACAACATAGCAATACCATACACAGAGCAGTCACTGTTGAACCAGATGACACTGTTGGGTTTGCCGGTAGAATATATCTACCAGCAAACCCATCAGTGCCATCTGGAACAAGAGTGAATGCAGCATAAAAAAAGCAATACAATGCACAACATAGCAATACCATACACAGAGCAGTCACTGTTGAACCAGATGACACTGTTGGGTTTGCCGGTAGAATATATCTACCAGCAAACCCATCAGTGCCATCTGGAACAAGAGTCACGGCGGCATTACAGAGCATGGAAATACTTACTAAACGCCTTTTTGAGGTTTGGAGAGGCGCTGTCCCAGCCATCCATCAACGCTGCAGCCATCTCGTTCCATAGCCGCCGGCTCACCACATTGTCCTTGTACTGCGGATCACGGCTGTCCCACAACGGGACACGCTCATAGACCTGGCAGATGAGGACCTCGTTGTCCACATAGAGGTCCTCATCCCGTTGTGGAACCTAGAAAAAACAAAAATAAATATTACAATCTTGCATATATTGCATAAATAAAAAGAGACCAAAAAAAAAAAGAGACATTCAAAAGACTATATACTTACATTCCGTCTCGACACCAGGACTTGTCTTGGCTGCGACTGCTCCTGCTGTTCCGACTCCTCAATGGCCGTGTCCGACGCTGATGTCTGAAAAAGGAACAAAAATTTTAGACATTTGGAGATTCAGCAGCTATACTTACCCAAAGGCAGGAAGATACTCACATCACGCTCTGCTTGGGCCAGTTCTTGCAGGGATGGCGAATACTGTGATCCAGAAGAAGACATGCTGCAATAAAAAAAATACAAAGCTTTAGTACATATTACATTGGAAAGGACAGGCAGTCATTTGGTTAAGAATACTCACATTCTTGCACTTTGGATCCAAAGTTTGTGCTGTCTTGGCTGTGTCTTGAAGGTAGTAGGGGTCCAGGCTGTATGTGTAGGCAGTGTAGTAGGGGTACAGGCTGTATGTGCAGGCAGTCTAGTAGGGGTCCAGGCTGTATGTGCAGGCTGAAGCATGCAGTTTCTCCAGGCAGTCTAGTAGGGGTCCAGGCTGTTGTTCAGGCTGAAGTCTCCAGGCACTGTAGTAGGGGTCCAGGCTGTATCTTCCAGGCTGTATCAGCAGTGTCTCCAGGCAGTCTGAGTAGGGGTCTGTCTGGCACTGAAGACACCATCCTTTATCTCCACCCCTCACAAATAATGTTTCTTGTTTAGGGGGGTGTTTTAGACAAGTGTCTAGACATTGTTTACTCAAAAATCGCGTGCGCGCACAAGCGCTGACGAGCGCACAGCCACGCGCCCACCAGCGCCCCCATAGACTGCAATGTTATTTTTATGCGCACACGTGCGCACGCGCATTTTTAAAGTGGTGGGCCGGAAAAAAAAATGCAACATGTAGCGTCTAGCGCGTCTGGGCGCACACCTAGAAAATGCGCTGCGCACGCCAAACGCTGATGAGCGCATGCAAGCGCAAGACCCTGCGCCCGCCATGTTAAAGATAGAGGAACATAGCGCATGCGACCAATAGCGCACGATGCGCTGCGCGATAAAACGCAAGTGTGAAAGTAGCCTAACAGAGTGTCACTTAGCTTCTTGGACGTTCTGTGGAGTTGCGTCCGATTGTTGGTCGTCTGTTGTCGCAGCCGCTGGGCCCAGCTGATGAGGAGCTGACGTAAGCCTCGAGCGTTCCCACGCTCAGGCACAGATGGGGCACAACAGGCCCTGTAGAAATCCTCCGCCGTAGAGTTCGCCCCTCCAAGAGGCGGGATGGCGGCAGCTGTCAGGTAGGCTGCAACCGCGGACTGGAGCGGGACCCTAGAAACCACAGGAGATGGGACACAGGCCGCAGCCACGGGCTCAGGTGAGACAGTGGCGGTCGCGGGTGAGCAGGCTGCAACCGCGGGCTCGAGTGTGGCAGTGGCGGCCGCGACTGACAGAACTCTCCTGCCTCTACAGTCCTTGTCAGAGAGGTCCCGCTTTCTCCTCCGCAGTCTCTGTGTCCTATCTCTCCTGCATCTCTCTCTACCTCCTCCTCCAGTCGCCCTGCCCCCTCCCCTTTCCTTCTAGAACCATCTCCCAGCCGTCCTGCCATTTCTTCCCCCGGGAACCGTTCCCCTGGGAACCTAAATGACAGCCCCCTTGGATCTGGCCTGGGCACATAACGGGGGCTCCCTCTCCTACACAACATGTTCATCCTTCAAGGACAATGTAAGGAGGTGGAGTCAAACTGGGAGCAGAAGGGGGACAAACTCCATCTTTGTTACATACTTCAACATACAAAAACTTATCACCATGTTTTTCTTCCTTCAACTCACCTCTAGTTACACATTTAGACGTTTTCCACTGTGTCTCAGTCTGATCCAACAATCCAGCATCATTTAAACATCCTCTTTATTCATTCAAAACACTTTGGCAGAAAGCCTCTTCAAGTCTGCCACGTGGTGGACAACCAGAAACTTAACAAAACCTATGTATGTTCTACGCAAATCTTTTCCCTTTTCTTCTCTCACCAATTCAGCAGCAATTCTACCATACTTGATCAACTCCTAAATGAACAGATTACCCATCTTCTGTCTTTCAACATGACTACTGGGCTAGAGAGGTAAACCAGCATTCCATGCTTGACATATATATATAATTAGACAAAAAACATCGGCCCCTACATCTAGGAGTCTGAACCATATGGGTTTCATTAGCACTACAAAAGGCTGCTGTCGACAATCACCAACATGGGCACCACTGGATACAATCAACTAATTGTTACAATCCAGCCTTTGGATTACAAGGTGTTACGGCACCTGCCCTCCGGCCCCGGCATACTCACCTCACTCCTCGGCGTTCCGCCGACCGGGCTCCTCCTGCTGTCTCTGCTCGGCCTCCGGCTTTTTGGCCGCGTCGGGGATCCTGTCCGGCGCACGTGCACCAGGCAGATTAGGCCGCGGCCACGCGTCTCCTCTGCGCCTTATGCGGCCTGACCCGGAAGCATCCTCCTTGCGTGGCGGCAGCACCAGGTATATCAGGCCGCTTCCTGCTAGAGGAAGCGCCTGATTATAACTCTAGCATCTGTTCTGGGACAGTCTAGGTGCCAGTGCGGGTGCTCTTCTATTATTCATGTCCCGGCGTACTTCACAGTGCGCGCTCTGCTCTCCTGATCTCAGCGTGCTTCCCAGTGCACGCTCTACTGATCCCAGCGTGCTTCCCAGTGCGCACTCTGCTCACTCCTGACTCCAGCGTACTTCCCAGTACGCGCCTTGCTATCTCCTGTTTCTCGTGTGCCTTCCTTTCTTACAGTGCCTGTCCGCTCCTGGGCTCTGGTGGTCTTGGATCTGGTCCAGTCTCCTCAGCGTCTATAGTCCGTCCCCCGGTTTCCCATAGCCTCCTCCGTCTCCTACGAGCCGGCCTCCTGGTACCAGCAGTCGTGGTACTTTACCCCCCTGGTTCTGCCCCTGAAGCTCCCTGTATAGGGGGTGGTCCCATTAGGTCAGTTCGCTCAGGGTGGGTTGGTATCACGGCCCAGAGGGTCCACTCTATGAGTTGTCACACAAGGTCTGGTCTTCCTTTGGACTACAAGAGGAGGAGACCAGCGAGGACTCAGACTTTAAGGTTGGACTTCAGAAAGGCAGATTTTAATGGATTCAGAAAGAGGGTAGGGAGGGCCCAATTGCTGGATGTTCTAAAGGACAGAAATGTCCAAGAAGGATGGGATATTTTACTAAACTTAATTGTCACTGCACAATCAGTAACAATCCCGAAAAGAAGGAAGATTTGGAAGAATTTAACGAAACCAGGATGGATGAACACAGAAAGTAATCACTTGTTAAAAAGTAAAAAATAAATGTATATTAAATGGAAAGAGGGGGGCATATTTAAAGAAGAATATAATGCTGTTTGCAGGAAATGCCGGGCAAGCGTTGGAAAAGCTAGAGTAATGAAGTGAGGGGTGCAAGGGAGACCAGAATCAGTAAAAAAGGATTTTGGGGGTATGTCAAAAGCAAAAGAAAAGTCAAAGATGCGATAGGATTTTTGCAGGATGAAAAGGGTGAAGTGGTCAAAAATGATGTTGAGAATGCCAAACTTTTAAATTCCTAATTTGCATCTGTGTTCTCTAAGAAAGAAACTGTAACATCAACTAATCTTCACATGCCACTGAACTAATAAAAAAATCCATATGATCTATAAACAGAGAGCTGGGAACGGAACACTTAGCTAATTTAAATTAATTTAACTCTCTTGGTCCAGAAGAATTACATTCTAGGGCAGGGTTCCCCAACTCCAGTCCTCAAGGCCCACCAACAGGTCATGTTTTCAGGATTTCCTTAGTATTGCTCAGGTGATAATTGCATCACCTGTGCAATACAAAGGAAATCCTGAAAACATGACCTGTTGGTGGGCCTTGAGGACTGGAGTTGGGGAACTCTGTTCTAGGGTACCGATAAAGTTAGCAGAGGAAATTGCAGAACCAAGCCAGAATCTTTGAAAAATCCGAAGAACAGAAGTCCCACATGATTGGAGAAGGGCAAATGTTGTCCCTATCTTCAAAAAGGAAAGAAGATGGAGCAAGGAAATTACAGGCCAGTGAGCCTTAAGGCACTGTCACACTTAGCGATCGCACTAGCGATCACGACAACGTCACGACCTGGCGAGATCGCTAGTGCGATCGCTATGTGGTCGCTAGTTAGCTTCCAAACACAAAGATCTCATCAGAGATCAGCGATCTATATAACGACCTCAGCGGTCGTTGGGAAAACCTAGTCCCACCTGCGACGCTGGTAAAGTCGTTCATAAAGGGTGTCACACTCAGCGATTCAGGCTCACCAGCAGGACTCCAACAACCAAAAAATGGCTCAGAACGTTCATAAGCGATCAACGACATCTCAGCAGGGGCCACATCGCTGCTACATGTCACACACAGCTGCATCGCTAACGAGATCGCTACTGCGTCATAAAATCGGTGACTCTTTAGCGATCTCGTTAGCGATCTCGCTTAGTGTGACAGTACCTTTAAGGTACTGCCACACTAAACAATCCCGCTAGCGATCACGATAACGACGCATACTAATGCGATCGCTAGCGGGATTGTTTCTATATGCTGATAGCGGCTTAACTTAGCGATGTCGTTAAGGACGCTATCGCGGTTAGCGATCTCCTTAACGACTTTAGCGGTACAGAAGTACCGCTAAATCGCTAAGAAAAGGTGCCACACTCAGCGATATAGCGATACCAGCGGGGGCGCCGACGATAAAATAGGGTCCGGAACGATGTCAGCGACGAGCGAGATCACAGCAGGATCTCAGCAGGGGCCACGTCGCTGGTAGATGCCGCACACTACAACATCGCTAACGGGATCGCTAAATAGTGACGTTTTTTAGCGATCCCGTTAGCGATGTTGTTTAGTGTGGCATACCCTTTACTTCTATACCAGGAAAGATCTTTAAACAAATTATTAAACAGCATCTATCTAAGTACTTGGATAAGAATACAGTAATTAACCAGAGCCAGCATGGGTTTGTAGCAAACAAGTAATGCCAGACTAATCTAATTTCCTTCTATAATTAAATAATTGAATTGGTGGATCAGGAAAATGTGGTAGATATAGTATATCTCGACTTCAGCAAAGCATTTGGTAAAGTATCTTATACTATCTTTATTGAAAAAATGACCAACCATGTTATTGACAAGGCTATGGTTAGTAAAAGTGGTAGTAAATGATTTCATATCCAATTGGAAAACGGTTTCAAGTGGGGTACCACAAGGCTTTGTCCTGGCCCCAGTGTTTATCAACATTTTTATAAATGATCTAGATAAGTGGACTGAAGATAAAATAATCAAATTTGCAGATGATGCAAAGCTAGGAGGGATAGCTAACACTAGAGAAGACAGAGAAAACCCCCGTCTCACACAGCGTAGCGAGATCGTGGCTGAGTCACGATATCGCTGTGTGTGACATTCAGCGACGATCAGCCCCCCTGCTGGGTATCGCTGATCGTCGCTGAATGTCCTGGACATTTTTTTGATCGCTGGTCTCCCGCTGGCCAGCACGCATTGCTGCGTGTGACAGGCGGGAGACCAACAATCTGCTGGTAACCAAGGTACACAGCGGGTTTCCAGGCGCGGGGCTGTGCCTGGAAACCCGCTGTGTACCTTGGATACCAGCGCCCTGATGCAGGGAGCTGGTAACCAAGGTACACAGCGGGTTTCCAGGCACCGTGCAGCACCTGGAAACCCGACGTGTACCTTGGTTACCAGCTCCCTGCATCAGGGCGCTGGTATCCAACGTACACTGCGGGTAACTAAGCGATGTTACCCGCAGTGTCGCTGTGCTGATCGCCGCCTGAGCTGCCTGTTTGGCAGCTCAGCAGCGATCATGTAGTGACACACCAGCGATCCTGATCGTTGTCGTGATCTCTGGTGTATCGCTATGTGAGACCCGGGCTAAAGGATTCAGAAGAATCTAGATAAGCTTGAACAATGAGCAGCTACTAAGAGAATGATATTTAACAAGGCGTGGCCTGATGAGAGTACTACTCTCATCGTACACCTGGTCTCGCTGATAGCAGTAAGAACAGACATATGATGTTGAGAGTGTTTACCAGCCGATTCCTGTGCAATAAATAAAAGAAAATATGGCATGGGGACCCCTCTATTTTTGCTTATCAGTGCAGGTAAAGCTGACAGTTGCAGGATGCAGCCCCAAGCTGTCAGCTTTATATTGTCTGTTTATCAATAATACAGGGGTCCCATGCCGTTTTATTATTTAAATAAATAAGTTTAAAAAAAGCTGACAGCTGAAGGCTGCATCCTGCAGTTATCAGCTTTACCTGCGCTGGTGTCATGCTGGGTGAGGGTTATGGCTATGTTAATAAAGTATTGTCATTAGACAAGTTGAGGACTACTACATCTGCATTTATGTAGGAGCATTAATTATTAAATTAAGCACTATAGAATGTCAAATCCTAACATTATGTATTACACTCACTGTCAGGATTCGGTCCTGCTTGCCAGTTCCAGCAGTCATCACATGATATGTGAGTTTCATACTTACGGTCACAAGCTAACTAGCTTTTCATCCTGCTTCTTTCAATGAAGCAGATGTTGTAAGTTTTCATTGAGCATTAAGAGAATCAGGAAGGGAATCTAGACAGCACATAAATGTAAGTATGCAAATCTAATTTGCCAGACTACTCAAAGTGCTTAAGCTATTTTAAAGGAGGAGGTGCCAAACTAAATTTTTGCACTGGGTAAAGGAAAACCTAGAATCGCCTATGCCATTAAACACCATAATTGATAATGACTGCAGTGCTCACAAAGGGTGATAAATTACCTAAGAGATAAGGTTTACCTGTTTTTTACATACAGTACAGACCAAAAGTTTGGACACACCTTCTCATTTAAAGATTTTTCTGTATGTTCATGACTATGAAAATTGTACATTCACATTGAAGGCATCAAAACTATGAATTAACACATGTGCAATTATATACTTAACAAAAAAGTGTGAAACAACTGAAAATATGTCTTATATTCTAGGTTCTTCAAAGTAGCCACCTTTTGCTTTGATGACTGCTTTGCACACTCTTGGCATTCTCTTGATGAGCTTCAAGAGGTTGTCACCAAAAATGGTCTTCCAACAATCTTGAAGGAGTTCCCAGAGATGCTTAGCACTTGTTGGCCCTTTTGCCTTCACTCTGTTGGCATATGCAACAGATTAGGACTTATTATAAGTAAAAGGAGGACTTTATGCTGACCTCACAATAGATGGCGATGTTGTGTAACGTTTCCTTCTGTTTAATGTATTGTATAAGATATAGTCTCACTTGTACTTTCACTTTCGTTTTGTTTCCTGATGCAATGCTAAAATGACTGTGCATTCTTCCTTTACCTCATGATGTTTAAAGTAAAAGCTTGTTATCCCATGCAGCCTGCTCTGTGAAGTTTTCTACTGCAAAGGTGTGGATTCAGAAGCTGTGCAACAGGTTATGGGCCCAGACACTCCAGACCCAGTCACCCCAGCCACAGTGTACCCAGACACAGCGTGCCCAGATACAGCGTACCCAGAGAATTCAGACACCAGAGAATCCAGACACCACAGATACAGCGCACCAAGAATACCAGATACCCAGGACACTGGAACTCTAAAGGGTATGCCACACTGAACAATATCGCTAACGGGATCGCTAAAAAACGTCACTATTTAGCGATCCCGTTAGCGATGTTGTTCAGTGCGGCAGCTGCCAGCGACGAGCTTCCTGCTGTGATCTCGCTCGTCGCTGGAATCGTTCCGGACCCTATTTTCTCGTCGGCGCTCCCGCTGGGTAAGTATATATCGCTAGTGTGGCACCTTTTCTTAGCGATTTAGCGGTACTTTTGTACCGCTAAAGTCGTTAAGAAGATCGCTAACGGCGATAGCGCCGTTAACTATATCGCTAAATGTGGCCGCACAGAAACAATCCCGCTAGCGATCGCATTAGTATGGGTCGTTATCGTGATCGCTAGCGGGATTGTTTAGTGTGGCAGTACCTTAACTCCCTGGTGAATGCAGAAGAATATCTTCAGTGCAACTCTCTGAACAAGTAAGTCTATATAAAGATGATGAATAAAGGCACTGCCACACTTAGCGATCGCACTAGCGATCACGACGACTTAACCTGGCGAGATCGCTAGTGCGATCGCTATGTGATCGCTAGTTAGATTCCAAACACATCTCATCAGCGATCTGTATAACGACCTCTGCGGTCGTTGGGAAAACCTAGTCCCACCTGTGATGCTGGTGAAGTCGTTCATAAAGGTGTCACACTCAGCAATTCAGGCTCACCAGCGGGACACCAACGACCAAAAAATGGCTCAGAACGTTCATAAGCGATCAGCGACATCTCAGCAGGGGCCACATCGTTGCTACATGTCACACACAGTTAAGTCGCTAACGAGATCGCTACTGCGTCATAAATGGTGTGGCATACCCTTAACACAGAGCTAAAACTCACAGTAGCTAAACTGAATGATGAGAACTATCAGCTATGGAAGTTCAAAGTAGAGATGTTATTGTCTAAAGATGATTTATGGGAAGTAATCACTACAGATAGACCTGATCAAGATAATCAGACATGGGATAAGAAAAATAGACAAGCAAGAGCCACCATTAGCTTATTAGTGGATGATGCTCAATTAATACATATAAGAAATGAAGAAACAGCGAAAGAAATGTGGAAGCATTAAGAAAGCTATATGAAAGACCCAGCTTAAATCACAAATTATTTTTATTAAGAAAGCTTTACAGTATGAGACTAAGTGCAGACAGTGACATGCAGAAGCATATATTCTCAATGATGGAAGTGATATCACAGCTAAGATCTATTGGTGAAGATATTAAAGAAAGTCATATAGCAGTTATGTTGTTGTGCAGTTTACCAGATTCATATACTGCTTTAATAAATGCACTAGAGACAAGACCTGAAACAGACATTACATTAGAGTTTGTGAAAACAAGACTCATAGATGAATATCAGAGAAGAAAAGAACAAAGCAATGATTCTTCTACTAAAAAGGACAGTGAAAACGCTCTTAAAGCTACAGAATTTAAAAAACCCTATAATAAAGAGACAAGAAAATGCTTGAGATGTAAGAAAAAAGGTCATTTAAAAAAAGACTGTACCATATGGAAAGCAGAACAACAAAAATTACAACATAAAAGGCATACACAGAAAGTAAAAAACACAATTTCCGATTCGTGTGAGAATAATTGGAATGGCACATTCAAAATAACAGATAAGAAAGCATCACTTGGTTGGTTTATTGATTCAGGAGCAACGAGTCATATGACAAGAGACAAGAATTTCTTTACTGATCTTGATTTAGATAAGAAATAAGCCATTTATCTTGCAGATGGAAGCAAAATAACCGCAGAAAGTATCGGACAAGGTATGCTAAATTGTTCAAACAAGTTCGGACAAGATTCAAAGATACTTGTACAGGATGTGTTGTATGTTCCAAAATTGGAAGGAGGATTATTATCTGTGAAACGTTTAACAGCAAAAGGACTTAAGCCCCCGTCTCACACAGCGATCTCGCTAGCGAGATCGCTGCTGAGTCACTAGTTTTGTGACACAGCAGCGAGCTCACCAGCGATATTGCTGTGTGTGACATTCAGCGACGATCAGCCCCCCTGCTGGGTATGGCTGATCGTCGCTGAAAGGCCAGGACATTTTTTTGATCGCTGGTCTCCCGCTGACAGGCACGCATCGCTGCGTGTGACAGTTGGGAGACCAGCGATCCGTTGGTAACCAAGGTACACAGCGGGTTTCCAGGCGCGGGGCTGTGCCTAGAAACCCGCTGTGTACCTTGGATACCAGCGCCCTGATGCAGGGAGCTGGTAACCAAGGTACACAGCGGGTTTCCAGGCACCGCAGCGCCTGGAAACCCGATGTGTACCTTGGTTACCAGATCCCTGCATCAGGGCACTGGTATCCAACGTACACTGCGGGTAACTAAGCGATGTTACCCGCAGTGTCGCTGTCCCAGATCGCTGCCTGATCTGCCTGTTTGGCAGCTCAGCAGCGATCATGTAGCGATACACCAGCGATCCTGACAAGTGCATATCGTTGTCGGGATCGCTGGTGTATCGCTATGTGAGACCCAGGCTTTACAGTAAAATTCAAAGATAATGAGTGTGCAATTATTGCAGGAAACAAGATGATAACCAAAGTCAAGGCAGATGAACAATCATTTTGACAAACCAAAGGAACAGATGAAGGTATGTACAGTACAGACCAAAAGTTTGGACACACCTTCTCATTCAAAGATTTTTTTGTATTTTCATGACTATGAAAATTGTAGAATTACACTGAAGGCATCAAAACTATGAATTAACACATGTGGAATTATACATTACACTTTACAAAAAAGTGTGAAACAACTGAAAATGTCTTATATTCTAGGTTCTTCAAAGTAGCCACCTTTTGCTTTGATTACTGCTTTGCACGCAGAAAAGGTGAACGGCTGGACTCTACATGTCTAGTTCCCACTGTAAAGCATAGAGGAGGTGGTATGATGGTGTGGGGGTGCTTTGCTGCTGACACTGTTGGGGATTTATTCAAAATTGAAGCGGTGAGCGGTCCAGCTCACCCCAAACCATCTCGATTGGGTTCAGGTCTGGTGACTGGAGGCCAGGTCATCTGGCGTAGCACCCCAACACTCTCCTTCTTGGTCAAGTAGCCCTTGCACAGTCTGGAGGTGTGTTTGGGGTCATTTTCCTGTTGAAAAATAAATGATGGTCCAACTAAACGCAAAACGGATGGAATAGTATGCAGCTGCAAGATGCTGTAGTAGCCATTCTGGTTCACTATGCCTTCAATTTTGAATAAATCCCCAACAATGTCACCAGCAAAGCACCCCCACACCATCACACCACCTCCTCCATGCTTCACGGTGGGAACCAGGCTTGTGAGTCCATCCGTTCACCTTTTCTGCGTGCAAAGCAGTAATCAAAGCAAAAGGTGGCTACTTTGAAGAACCTAGAATATAAGACATATTTTCAGTTGTTTCACACTTTTTTGTATAGTGTAATGTATAATTCCACATGTGTTAATTCATAGTTTTGATGCCTTCAGTGTGATTCTACAATTTTCATAGCCATGAAAATACAGAAAAATCTTTGAATGAGAAGGTGTGTCCAAACTTTTGGTCTGTACTATACACATGATCACAAAAACTGTATTCACATGTGGCATAGACGTGTAGGACATAGACACCCAGACAGTATAAGGGAACTACAGAGAAAAGAATTGACAAAATATTTAAAGATATCAGATTGCTCAATTACCATAAGATGTGAATGTTGTATAAAATCCAAAGTCACAAGGATATCTATTCCTAAAGAAAGTGAGATGAAAAGCGAAAGACCACTTGATTTGGTGCATACTGACGTATGTGGACCCATGAAAGTGACTACATCAGGAGGCAATAGATACATGTTGACTTTTATAGACGACTACTCAAGATACACAAATAATTAAGAACAAAAGTGAAGTTTTGATAAACTTGTAGACTATGTAACAAGATCAAGTAACAAATTTCAAAGGAAGCCAATTGTCATCAGAAGTGTAATGGAGGTGAATTTACAGGTCACAGAATAGAAGACTACTTAAGCCAAAATGGAATAGAACATCAGAAAACTGTTCCATACACACCTGAACAAAATGGAGTAGCAGAAAGGAAAAACAG
The DNA here is from genome assembly GCA_033576555.1 of Oophaga sylvatica. Lineage (NCBI taxonomy): Eukaryota > Metazoa > Chordata > Amphibia > Anura > Dendrobatidae > Oophaga > Oophaga sylvatica. The sequence continues at coordinate 333,006,410 of JARQOD010000002.1, read as the reverse complement.
AACTCTAACAGAAATGATGAGATGTATGCTGACAGATTCTAAACTACCAGAGAAATATTGGGGTGAGGCAGCAATGACAGCTACATATCTACAGAACCGACTTTTTTCCAGAAAACTGAAGAAAACTCCATATGAACTGTGGCAAGGTATGAAACCAAGTGTCAATCATTTAAAAGTTTTTGGATGCAAAGTTTTTATATTTATTCCAACAGAAAAACGTTCCAAACTTGAAAACAGATCCATGGAAGGAATATTCGTTGGATATAGTGAAAATTGCAAAGAATATAGAATCTTAGATCCCAAAACAGACAGAGTTACAGTGAGTAACAGTGTGACATTCATTGAAGATTTAGATGAAGACATTATGATTTCAGTTGAAACAAAAAATGAGAAAAACAATAGTGACATAACAGAAGAAATATCTGATGAGAAATAAGTAGAAATTAATGAAGAACAAAATACTGAAAGTGAAGAATGACAACTACAAACAGACACAGAACCAAGACGTTCAATAAGAGAGAACAAAGGAAAACCACCAAAACGTCTCCCATACAAGACAAGTATAAGAAAAATCTATGAGCCTACCTCTTGGGAAGACATATCTAAACTTCCTGAAGAAGAAGCTAATAATTGGATAGAAGCAACAGAAACAGAAATTAAATCCATGCATGATTCAAATACATGGACACTAACAGATTTGAGAGAAGGAAGAAAAGCCATAGGATGTAAATGGATTTTTAAAGTAAACTACCAAACAGATGGCACACCTGAAAGATATCGAGCAAGACTCGTAGCTAAAGGGTATTCTCAAAAATATGGAGAAGACTATGATGAAACATTTGCTCCAGTTGTCAAACACACTACAATAAGAACTTTACTTACAGTTGCAGCAATGGAACAGATGGAACTAAGACATCTGGATGTAAAGACAGCTTTTTTGAATGGAGATTTAACAGAAGACATTTACATGGAACAACCTCCAGGATTCAAAGAAGAAAGAAATCCAAAGTTTGTAAACTACAGAAAAGCATATATGGTTTAAAGCAAGCAGCTAAAGCGTGGAATGACAAAATCACGGAAGTACTAACAAATGAAAAATGTCAAAGAAGCAAAGCTGATCCATGCTTGTACATAAAAAGGCTGAGTAATAGATGGATTTATGTACTCATATATGTAGACGACATTTTGATTTGTTGTAAACAAGAAAGGGATAAAGAAAATATTCTAAAAGCCCTGAAACAACATTTTGAAATCAAAGACTTAGGAAATGTAAAACAGTACCTAGGAATACAGATAGAAAGAGAAGAAGACGGAAGTTTCCTACTGAATCAAAATCACATTATTCAAGACATAACAGAAAAATTTGGACTAAAGGATGCAAAAACAGTAAAGTCTCCAATGGAAACTAATTATCTCAAAGAGATGAACAGTGAAGAAAATATGCTACCAAACAATGAAGAATACAGAACAGCAATAGGAAAACTACTGTATCTAGCGACCGTTACAAGACCATACATCGCAGCAGCAGTAGGAATTCTGAGTAGAAAGGTATCAAAACTAAATAAAGCTGATTGGAATGCCATGAAGAGAGTAATACGTTATTTGAAAGGAACTAGCAATGTTAAGCTGAAATTACCCACAGGTGATAATTGCATTTTAACAGGATATGTTGATGCAGATTGGGCTGGAGATCCAACTGACAGAAGATCTACCAGTGGACATATTTTTTTTCTCTCAGGTGGACCAATAAGTTGGACAAGTAAGAAACAGTCAATTGTGACACTATCTTCAACAGAAGCAGAATATGTTGCAGCAGCACATGCGAGTCAAGAAGTACTGTGGTTAAGACAATTGTTGACAGACCTAGGACAACCACAGTTGGAACCAACAAAACTAAAAGAGGACAATCAAGGATGTCTTGTTCTTGCTCAGATGGAAAGAGTCAATCCAAGAACCAAGCATATTGATGTGAAATATCATTTCTTGAGAGATCATCAGGACCAAGGAGTCTTGAAGTTGGAGTATTGCCCTACTGAAGAAATGACAGCAGACATTTTCACGAAGGCGTTGAATGCTGATAAACATCAGAGACTAATAAAAAAGTTGGGTTTGAATGAATAAGTCTTTATTGTTGAGAAAGGGTGTTGGCATATGCAACAGATTAGGACTTATTATAAGTAAAAGGAGGACTTTATGCTGACCTGACAATAGATGGCGATGTTGTGTAAAGTTTCCTTCTGTTTAATGTATTGTATAAGATATAGTCTCACTTGTACTTTCACTTTCGTTTTGTTCCTGTTTCCTGATGCAATGCTAAAATGACTGTGCATTCTTCCTTTACCTCATGATGTTTAAAGTAAAAGCTTTTATCCCATGCAGCCTGCTCTGTGAAGTTTTCTACTGCAAAGGTGTGGATTCAGAAGCTGTGCAACACACTCTGCGGTCCAGCTCACCCCAAACCATCTCGATTGGGTTCAGGTCTGGTGACTGTGGAGGCCAGGTCATCTGGCGTAGCACCCCATCACTCTCCTTCTTGGTCAAATAGCCCTTACACAGCCTGGAGGTGTATTTGGGGTCATTGTCCTGTTGAAAAATAAATGATGGTCCAACTAAACGCAAACCGGATGGAATAGCATGCCGCTGCAAGATGCTGTGGTAGCCATGCTGGTTCAGTATGTCTTCAATTTTGAATAAATCCCCAACAGTGTCACCAGCAAAGCACCCCGACATCATCACACCTGCTCCTCCATGCTTCACGGTGGGAACCAGGCATGTAGAGTCCATCCGTTCACCTCTTCTGCGTCGCACAAAGACACGGTGGTTGGAACCAAAGATCTCAAATTTGGACTCATCAGACCAAGGCCCAGATTTCCACTGGTCTAATGTCCATTCCTTGTGTTCTTTAGCCCAAACAAGTCTCTTCTGCTTGTTGCCTGTCCTTAGCAGTGGTTTCCTAGCAGCTATTTTACCATGAAGGCCTGCTGCACAAAGTCTCCTCTTAACAGTTGTTCTAGAGAAGTGTCTGCTGCTAGAACTCTGTGTGGCATTGACCTGGTCTCTAATCTGAGCTGCTGTAAACCTGCGATTTCTGAGGCTGGTGACTCGGATAAACTTATCCTCAGAAGCAGAGGTGACTCTTGTTCTTCCTTTCCTGGGGCGGTCCTCATGTGAGCCAGTTTCTTAGTAGCGCTTGATGGTTTTTGCAACTCCACTTGGGGACACTTTCAAAGTTTTCCCAATTTTTTGGACTGACTGACCTTCATTTCTTAAAGTAATGACGGCCACTCATTTTTCTTTACTTAGCTGCTTTTTTCTTGCCATAATACAAATTCTAACAGTCTATTCAGTAGGACTATCAGCTGTGTATTCACCAGACTTCTGCACAATACAACTGATGGTCCCAACCCCATTTATAAGGCCAGAAATCCCACTTATTAAACCTGACAGAGCACACCTGTGAAGCGAAAACCATTTCTGGTGACTACCTCTTGAAGCTCATCAAGAGAATGCCAAGAGTGTGCAAAGCAGTCATCAAAGCAAAAGGTGGCTACTTTGAAGAACCTAGACTCTATATATATATATGAGGCATCGTGATTACTCGCGAATCCCGCCCCTGCACAGTAGCTCCGCCCCCACCACATCACCACACATAATCCTGCCCCCACCACATCGCCACACATAATCCCGCCCCCCACATCGCCGCACATAATCCCGCCCCCCACCACATTACCACACATAATCCCGCCCCCTCAACACATTACCACACATAATCCCGCCCCCCCACCACATTACCGCTCATAATCCCACCCCCCACCACATTACTGCTCATAATCTCGCCCCCACCACATTACCGCTCATAATCCCGCCCCCCACCACATTACCGCTCATAATCCCGCCCCCCACCACCTTACCACACACAATCCCGCCCCCCACATCACCACATAATCCTGGCCCCCCACCACATCACCACACATAATCCCGCCCCCCCACCACATTACCAAACATAATCCCGCCCCCCACCACATTACCAAACATAATCCCGCCCCCCCACCACATATAATCCAGCCCCCACCACATTACCACACATAATCCCGCCCCCACCACATTACCACACATAATCCCACCCCCCACCACACATAATCCCGCCCCCATCACATTACCACACATAATCCCGCGCCCCACCACATCACCACACATAATCCCGCTCCCCCACATTACCACACATAATCCCGCCCCCCCACCACATTACCACACATAATCCAGCCCCCCACCACATTACCACACATAATCCCGCCCCCCCAACACATTACCACACATAATCCCGCCCCTCCACCACATTACCACACATAATCCCGCTCCCCCACCACATTACCACACATAATCCCGCTCCCCCAACACATTACCACACATAATCCCACTCCCCCACCACATTACTACACATAATCCCGCCCCCCCACATTACCACACGAGGCTCCGTCCCCCCACAATACCACACGATGCTCCGTCCCCACACATTACCTGTGTTTACAGAGAAATTTTAACTTAATTTATGTTTCGTTATGAAATTTGTTTAGATGCTGGAATGAATAAAAATCGCACATCTTACTGAATCCAGTTTGTTTTCGATTTTACATTGTGAATAAAATGTATCATTCGTATTATTCAGATTTTTGATGATTATTATTGTTATTAACTTAATTTTAATTTAATTTACCACCTGCTTAAGCGCTATTGAATGGTGTCATTATTTACTTTAGTTTAATCACCAGCAGCGTTAATTAGATAGCAATGAGCGTGCCGAGCGTTAGCTGGCTGGAAACAGCTAGTATAAGACATAATTTCAGTTGTTACACACTTTTTTGTTACGTATATAATTTCACATGTGTTAATTCATAGTTTTGATGCCTTCAGTGTGAATGTACAATTTTCAAAGTCATGGAAATACAGAAACATCTTCAAATGAGGTGTGTCCAAACTTTTGGTCTGTACTGTACATTCTGTGTGTTTTGACAGGATCTCATGACAGAGCTGTAATAATGCATGGCAAGATATATTCAGTATTGACTTAAAGGATTCGGACACCCTTGCTGGCACGGTTTTTTGTTTTTTTTTGCTTTAAAGCATGTATTTTTTCCAATATGGTTTCACTAGACCTTTTGGACTGGCTGCTTCTAGTTCCTCTTTGTATCATAGACCACAGAATTAATATACAATTAAAGGAGTCATTGAGCTTCTTCTAATGGCAAGATCTCTAATCCACAGGCCTGTTTCACACTGCCCACATAGTCCAGGTATGGACTGTGATGTTATAACCAGTTGGCGATCCTCTGATCCAAACTCAGCAGGAATATGGGTCAGGAGACCTGTGGCCGGTGTGCATATAGCAGTCTGAACTCGAACCATGAATATTGGATGTGTGCAACTGATCACACAAGTACAATGACGGAAAAAGACCACTGAGAGAAGTCGAAGAGATAGAAATAACATGCATGTAAATTGCAAATGAACTGTCACGTCAAAAGGAGTGTAGAAATGACAGAATCGTAACATTGAGTACATTTCATAAAGTCAGAATTCTACATGATAGTCTCCCTCCCTGGTAGTAGCTTTGAAGTGGGCCAAATATGCCGATGATCCAGCAAAGTCTCAAATTACTATCCTAATCCCAGCAAGTGATTTGGCTCTCCAAAAGATAAACAAAAAAAAATTGGTTTGGTACCGTGTTAGCCAGTAGAAAAAAACATATAGAGTGCTTTCAGTGGGAGAAGCAAAATAGGAATCTTGTGGGTATGATACCTTTTAATGGTTAACAAAATATAGTGAAAGATATTACAGGGCAAGCTTTCGAGACTGCTTACTTCTCTTCATCAGGCTGGTGTAACAAAATATTTGAAGAAACACAATTATATACAGTGAAAAACAGGCATGGTGTGATAACATGGACATTTGAATAAACAAACACTGAGCTTAACACCTCTCTGACATTAGACGTACTATCCCGTCCATAAAACCCGTGCCATTCTGACCATGGACGGGATAGTACGTCATAGGCGATCAGCTGCGCTCCTGAGGGGAGCGCAGCTAATTGCCGCCGGGTGTCAGCTGATTATCACAGCTGACACCCGTGACTGTGTGTCAGGAGCGGTCACGGACCGCTCCCGGCACATTAACCCCTTGCACACCGCGATCAAACATGATCGCGGTGTACTGGGGGCACAGGGGAGGATCGCGCAGGGTGAGGGCTCCCTGCGCGCCCCCCTGAGACCCTCAGAGCAGCGCGATGTGATCGCGCTGCTCTGAGGGCTTCCTCCCTCCCAGGACCCGGATCCAAGATGGCGCTGGGGTCCTGGAGGGAGGCGGCTTCCTCAGTGCCTGCCGAGAGCAGGCATGAGGAAGCGTCCTGCACTGCCTGTCACATCGCTGGTGTGACAGAGTGCTGTGCACACTGTCACACCAGCGATCTGATGAAATACAGTGATGTCCCACCCTGGGACAAAGTAAAAAAGTAAAAAAAAGTAAAAATAAACATGTGTAAAAAAAAATCCAAAAAAAAAAAAAAAAAAAAAAATATATTCCCCAATAAATTCATTACTTATTGTAAATAAAAAAATAAAACAATAAAAGTACACATATATGGTATCGCCGCGTCCGTAACGACCCCCCCTATAAAACTGTCCCACTAGTTAACCCCTTTTGTGAACCCCTTAAAAAATAAAAAATAAAAACGAAGCAAAAAATCAGTGCTTTATCATCATACCGCTGAACAAAAAGTGGAATAACACGCGATCAAAAAGACGGATATAAATAAACATGGTACCGCTGAAAACGTCATCTTGTCCGCAAAAAACGAGCCGTCACACAGCATCATCAGCAAAAAAATAAAAAAGTTATAGCTCGCAGAATAAAGCGATGCAAAAATAATTATTTTTTATATAAAATTGTTTTTATTCTATAAAAGCGCCAAAACATGAAAAAATGATATAAATGAGGTATCGCCATAATCGTACTGACCCGAAGAATAAAACTGCTTTATCAATTTTACCACACGCGGAACAATAAAAACGCCTCCCCCAAAAGAAATTCATGAATTGCTGATTTTTGTTCATTCTAACCTCCCAAAAATCGAAATAAAAAGCGATCAAAAAATGTCACGTGCTCAAAAATGGTACCAATAAAAGCGTCACCTCGTCCCGCAAAAATTAAGACCTCACATGACATTGTGGGCCAAAATATGCAAAAATTATAGCTCTCAAAATGTGGCGATGCAAAAAACTACTTTTTGCAATAAAAAGCGTCTTTTAGCGTGACAGCTGCCAATCATAAAAACCGCTATAAATAGTAAATCAAACCCCCCTTTATCACCCCCTTAGTAAGGGAAAAATAATAAAAATAAAAAATGTATTTATTTCCATTTTCCATTAGGGTTAGGGTTAGGGTTTCGGCTAAAGTTAGGGTTAGGGTTGGCGCTAAAGTTAGGTTAGGGTTAGGGTTAGGATTAGGGATTAGGGTTGGGATTAGGGTTGGGACTAGGGTTAGGGGTGTGTTGGGGTTAGGGTTGGAGTTAGAATTGGGGGGTTTCCGCTGTTTAGGCACATCAGGGGCTCTCCAAATGTGACATGGCGTCTGATCTCCATTCCAGCCAATTCTGCGTTGAAAAAGTCAAACGGTGTTCCTTCACTTCTGAGCTCTGCCATGCGTCCAAACAGTAGTTTATCCCCACATATGGGGTATCAGCGTACTCTGGACCCCAAGAGTTATTGTGAAATTTGTCCTATTTCTTCTGTTACCCTTGGGAAAATAAAAAACTGGGGGCGAAAATATTATTTTTGTAAAAAAAATAAGATTTTTTTGTTTTTACGGCTGTACATTATAAACTTCTGTGAAGCACTTGGGGCTTCATAGCGCTCACCACACATCTAAATAAGTTCCTTGTGGGGTCTATTTTCCAAAATGGGGTCACTTGTTGGGGATTTCCACTGTTTAGGCGCATCAGGGGCTCTCCAAATGCGACATGACGCCCCCAGACCATTCCATCAAAGTCTGCAATCCAAAACGTCACTACTTCCCTTTCCGAGCCCTGACGTGCGCCCATACAGTAGTTTTCTCCCACATATTGGGTATCAGCGTACTCAGGACAAATTGGACAACAACTTTTGGGGTCCAATTTCTCCTGTTGCCCTTGTGAAAATAAAATATTGGGGGCGAAAAAATCATTTTTGTAAAAAAAAAAAGGATTTTTTATTTTTACGGCTGTGCGTTATAAACTTCTGTGAAGCACTTCGGGGTTCAAAGTGCTCACCACACATCTAGGTAAGTTCCTTGTGAGGTCTATTTTCCAAAATGGGGTCACTTGTGGGGGGTTTCCACTGTTTAGGCGCATCAGGGGCTCTCCAAATGCGACATGACGCCCCCAGACCATTCCATCAAAGTCTGCAATCCAAAACGTCACTACTTCCCTTTCCGAGCCCTGACATGCGCCCATACAGTAGTTTTCTCCCACATATTGGGTATCAGCGTACTCAGGACAAATTGGACAACAACTTTTGGGGTCCAATTTCTCCTGTTACCCTTGTGAAAATAAAATATTGGGGGCAAAAAAATCATTTTTGTAAAAAAAAAAAAGGATTTTTTATTTTTACGGCTGTGCGTTATAAACTTCTGTGAAGCACTTCGGGGTTCAAAGTGCTCACCACAGATCTAGATAAGTTCCTTGTGGGGTCTATTTTCCAAAATGGGGTCACTTGTGGGGGGTTTCCACTGTTTAGGCGTATCAGGGGCTCTCCAAATGCGACATGACGCCCCCAGACCATTCCATCAAAGTCTGCAATCCAAAACGTCACTACTTCCCTTCCGAGCCCTGACGTGCACCCATACAGTAGTTTTCTCCTACATATTGGGTATCAGCGTACTCAGGACAAATTGGACAACAACTTTTGGGTTCCAATTTCTTCTGTTACCCTTGTGAAAATAAAATATTGGGGGCGAAAAAAATCATTTTTGTAAAAAAAAAAAAGGATTTTTTATTTTAAGGCTGTACGTTATAAACTTTAGTGAAACACCTGGGGGTTCAAAGTTCTCACCACACATCTAGATAAGTTCCTTGAGGGGTCTAGTTTCCAAAATGGTGTCATTTGTGGGGGGTTTCCACTGTTTAGGCAGATCAGGAGCTCTCCAAACACGACATGGCGTCCAGCCAATTCTGCATTGAAAAAGTGAGACGGCGCTCCTTCCCTTCCAAACTCTGCCATGCACCCAAACAGTGGTATACCCCCACATATGGGGTATCAGTGTACTCAGGACAAATTGCACAATAACTTTTGGAGTCTTGTTACCCTTGGAAAAATAAAAATTCGGGTGAAAAGATCATTTTTGTGGAAAAAATATGATTTTTAAATTTTACGGCTCTACGTTATAACTTGTGTGAAGCACTTGAGGGTTCAAATTGCTCACCAAAGATCTAGATAAGTTCCTTAGGGGGTCTAGTTTCCCAAATGGGGTCATTTGTGGGGGGTTTCCACTGTTTAGGCACATCAGGGGCTCTCCAAATGCAACATGGCATCCAATCTCAATTCCAGCCAATTTTGGTTGGAAAAAGTCAAATGGTGCTCCTTCCCTTCCGAGCTCTGCCGTGCGCCCAAACAGTGGTTCCCCCCCACATATGGGGCATCAGCGTACTCAGGACAAATTGGACAACAACTTATGTGGTCCAATTTCTCCTGATACCCTTGGGAAAATAAAAAATTAGTGACTAAAAGATAATTTTTGTGGGAAAAAAATAGGATTTTTTATTTTCATGCCCGGGCATTATAAACTTGTGTGAAGCACTTGGGGATTCAAAGTGCTCACCAAAGATCTAGATAAGTTCCTTAGGGGGTCTAGTTTCCAAAATGGGGTCACTTGTGGGGGATTTCCACTGTTTAGGCTCATCTGGGGCACTGCAAACGGAACATGACCCCCATCAACGTCTGCATTCCAAAACGTTACTACTTCCTTTCCAAGCCCTGCCGTGCGTCCAAACAGTTTTCCACCCCCACATATGGGGTATCAGCGTACTCAGGACAAATTGGACAACAACTTTTGGGGTCCAATTTCCTTGGGAAAATTCAAAAATTTAGGACTAAAAAATCATTTTTGTGGAATTGTTTTTTTTTTTTTTTCACACCCAGGCATTATAAACTTTTGTGAAACACTTGGGGGTTCAAAGTGCTCACAACAGATCTAGATAAGTACCTTAGGGGGTCTAGTTTCCAAAATGGTGTCACTTGTGGGGGGTTTCCACTGTTTAGGCGCATCAGAGGTTCTCCAAGCGCGACATGGCGTCCAATCTCAACTCCAGCCAATTTTAGTTTGAAAAAGTCAAACGGCGCTCCTTCCCTTACGAGCTCTGCCGTGTGCCCAAACAGTGGTTTTCCCCCACATATGGGGTATTGGCGTACTCAGGAGAAATTGCATAACAACCTTATCTGTCCATTTTCTCCTTTTACCCTTGTGAAAATAAAAAAAAAGTTTGTAAAAGATCATTTTTGTGGCTAAAAAGTTAAATATTCATTTTTTCCTTCCACGTTGCTTTAGTTCCTGTGAAGCACCTGAAGGGTTAATAAACTTCTTGAATGTGGTTTTGAGTACCTTGAGGGGTGCAGTTTTTAGAATGGTGTCACTTTTGGGTATTTTCTGTCATGTAGACCCCTCAAAGTGACTTCAAATGTGAGGTGGTCCCTAAAAAAAATGGCTTTGTAAATTTTGTTGTAAAAATGAGAAATCGCTGGTCAACTTTTAACCCTTATAACTTCCTAACAAAAAAAAATTTTGATTCCAAAATTGTGCTGATGTAAAGTAGACATGTGGGAAATGTTATTTCTTAACTATTTTGTGTTACATATTTCTCTGTTTTAAGGGAATAAAAATTCAAAGTTTGAAAATTGCTAAATTTTCAAAATTTTCGCCATATTTGCGTATTTTTCAAAAATAAACGCAAGTTATATGGAAGAAATTTTACCTCTAACATGAAGTACAATATGTCACGAGAAAACAATCTCAGAATCGTGAAGATCCGTTGAAGCGTTCCGGAGTTATAACCTCATAAAGAGACAGTGGTCAGAATTGTAAAAATTGTCCCGGTCATTAACGTGCAAACCACCCTTGGGGGTGAAGGGGTTAAAGAGAGAATCCTTAATTAGGTAAGATTAGATAAGTGGTGTGAAAGTTTTATGGACCCCATATGCATGTGAGATCAAAGGACTGGTGGTGTCTTCATTGTTTTTGGAGGAAGTTGCTCAGATTTGGTAGTGGGACATAAATCCTCCTGACAAATTGAGTCCTGTGTGAACAGAATCAAAGATGTTAATAAATTTGTATTCCCAAATCCTGCGATGTTTTTGCGATTGGAAATTGCCTTTCAAAATGACAACTTTCATATTGTCTATGTTGTGTCCTGGACCACAGAAATTTTTAGCCACAGGTAGATGGTTTTTTTTTGTCTGTAATCGTATGGCGATGAGACCTCATCCTTGCTCTCAGTCTCTGTCCTGTTTCTCCAACATAGAGGCCACCCACAGGACATATATTGCATAGAATTAAATACACCACATTAGAAGAGGAACATGTGAATGTCCCGGGGATCTTATAGTTTTGCTGTGTGTTGGGGATTTGGATCTTGTCATTGGTCTCTATATGAATGCAAGTAAAAATCACACATGTAAAAAAAATTCCCAAATAAAGAAAAAAAAAATATTCCCAATAAATTCATTTCTTCATGTAAATAAAAAAAAACAAACAATAAAAGTACACATATTTGGTATCGCCGCGTCCGTAATGACCCACCCTATAAAACTGTCCCACTAGTTAACCCCTTTAGTGAACCCCTTAAAAAAAATAAAAACAAAGCAAAAAACAATGCTTTATCATCATACCGCCGAACAAAAAGTGGAATAACACGCAATCAAAAAGATACGCCATACGATTACAGATAAAAATAAACATGGTACCACTGAAAACGTCATCTTGTCCCGCAAAAAACGAGTGGCCATACAGCGTCATCAGCGAAAAAATAAAAAAGTTATAGCTCGCAGAATAAAGCGTTGCAAAAATAACTATTTTTTATATAAAATAGTTTTTATTGTATAAAACTGCCAAAACATAAAAAAATTATACAAATGAGGTATCGCCGTAATCGTACTAACCCAAAGAATAAAACTGCTTTATCAATTTTACCACACGCAAAACGGTATAAACGCCCCCCCAAAAGAAATTCATGAATTGCTGATTTTTGTTCATTCTAATCTCCCAAAAATTGTAATAAAAAGCGATCAAAAAATGGCACGTGCCCAAAAATGGTACCAATAAAAACGTCAACTCGTCCCGCAAAAAATAAGACCTCACATGACTCTGTGGGCCAAAATATGCAAAAATTATAGCTCTCAAAATGTGGTGATGCAAAAACTATTTTTTTGCAATAAAAGCGTCTTTTAGCGTGTGACAGCTGCCAATCATAAAAACCCGATATAAATAGTAAATCAAACCCCCCTTTATCACCCCCTTAGTTAGGGAAAAATAATAAAATTAAAAAAATGCATTTATTTCCATTTTCACGTTAGGGTTAGGGTTGGGGCTAAAGTTAGGGTTAGGGTTGGGATTAGGGTTAGGGGTGTGTTAGGGTTAGGTTTGTGGTTAGGGTTATGATTTGGGTTGGGATTAGGTTTAGGGGTGTGTAGGGGTTAGGGTTGGAGTTAGAATTGGGGGGTTTCCACAGTTTAGGCACATCAGGGGCTCTCCAAATGTGACATGGCGTCTGATCTCAATTCCAGCCAATACTGTGTTGAAAAAAGTCAAGCGGTGCTCCTTCCCTTCTGAGCTCTGCCATGAGCCCAAACAGTAGTTTACCCCCACATATGTGGTATCAGGTACTCAGGTCAAATTGCAAAATAACTCTTGGGGTCTAATTTCTTGTTACCCTTGGGAAAATAAAAAATTGGGGGCGAAAATATCATTTTTGTGGAAAAAAATTATGATTTTTTATTTTTATGGCTCTTCGTTATAAACTTCTGTGAAGTACTTGGGGGTTCAGAGTTCTCCCCACACATCTAGATTCCTTGGGTGGTCTAGTTTCCAAAATGGGGTCATTTGTGGTGGGTTTCCAATGTTTAGGCACATCAGGGGCTCTCCAAATGTGACATGACACCCGCAAACCATTCCATCAAAGTCTGCAATCCAAAATGTTACTACTTCCCTTCCGAGCCCTGACGTGTGCCCATGCAGTAGTTTTCTCCCACATATGGGGTATCAGCGTACTCAGGACAAATTGGACAAAAACTTTTGAGGTCCAATTTCATCTGTTGCCCTTGTGAAAATAAAATATTGGGGGTGTAAAAATAATTTCTGTAAAAAAAAAATGATTTTTTTTTGTTTTTACGGCTGTACGTTATAAACTTCTGTGAAGCACTTGGGGGTTCATAGCGCTCACCACACATGTAGATAAGTTCCTTGGGGGGTCTATTTTCCAAAATGGGGTCACTTGTGGGGGGTTTCCACTGTTTAGGCACATCAGGGGCTCTCCAAATGCGACATGACGCCCGCAGACCATTCCATCAAAGTCTGCAATCCAAAACGTCACTACTTCCCTTCTGAGCCCCGACGTGTGCCCATACAGTAGTTTTCTCCCACATATAGGGTATCAGCATACTCGGGACAAATTGGACAACAACTTTTGGGGTCCAATTTCTTGTTTTTCTTGTTCATGTTTGTGGAAAAAATAAGATTTTTTTATTTTCATGCTAGGGCGTTATAAACTTTAGTGAAACACCTGGGGTTCAAAGTTCTCACCACACATCTAGATAGGTTTCTTGAGGGGTTTAGTTTCCAAAATGGTGTCATTTGTGGGGGTTTCCACTGTTTAGGCACATCAGGGGCTCTCCAAACACGACATGGCGTCCAGCCAACTCTGCTTTGAAACAGTCAAATGGCGCTCCTTCCCTTCCGAGCTCTGCCATGCAACCAAACAGTGGTTTACCCCCACATATGGGATATCAGCGTACTCAGGACAAATTGCACAATAACTTTTGGGGCCTTGTTACCCTTGGGAAAATAAAAATTGGGGTGAAAAGATCATTTTTGTGGAAAAATATGATTTTTTAATTTTACGGCTCTACGTTATAAACTTGTGTGAAGCACTTGGGGGTTCAAAGTGCTCACCACAGATCTAGATAAGTTCCTTAGGGGGTCTAGTTTCCAAAATGGGGTCACTTATGAGGGGTTTCCACTGTTTAGGCACATCAGGGGCTATGAAAATGCAACATGGCGTCCAATCTCAATTCCAGCCAGTTTTGGTTGGAAAAAGTCAAATGGCGCTCCTTTCATTCCGAGCTCTGCCGTGCGCCCAAACAGTGGTTCCCCCCCCACATATGGGGTATCAGCGTACTCAGGACAAATTGGACAACAACTTTTGTGGTCCTATTTCTTTTGTTACCCTTGGGAAAATAAAAAATTGGTGACTAAAAGATAATTTTTGTGGGAAAAAAATAGAATTTTTTATTTTCATGCCCGGGCATTATAAACTTGTGTGAAGCACTTGGGGGTTCAAAGTGCTCACCACAAATCTAGATAAGTTCCTTAGGGGGTCTAGTTTCCAAAATGGGGTCACTTGTGGGGGGTTTCCACTGTTTAGGCACATCTGGGGCACTGCAAACGGAACATGACACCCATCAAAGTCTGCATTCCAAAACGTTACTTCCTTTCCAAGCCCTGCCGTGCGCCCAAACAGCTCCCCCCCACATATGGGGTATCAGCGTACTCAGGACAAATTGGACAACTTTTGGGGTCCAATTTTCTTGGGAAAAATCAAAAATTGGGGACTAAAAAATCATTTTTGTGGAAAATTGTTTTTTTTTTTTTTTTTCCACACCCAGGCATTATAAACTTTAGTGAAACACTTTGGGGTTCAACGTGCTCACAACAGATCTAGATAAGTTCCATAGGGGGTCTAGTTTCCAAAATGGTATCACTTGTGGGGGGTTTCCACTGTTTAGGCGCATCATGGGCTCTCCCAACGCGACATGGCGTCCAATCTCAATTCCAGCCAATTTTGGTTTGAAAAAGTCAAATGGCGCTCCTTACCTTACGAGCTCTGTCGTGAGCCCAAACAGTGGTTTTGCCCCACATATGGGGTATTGGCGTACTCAGGAGAAATTGTACAACAACTTTATCTGTCCATTTTCTCCTTTTACCCTTGTGAAAATAAAAAAAATGTTTGTAAAAGATAATTTTTGTGACTAAAAAGTTAAATGTTCATTTTTTTGTGTAGCACCTGAAGGGTTAATAAACTTCTTGAATGTGGTTTTGAGTACCTTGAGGGGCGAAGTTTTTAGAATGGTGTCACTTTTGGGTATTTTCTGCCATATAGACCCCTCAAAGTGACTTCAAATGTGAGTTGGTCCGTAAAAAAAAAAGCTTTGTAAATTTTGTTGTAAAAATGAGAAATCGCTGCTCAACTTTTAACCCTTATAACTTCCTAACAAAAAAAAATTTTGGTTCCAAAATTGTGCTGATGCAAAGTAGACATGTGGGAAATGTTATTTATTCACTATTTTGTGTGACATATTTCTCTGTTTTAAGGGAATAAAAATTCAAAGTTTGAAAATTGCAAAATGTTCAAAATTTTCGCCATATTTGCGTTTTTTTAAAAAATAAACGCAAGTTTTATCGAAGAAATTTTACCACTAACGTGAAGTACAATATGTTACGAGAAAACAATCTCAGAATCGCGAAGATCCGTTGAAGCGTTCCAGAGTTATAACCTCATAAAGAGACAGTGGTCAGAATTGTAAAAATTGGCCCGGTCATTAACGTGCAAACCACTCTTGGGGGTTAAGGGGTTAAAGATGAGTGCAACTTGTGCGCTATGGTTTCCCACATAATAAACAGACCACTGTTGTGTCCAACTCAATATCTCACATGTTAAATGTGTCCTACACTAAAGGTTATTCATAATGTTCAGTACAAAGATGAGAAAAGTCTCTTGTGCTTTTAAGCCAATATTGTAGTCGCAGCAATGGAGCTTAACCCTTTAAGGAAGCCCTCTCAAGAAATGTTTTATTCCCAAAGTCTATGTAAATGTGTACCTAATGTACTGTACATGCAATAATATACTTACTGATCGCTGTCTTTTTCGGTTTCCAGCACCGCTCCAGTCCTATAATTACTCACGTGACTGACATTCTACCTCACCAGATCACAAAAGGGTTTATGTATGAACCAAAAGTAGCTGCTCCACGTAAGCCTATGGAGCGAGTCTATGGAGTGTCAGAAGAAGGCTCCGTACACTTAAAATCAACTTCAGGCTCACGCAATCTCAATCTCATATTGATGACCTATCTCTAACCCCATAACGACTGCCAATACGCATTAAAATGGCGGCCACTAAGGGGCTTTATTCCTTCATTGCCATTTTAAAACGATGGTAGGGAATGAGTATAGCTCCCCCCAGAGTCGGAAAATCTCCAGGGTTTCAGATACTTGGGGTAGCTGAGACCTGGAGAACATGATCAAGGCTGGAATTTCTAGTCCGCGATTATGAAAAAAAAAACTGTGCCCGCTGTTAGAAGCATTTCTCTCTGTTCTGACATGATATCCATGTCAAAGGAGAGAGAAATTAGGTCCCCCAAGAAACCACTGTACCTCCGCCATCCTCCAGTCCCTTCTGCTCTGTCCTCCAGCCCTCTGCGTCATCTGCCTGAAAAAAAAATGGTGAGCGCATGCGCAGTGCACCCTCTGAGATCTGCCAGTCGGTACCCGGCAACAATAGGGAATTTTTCCTCTTGGTACCTTCTGATCACTGTGATAGACCCTATCACTGTGATCAAAACAAAAAAAATTGTAAATCAAATACCCCTATGTCACCCCCTTAGTTACATAAAAATTATAAAATAAAAAATAATAATTTTTCCATCCTTCGCAGTTAGGGTTGTGGTTATGGTTAAGTTGGAGTTAGTATTTGTTTTTTTTCTAAAGTAAAAAAAAATGATGACGATATGACGGTAAGTGTTGAGCACAAGTGCTCGCTACTCGAGTTTGCATTGGGTGCTCGGGTATGCACAGAGTATGGCGGATCTCCACATGTTTTTTTGGGGGTATCTAACAGGAACTTGTCACTCGAGCAAACTGCAGTAGTGAGCATTTGCACTCAACACTAATGACGATATAGTCAATATGACGACCTAATGTTATCAAATTCTGTGTAGTACCTGTGAGTTCAAAATGCACACTACACCCCTGGATAAAATCCTTGAAGGATGTAGTTTTCAAAATGGGGTCACTTGTGGGGGGTTTCCACAGTCTAGGCACATCAGGGGCTCTCCAAACAGGACATGGCTTCCTGTTATGTTTCGGTAGCTGAGGAGTGCAGGTAAAAAAGGCAATACACCAGAGCAGTTGGAATCTATGAGATTGCAGTACCCTGACTAACCACCACAACTAGAGGCAGCCGTGGAGCGTTCCTACGTTGGTCCTAGACGCCTCGTCACAGCCTGAGAAACTAACTACACCTGAAGATAGAAAGAGGAAAGCTATCTGCCCCGGAGCAGAACCCCAAAGATAACAGAAAGCCCCCAAACATGTAATGGCGGTTAGACAAGAAGAAATACTGACACAGACAGAAAATAGCATGAGCAAACGTTGGGGCCCAAACTACCTAAATAGAAAAGGATAGGAAGGGTACTTACTGCAATCCCAAAAAACCCTGAAAAGCACCAACTCTACTAATTTCAAAAACACCTGAGATCACACGACCTCTACCACCTAAATTAGTTCTCTGGTGTAACAAAATCAAAACAGCAGACACTGAAAAAACTGGAAAAAGCAAATGTACAAACATCAGTGGCTGAACTAAACTGAGAGGGCAAAAGCCCCCGGAGGGGACCCTGAAGGCCCCACAGAAGTGCAGGACAAAATGCAAAAATAAAGCACAAAAACAAAAAGAAGGAAATGTCTTATCTGTAAGCAGGAGATGCAGACACGACACAGCAGGCTACAAAGGATACAGGAATCAAGGATTGAGACCAGAACAATTGATCACCGGCAACCCTGATGGGAAGGCGACTCCCTTATATAAGACCAGTCAGTAACACCTGATTCCCAATCCTCACAATCTTCACTGGACAGTCCAGTACCGCTAGTAACCACCAGAGGGAGCCTCTGCTCAGAACTCATCTCAAGCCCATTCACAACAGTACCCCCCCCTTGAGGAGGGGTCACCGAACCCTCATTTGAGCAACCAGGTCGGTCAGGATGAGTTCTATGATAAGCACGGATGAGTCTCCTAGCATGGATGTCCGAAACAAACACCCAAGAATTGTCTTCCTGACCATAACCTCTCCACTTAACCAAATACTGGAGTTTCCGTCTAGAAAAACGAGAATCCAATATTTTCTCAACCACATACTCCAGATTGCCCTCAACCAAAACAGGGTCAGGAGGCACAGCAGTAGGAACCACTGGCTCAACAAACCTCTTCAACAAGGACTTGTGGAACACGTTATGGATCTTAAATGTCCCTGGAAG
Source organism: Oophaga sylvatica (assembly GCA_033576555.1). NCBI lineage: Eukaryota > Metazoa > Chordata > Amphibia > Anura > Dendrobatidae > Oophaga > Oophaga sylvatica. The sequence continues at coordinate 332,987,861 of JARQOD010000002.1, read as the reverse complement.
AAGCAAACGAAAAGAAACAGGATTAAGAATCTCCATGATCTTATAAGGTCCAATGAACCTAGGCTTAAATTTAGGAGATGCCACTCTCATAGGAATATTTTTTGAGGACAACCAGACCAAGTCCCCCACTTTAAACCGAGGACCATCAGTCCTATGCCGGTTAGCAAACCGCTGGGCCTTCTCCTAGGAGAGGGACAACCTCTCCACTACCTGGTCCCAAATCTGTTGCATACGCTCCACAACAGAGTCAACACCTGGACAGACAGAAGCCTCCGTCTGTCCTGAAGAAAATCGAGGGTGAAACCCAGAATTACAGAAAAATGGAGACATCAAAGTGGCAGAGCTAGCCCTATTATTAAGAGCAAACTCAGCCAAAGGCAAAAAAGAGACCCAGTCATCCTGATCAGCAGACACAAAGCATCTTAGATAAGTCTCCAATGTCTGGTTTGTTCTCTCAGTTTGACCATTGGTCTGAGGATGAAACGCCGAGGAGAAAGACAATTGAACACCAAGTTTAGAACAAAAGGTCCTCCAAAATCTGGAAACAAACTGGACTCCTCTGTCAGACACAATGTTCTCAGGAATGCCGTGTAAACGAACCACGTGCTGAAGGAACAACGGCACCAATTCAGAGGAGGAAGGCAACTTAGGTAATGGCACAAGATGTATCATCTTGGAAAACCTATCACAAATCACCCAGATGGCGGTCATTCTCTGAGAAACAGGGAGGTCGGAAATGAAATCCATAGAGATATGGGTCCATGGTCTCTTGGGCACAGGCAATGGCATCAACAAACCACTAGAGCGAGAGCAAGGCTTGGAGTGAGAGCAAGTCCCGCAGGACTGCACAAATTGCCTGACATCACGAGACAAGGTAGGCCACCAAAAGGACCGACTAACCAAGTCTCTGGTACCAAAAATTCCGGGATGACCAGCCAACGCGGAACAATGAATCTCAGACATCACACTCTTTTTCCACTGGTCCGGGACAAACAATTTTCCAACCGGGCAGCGCTCGGGCCTATCCTCCTGACATCCCTCCAGAGCAAGTCTCAAATTGGGTGAGATGGCGGAAAGAACTACACCCTCTTTCAAAATAACAGAAGGATCAGATAACTCAGGAGAGTCCGCAAGGAAACTCCTCGAGAGGGCATCCGCCTTAACATTCTTAGTGCCAGGAAGAAAGGAAACCACAAAATTAAAACGTGTGAAAAACAAGGCCCACCTGGCCTGTCTAGGATTAAGTCGCTTGGCAGATTCCAGATAAACCAGATTCTTATGGTCCGTAAGGACCACCACCTGATGTATGGCTCCCTCCAGCCAATGTCTCCACTCTTCAAAAGCCCACTTCATGGCCAATAACTCCCGATTACCCACGTCATAATTACGTTCAGTAGGAGAAAATTTTCGAGAGAAAAAGGCACAAGGGTTACTTTTAGAGGTTTCAGGATCTCTTTGGGACAAAACGGCACCTGCCCCAATTTCAGAGGCATCCACCTCCACCTGAAATGGCAGAGAAACATCAGGCTGCCGTAGAACAGGAGCAGAAGTGAATCTCTGCTTAAGTTCCTGAAATGCAGAGACTGCCTCAGGGGCCAATTCACCACATCAGAACCCTTTCTGGTCAAATCAGTCAATGGTTTAACAATAACCGAGAAATTACCAATAAATTTACGATAAAAATTGGCAAAACCCAAGAATCTTTGAAGAGCCTTTAATGAGGTAGGTTGAACCCAATCACAGATGGCCTGAACCTTGACCGGGTCCATTTCAATAACAGATGGGGACAAAATGAATCCCAGAAATGAGATCCTCTGTACGCCAAAAAGACACTTTGATCCCTTCACATACAGAGCATTCTCTCTCAAAATCTGGAATACAGTTCGAACATGTTTCACATGAGAGTCCCAGTCATTGGAAAAAATCAAGATATCATCCAAATAAACAATCAGAAATGTATCCACAAAATCCCTGAAAATGTCATTCATGAAGGACTGGAAGACAGAAGGAGCATTAGTGAGCCCAAAGGGCATCACAAGGTACTCAAAATGCCCTTCAGGGGTATTGAATGCCGTCTTCCATTCATCCCCGTGCTTAATGCGAATAAGGTTATATGCCCCCCTGAGGTCAAGCTTGGTAAACCAAGTAGCATTTTTAACCCTGGAAAACAGGTCAGAAATCAAGGGTAACGGATATTGATATTTCACAGTAATATTGTTCAAAAGACGATAATCAATACACGGCCTCAATGAACCATCCTTTTTGGCCACAAAGAAAAAACCGGCACCTAAGGGTGAAGAAGATGGTCTGATATGACCCTTCTCCAATGACTCCTTGATATAAGACCGCATAGCGTCATGTTCAGGTACAGACAAGTTAAAAAGGCGACCTTTAGGGAATTTACTACCAGGCACTAATTCAATAGCGCAGTCATAGCTCCTATGGGGAGGCAAGGATGCAGATTTACTTTCGCTAAACACATCAGAAAAATCAATCAAAAAGTCAAGAACATCCTGAGCCTGGGGGGAGGCAGAAAAAACAGGAGTGTTGGTATTAACACATTGGCAGCCCCAACTGGTTACAGACACGGATTTCCAATCCAAAACAGGATTATGAGATTGTAACCAAGGGAAACCCAGTACGATAATGTCATGCAGATTATACAGAACCAGAAATTTGCAGCTCTCCTGATGATTAGGTTCCACCCTCATTATCACTTGAGTAGAGAACTGAGGTTTATTCTTAGCCAAAGGGGTAGAATCGATCCCCAGAAGGGGAATAGACTTCCGTAGGGGTATCAAGGGAAACCCACAACGTTTAGCAAAATCAAAATCCATCAGGTTAATAGCTGCTCCTGAATCAACGAAAGCCTGAGCAGAAAATGAGGACAGGAGCATATCAGAGTAACAGTTAATAAAAACTTAGTCTGAACACTACCCAAGACAACTGAGCGTGCAAAACGTCTTCCCCGCTTAGGGCAGACTGAAATAGCATGAGAGGCATCACCACAGTAGAAACATAACCCATTGTGCTTCCGAAACTCATGACGCTGTGCCCCAGAAACCACTCTATCACACTGCATGGATTCAGAAGCAGGTTCACAAGGCAACACTATTCCACGCATACTTCTCCGCTCACGCAAACGTCTGTCAATTTGAATTGCTAATGACATAGAATCATTGAGACCAGAGGGGACAGGGAATCCCACCATTACATCCTTTACATTATCTGACAGACCCTTCCGAAAAAGGGCTGCCAAAGCGTCGTCATTCCATTTGGTCAGGACTGCCCACCTACGGAATCTCTGACAGTATAACTCAGCGTCATCAAGCCCCTGATTTAATGCCAACAAGGCTTTTTCAGCTTGATCAGTGACATTAGGCTCATCATACAATAACCCCAAAGCCTGAAAAAATGCATCAACATCACTCAAGACAGGATCCCCAGGTGTCAGGGAAAAAGCCCAATCCTGAGGATCGCCGCGCAGGAGAGAGATGACAATTTGAACCTGCTGCGCTGCGTTCCCCGAGGACTTAGATTTCAAGGCAAAAAACAATTTACAGTTATTTTTGAAATTCTGAAACTTAGCTCGATCCCCTAAAAACAAATCTGGCATGGGAATCCTAGGTTCCACAACAGGCAACCTAGCAAGATAGGCAGCAATACTCTGAACCTCAGTGGCAAGCTGATCCACATGGCCAGACAACTGTGCAAACTCCATTGAGAGAAAAAATACTCCCCAGCACCCAGAGATACAGAGGGAAAAAAAAAATGCAACAAACAGAAAAATATCTCTGACAAATCTGACAACCTTTTTTTTTTCTTTCACAATATTTTTCCCTTCTGTGAGTACCATACAATTTTAAATTTGGGCCGGTGATACTGTTATGTTTCGGTAGCTGAGGAGTGCAGGTAAAAAAGGCAATACACCAGAGCAGTTGGAATCTATGAGATTGCAGTACCCTGACTAACCACCACAACTAGAGGCAGCCGTGGAGCGTTCCTACGTTGGTCCTAGACGCCTCGTCACAGCCTGAGAAACTAACTACACCTAAAGATAGAAAGAGGAAAGCTATCTGCCCCGGAGCAGAACCCCAAAGATAACAGAAAGCCCCCAAACATGTAATGGCGGTTAGACAAGAAGAAATACTGACACAGACAGAAAATAGCATGAGCAAACGTTGGGGCCCAAACTACCTAAATAGAAAAGGATAGGAAGGGTACTTACTGCAATCCCAAAAAACCCTGAAAAGCACCAACTCTACTAATTTCAAAAACACCTGAGATCACACGACCTCTACCACCTAAATTAGTTCTCTGGTGTAACAAAATCAAAACAGCAGACACTGAAAAAACTGGAAAAAGCAAATGTACAAACATCAGTGGCTGAACTAAACTGAGAGGGCAAAAGCCCCCGGAGGGGACCCTGAAGGCCCCCACAGAAGTGCAGGACAAAATGCAAAAATAAAGCACAAAAACAAAAAGAAGGAAATGTCTTATCTGTAAGCAGGAGATGCAGACACGACACAGCAGGCTACAAAGGATACAGGAATCAAGGATTGAGACCAGAACAATTTATCACCGGCAACCCTGATGGGAAGGCGACTCCCTTATATAAGACCAGTCAGTAACACCTGATTCCCAATCCTCACAATCTTCACTGGACAGTCCAGTACCGCTAGTAACCACCAGAGGGAGCCTCTGCTCAGAACTCATCTCAAGCCCATTCACAACAGCTTCCGCTCTCGATTCCAGACAATTTTGTGTTCAAAAAGTCAAACAGTGCTCCTTCCCTTCTGAAGGAATAAACACTTGAAATAGATCACTGTCTAATGCAGAGGTTCTCAAACTAGGGCCCGTGGGCCACATGCGGCCTGCCAAGGACATTTATCCGGCCCCTGGGCCCGACCGACATTGAACTTCACTACAGTTCAATGCCGGTGGGCCCTGTAATCGCCGGCGGCAAGACGAGGCAACGAGGAAAGGTGATGCGGCGCCCTCCGTATGCAGCACATACAAACAAGTCGATGTGATTGTCATCAAGCCGCCTGCGCCAGAAGAACACGGAGTCGAGCTCACGCCTCTTCAGAGCAATGGTGGACATAGGTGAGTACTGGTATTTTTTTTTTTTAACACCGGGTCGTATTGGGGACATTTACCTACCTGTTGGGGACATTTACCTGCCTATTGGGGACTATGCTGCCTATTGGGGACTCTTACACCACACCAGTCTGAGCCTTAGGTAAAAGCGGAGTTCCACCAATATGAGCATTGGTGAGGATGCATTGATGAGCATTGGTGAGGCTGCATTGATGAGCATTGGTGAGGCTGCATTGATGAGCATTAGTGAGGCTGCATTGATGAGCATTGGTGAGGCTGCATTGATGAGCATTGGTGAGGCTGCATTTGATGAGCATTGGTGAGGCTGCATTGATGAGCATTGGTGAGGCTGCATTGATGAGCATTGGTGAGGCTGCATTGATGAGCATTGGTGAGGCTGCATTGATGAGCATTGGTGAGGCTGCATTGATGAGCATTGGTGAGGCTGCATTGATGAGCATTGGTGAGGCTGCATTGATGAGCATTGGTGAGGCTGCATTGATGAGCATTGGTGAGGATGCATTGATGAGCATTGGTGAGGCTGCATTGATGAGCATTGGTGAGGCTGCATTGATGAGCATTGGTGAGGCTGCATTGATGAGCATTGGTGAGGCTGCATTGATGAGCATTGGTGAGGCTGCATTGATGAGCATTGGTGAGGCTGCATTGATGAGCATTGGTGAGGCTGCATTGATGAGCATTGGTGAGGCTGCATTGATGAGCATTGGTGAGGCTGCATTGATGAGCATTGGTGAGGCTGCATTGATGAGCATTGGTGAGGCTGCATTGATGAGCATTGGTGAGGCTGCATTGATGAGCATTGGTGAGGCTGCATTGATGAGCATTGGTGAGGCTGCATTGATGAGCATTGGTGAGGCTGCATTGATGAGCATTGGTGAGGCTGCATTGATGAGCATTGGTGAGGCTGCATTGATGAGCATTGGTGAGGCTGCATTGATGAGGCTGCATTGATGAGCATTGGTGAGGCTGCATTGATGAGCATTGGTGAGGCTGCATTGATGAGCATTGGTGAGGATGCATTGATGAGCATTGGTGAGGCTGCATTGATGAGCATTGGTGAGGCTGCATTGATGAGCATTGGTGAGGCTGCATTGATGAGCATTGGTGAGGCTGCATTGATGAGCATTGGTGAGGCTGCATTTGATGAGCATTGGTGAGGCTGCATTGATGAGCATTGGTGAGGCTGCATTGATGAGCATTGGTGAGGCTGCATTGATGAGCATTGGTGAGGCTGCATTGATGAGCATTGGTGAGGCTGCATTGATGAGCATTGGTGAGGATGCATTGATGAGCATTGGTGAGGCTGCATTGATGAGCATTGGTGAGGATGCATTGATGAGCATTGGTGAGGCTGCATTGATGAGCATTGGTGAGGCTGCATTGATGAGCATTGGTGAGGATGCATTGATGAGCATTGGTGAGGCTGCATTGATGAGCATTGGTGAGGCTGCAGTGATGAGCAGTGCAGGCTGTATGTCTCTGTGTGGGCAGTTTTAGTGCTGGTATATTGTTTTTGTAGCGCTGTATATATATATATATGGTATTTTACTAACAGCAATTTGGAATCCCTAGGAAACAATGATATCAAGAAAGAAAAAATTGACTCGGAGTGTAGGATATTCAAAGAACCCATTGAAAAATCGGTAAGTTTGTTGATTTAACTTTACTTGTTCTTCATTTTAAATATCGTATTTGTTCCTGTTTTGCTTTTTTTTACTTCAAAATAAGATATGTGCAGTGTGCATAGGAATTTGTTCATAGTTTTTTTTAAACTATATTCCGGCCCTCGAATGGTCTGAGGGACAGTGAACTGGCCCCCTGTTTAAAAAGTTTGAGGACCCCTGCTCTAATGACTCTATGAACTGAAATAAATTAACTTTTTGATGATGTTCTAATTTTGTGAGAAGCATCTGTATAAGGCGTCATTCAGTTTTTTTCACATATGAGAAAACAGACCGAGTTTCATCCCTGATTTTCATCAGATTTTTTTCACTGACGAGAAAAAAAAATGTCTTTACCTTCTCCTATCAGTTAATGAAATATGGACAGAGTATAGACGGTATCCAAGTGTTGCCCGATTATTTCACTGACCCACAGATTTGCATTGCAGATTGTCGGAGGTCTCCGATTCTGAATGGACCACTCAGTCCGAGGAAAAAATCAGAGGTGAATAGCCCCATAAACTATCATAGGTACATGTACTATCCGTGACTTATAGACGTTTAAATTGCACCACTTCCTTTTCCCATAATGCAAATGGTGAAATCTAAAAATTAAAAAAGATATTACATATTTGGTATTGCTGCATGTGTAACTGTCCAAGCTAATAAAATAGAAAAGTATGTAGCCTGTATGGTGAACCCCAAAATGGGAAAAAGACCCTAAATGGCAGAAGTGGGTTTGATGGGGTAGTGGTCTAAAACGACAAGTCTGCAGTCACGCTATAGAGTGACTGCAGACCTGCGAATCTTCACAACGCGCGGATTCTCTGGTGCTGGCAATCATGTGACCCACAAGTATGCGATTTGTATACTCTCGGCCGAAATATGACTAGATGGGCGCAGCCTCTCTCAATGCAAGTATACGGAGTGAAGCAGCGCCCACGTAGCCGGACTGTGGCCGGGAATATCTGAATCGCATACTTGTGGTCACATGACCACCGCTGACACCGCAGAATCCTGGCAGTGTGCAGCGCGCGCATCGTGAGGAGTCACACAGTGACTGCAGACTTGTCGCTTTCTCCCGGACGGCCCCTTTAAGCGGTGCATCTTTCTTCCTGAGCACGCTGTAAGGTTCTGTTCACATCTGCGCGGCGCTTTCCGCTTCTACAGTGGGTCTGTCACACGATGGATGCCATGTACCGATAGCGCAGTGGCGTGGTTCCTTCCCCTGGGCTATGAGGGAATGTGCAGCACAGATGACAGAAGCCATGGCTTGTAAAAATGAGTTCCATAATTAATTACTCTAAACTAATAATAACACTACCACCAATAAAGCCCACTGCCAAGTATAGCACACCCCACGGAGGGGACGCGTGGAGATGACGCTCCATGAGAACGTGTAAGTTCCACGTCGCCAGGATGTATGAATGGGAGGCGGGGCTGTCCGAGTGTGGGCGGAGCTATGTGCACCCGGAACGTTGCTTCCTGTGTAACCACGCCCACTCGCGCGGAACCCACCAATGGCCTCGCTGCGGCTTTACTGCACCTCGATTCGGGAAGTAAAGTCCCAGGAGCGGCGGAGGAGCCGGCAGTCGGCTCCGGGATCACGCGCACAGGTGAGTGCCGGTACACGCGTCTGACTGTCACAGGCAGGGACACTGACTGCTACATGCTTTCCAGGAATCCCCTCCAGATGTTCCTGGTCATTTAATGTAAGGAGCTCGCTGTTCGGTGACGTTTTCTTCTTCATCCTCGTTTATGACATGGTGGACAATTCCTCTAAAATGATCTTAAATGAAGAACTGCTTCCATGTTGTATCATTATTGGTGAATCCCCGCTCAATGATACTGATTTCATGAGGTCTTGTTTTCATCCACAAGGAGGCGCCGTTACAGTTGTCACCCCCCAGAAAAAATAAAAATTCAACAATCGAAGTAATGTAAAGAATGTAATGTTTTATTTTTAAATATTTTTTATTGGTATAAAATATGAAAAATAATTAAAAAATATTTGACAAGTTCCACTTCGAAATACTATTGGGAGCAGCTGCTGAAATTTGCCATGAAAACCTAGTGTACTGCTAGCCTGCATTAGGCTAAGTTCACACTGTTTTTTTTTCTTTTTTATGTTAATTTTCATCTGTGTTTTACAATACCAGCTATGTCTATGAGACTTCAGAAATGTCATACACACAGCTTATTTTTTTCTTATCAGTATTTTGTGCTTTGCATGGTTTTTTGGACATCTATGTCACTTCTATCACCGTTTTTCAGCCATTGAATGGAAAAAAAACGCAGCAAAACCTGTGTTTTAGCCGTAGCTTCTTTCCTGCCAAGCACTCAGGTTTTTCCTAGAGAAAAAAAACCGCCCAGTGTGAACCTTGCCTTATGACTGCTGTAAATGTCGGCAGGTTCTGCTCTGATATCACATCTGTCCCCTTCTGGGCGTCTGCACAAGGATAAGGGAGAATGACGTTTACGATCACAGTGTGGAGCCATTTTATTGGTGACTGCAAAGTGATACCAAGATGTGAACCTTTTCTCCGAGGATGAATGGCAGTGCCGATTCTGTTAGTTGGTGCTGCTCACTGTGTCACGTGTTGTAAGCCAAAACCAGTAGTGGAGCAATCAGAGGGAAAGTATAATAGAAACCCGTCACCACTTCTGTATTTATCACCGCTCCTGGTTTTGGCTTACAAATACTGAGATAAAAAAAACTGAATGTGTGAACATGGCCTTACACTGGCATAGCATAGACTCAGTGTTCAGAGTAGAGCAGCCTGATGATTACTCTGCTGTGCTCTGAACACTGCAGTGGTCGGTAGTCTAACATTGTACTATCGTCAGGCTGCCGCTCTATTCTCACTGCTGGAAGACATCTTTGCCCTGTCTGCAGTGTTCTCACTGCTCAGAGCAGCGCTGCGGCGGGGACTTATCCAGCGGTGAGAACAGAGCGGTAGACTGACACTAGTGCAATGTCAGGCTGCTGATCACCGCTCTGATAGTCGCTGCATCCCAGCATCTCCTGTCAACGCTAGCGCTGAACACTGTGAGCGGTGACGGGGAAACTGTAGTTCGCGAATGCAGCTGTAGGCTACAAAAAAACCCCGCAGAAGACATGCCCAGTTCACAGCTGGACACAGGCTCGGACTGACCCACCGGAGAATCGGAGGACTCTCCGGTGGGCCCAGGCACTGACACCTGCTGGAATACTGGCCAGCAGCTGCCTAGGGCCCCCACTGCTCCAGGGGCCCCCAGCCAGTGGCTATGGGGGCCCTGAGTCAAGGGGGCCCGCCCTGTGCCAGCGTAGCAGCAGCTGGAGTCAAGATACTGTCCCCGCTGCTAAAGCTAAATGAATATTTACGCTTCCCCACGCCCCTATGGCTGTGGAGAGGCGTGAATACCATTTCTCTTTAATAGCGGGCAGCGTTAGCCGCAGGCTGCAGCTAACACTGCCCGCATGTAAAGCCCCACCACCGCACCACACACAAAGAACCGCACCACATACAGACACACAGCGCAGCACATCCCGGCGTCCTGCTTCCTGCCCGACGCCTCCTGTCTGAGACAGCCCAGCTGGATGACGTCATCATCCAGCGCGCTGTCTCAGACAGAAAGCTGCCGGCGAGGAAGAGGCTGCCGGGATGTGCTGCTGCTGCGGGGAGGTGAGCTGTGCTGTGTGTCTGTGTGCCTGCGTGTGTGTGTGTATGTGGTGCGGTACTTTGTGTGAGAGTGATGAGGTGCTTTGTGTGTGTGTGTGTGTGAGAGGGGTGGTGGGGAAGTTCAATGATATTGGTGGGGGGAAGCAATAATGGAGGTGATGGGCAATGATGGCTGTGGGGGAGGCAATGATGGAGGTGATGGGCAATGATGGCCGTGTGGGAGGCAATGATGGAGGTGATGGGCAATGATGGCGGTGGGGGGAGGCAATGATGGAGGTGATGGGCAATAATGGCGGTGGTGGGAGGCAATGATGGAGGTGATGAAATGGGCAATGATGGTAGTGGGGGAGGCAATGATGGAGGTGATGAAATGGACAATGGTGGTGTCACGCGGTCTTATGATATGTGTACGATGTCAGTAAACTATTCTTAAAAGAACAACACTCTATACAACATATAGATTAGCAACATCAGCATGTAAATATAGAATAGATTTACCTGACACGATATCCGTTGAACTCAGGGTTAATCTTGAGGACTTGATACACTGTCACAGGAAAGAGGAGGACCGGGGGTCTAACCTGACCCTAAACTGGGGTCCTAACTAATCCCTCACCTTGGAGGTACTGATAATGGTTCAGAGGTCCAAGTCTCCAGCCTAACCCTGTCTCCTATCAGTCCCTGAACCCTGTAATCAGTCCTAAGAAGGATTCTGATTACCACCAAAGGGATATGGGCTGATCTCTGCTAAATACACAGATTAGACATATAAGACAGACTGGAGAAAACACAGACTTGCATACACACTCAAACACAGAAGGAACATAAATGATCTGGGATATTAAACTCTAAGCAAGGTGAGCTTAAAACAACTAAGGAGCTCTTTAACTTAAGTCTATACAGATACAATCCTATCTGTGGTCTGCATGAAGAATTTCACTGGCAACTCCCAACACAGACAACCAGAGATTTAAAGGAAACCAATCAACAAATAATTAATTGCAGCCGGGAGAAACTGCACCCAGTCCCAGAACTGAGCACAGACAGAATTAACTCCCTAACTGCCAAACACAAAGAAACAGCAACTCAGCTGTGAGAAGTCAGAATGTGCAACCGCGACGATCTTCGTGGCGATGCACACATGACAGGTGGTGGGGGGGAGGCAATGATTGAGGTGGTGGAATGGACAGTGATAGGGGTGGTGGGGGGAGAAGGCAATGATGGAGGTGGTGATGAGGACAATGATGGGGGTGGAGTGGGGCTGCATTATACTTTGAGGGGGCTACATTATATTCTGTGGGGGACTGCATTATTCTCAGGGGACTACATTATATTCTGGGGGCTACATCATACTATATGAGGGGGCTGCATTATTCTCTCAGGGGACTACATTATATTCTGGGGGCTACATATTACTATATGGGGGGCTGCATTATATTCTGTGGTGGGGCTGCATTATTCTCTTAGGGGACTACACTATATTCAGGGGGGCTACATATTACTATATGGGGGTCTGCATTATATTTTGTGGTGCATTATTCTCTCAGGGGACTACATTATATTCTGGGGGGCTACATCATACTATATGAGGGTCAGCATTATTCCTTATGAGGGGGCTACAGTATACTCTATGGGGGGCTGCATTATATTCTGTGGTGGGGCTGCATTATACTATAAGAGAGGGGCTGCATTATACCCTATGAGGGTGCTACATTATATTCTATGGTGGGGACTGCGTTATACCTTATGAGGGGGTTGCATTATATTTTGTGGGGTGCTGCACTATATTTTATGAGGGGGCTATGATTGTACCCCAACCCCTGCTACATAATTAAGACGTGTACTACCTTATATTATACCCTGATATTAGCGCGTTTTACCACACAATTGTGAACTTGTATTTATTTCTATGTAGCTACATAGTGAGCCCCAAGAATGATTTTCTCTGGTGGGCCCAAGGTGCTCCAGTCCGACGCTGGTTGGACGCAGCCAGCCTTAGGGGTTACCGTATTTGCAATGTGATAGTATCCTGCTCAGACACTTACACACCAGCAATTGAAAATTGCAGCCTTCTGCAGATGCACAGAAAAAATATTTTAAAAAAGTAAAACATTGCACTTAATTTTGTATTAAAAAATAATACGATGACATAAACAATTATTAATACAAAAATAAAATAATGTCACATTCCCTTTAAGAGAGTTCAGGCCACCCAAAGCTAGTTTTGTATAAAAGTAGATAGATGAGGCAGATCTGCCAGTCAGGAGCGTTACCGCCCACAGAATATTCACACACTCTTGTGGTCATGGCTGCCACTGAAACTGTGACCGCTGCTGGTCTAGGGTTTTCATCATCGCTATATCTTTATATGTACGTATAGGACAAGGACCTGTTTATGGCTGATATTATCCCATTGATCACTGGATACTTTGTACAAGGACTATTTTTTTTCTACTATCTAGAGTAGACTATCTGAGTATGGGCAGCTTTATGAATGGGGTCTAGACAGAGACCTCCAGTCTGAGTTTTATCTATTGAATAAAGAAAACTTGGCACTCAACTTTGAGAGAAGTAGATTCCTGTTTATTGCAGTCACAGTACTGGTGAGTTTTATCTATTGACTTCTCCTTGCATATTTACCTTTGGGAACAGATGTGATAAGATGTGACAACTCCATGGACAATGAAGAACAAACTATTTGCTTAACATATGGTGGTCTCCGCCAACACTGATACAAGGTCAGTGATACAATTTTCATTTTGTCTATTATCACATTAGGCGTGCCATCATTTCAGGTGACTTTGTGTTGTGATAACTTTAGTTTTGTTCAGGACTTAAAGGATTGTCAGAAAATACTAGTTGTTCCAGATAATCAAAAAAGAAGGCAGGGCAGATGACGTCAGCTCTGCCACATGTATGACCCCACCCGGTAACTGAAGCCGCCCAGGATATCTGTATGTTATATGTAGGTTAATTACATGCTAATATAGATGTGAGATATTGTTAAAGGATCTCCACTATTAACTGTATAACCCGATAACACCTATTAAAATATAATGAAGGAGAAGGGGGAGCAAGCTTCTACAACCTGTTAAATAGCACCCAGATGAAAACCAGCTCTCTCCAAATTGTTACGATAGACCCTATTCTCTGGAGGAAAAAAAACTCTGATAATATTTACAAGCCAATAGGACCTAAATCATATGTTGCACCTAAAATAGGAAAAAAATACTTTGCAAGTGGCCTTGTAAGGAATGGTTGGGTCCACAAACTCCACTAGGACTGCTGTCCACCCATGCCCTGCTGGATCTACCAGTGACCTCGTTCTGCCCAGCACTGACAGGGAGAAGGCCTTCTTGTAAGCAGGGTGCGCTAACCTTCCTGCTAAGGCAAGGTTCACGCTAGTACTCTGCTATCTGGTTTTGTGTTCCATTATAGGTAAAGGAAAAAATGACCTTCTGCATTTGTCCTATGATTTCAAAAGGTGGCAGGCAGACCCCATTCATTCTAATGGGGTATGTCCACTTTTTCCACTTGGAAAGCCATAATTTTATTAGAAAAAGAGATGGCAACAGAGGCCCTGACTCCCGTGTGCACTTAGCGTTGCCTACACAGAGCGGATACTTGTGGTTTTGAGTAAAAATCCTTGGCGTAATAAACCCATGTAGAGTAATTTTCATGATATATTCCTACTTGGGCACAGATGTACTTGGTACCATGGATGTATGGTGAAGATGTTTTGGGCTATAAATGTATTCCTGCCACATGTATAATTTGGGCAGAAGGCTGGGCGACTGTGGCCTCGGCGTGTGCGTGCACTATTCCTTCTCGTGTGTCGCTGTAGTTTTCTCTGCTGCTGTTTCCAGGAACACTATCTCCTTTGTGCATTTTACTGCTCCATCCTGAAGCTGAGGGGGGTAGAGTCATGTTTTTAATTAACATTAAATCGTAGCCTGCTTGAGAGAGTTTCTAAATAAGTTCCACAGCTTTCTTCTTTACTAAAAGCAGAAAAATTCTCTCCCCTTTATTTCCAGATCTGAATAACGATGGCGGAAAAGGTTCTGGTAACGGGAGGTGCTGGCTACATAGGAAGCCACTGTGTCTTGGAGCTGATAGAAGCCGGCTACGAACCCGTAGTTATAGACAATTTCCACAATGCCATTCGAGGTAAGCCGGCAAAAGGAAATCGTGTCCAATATTTTATGTTGTGTCATCTGGGCCTTGGCTAGGACTCGCCTATTAGTGGGGTAGGTCGTTAATTTCAGCTCGTGGGGACTCCTGACACCCCCATTATCAGCTATTATCTGCACTGGAGGTTGCCAGATATAAACAATGTATGGGGCGGAATACAGCAGCCCCATATATTTTTTTTTTTTATTTATTTCATTTATTTTATTTTTTTATTTATTTTTTTTAGAACTGCACCAAGTGAGCGACAGAAAAAATGCAGAACTCTACACCGGCCACTAAACAATGTACATGACCGCTGTGTTCGTACCCATACAGTTCTTATATTTGGCAACCACCATAGCTGATCGGTGGGGGTATTTGGTATTTCATATCGTGGACCTCTTATTGATAGGTCATCAGTATGTAATGCCCAGACAGCCCCTCTAACGGATATGTTCAATGTTATGCTTTATTTTGAAGGAAACGATTCAGTGGTGTGCGTGTGTGTGTGTGTGTGGTAAGGCCAGGGTTGTATGGAGAATCCTCATGACTTGAAGATTTAGTGGCCAAGGAGCTTTATACAAGCCTGGGTCCAGGGTGCAGTCTACAAGGTGTCAGCTAGGTGTGGTTCACCTCTGTTTGACTATGAAGCAATGCAAACACCTTGTTGCTGCTTCTCAAGCTGGTAGACTGACCGACAACTCTGACAAATTCCAGGATAGTAGGAAAAAACTGAAGAGCAAAAAGCGCAGTAGGGTCTTGTCCAATGATAAAGGACAATAAGAAGCAGGGAATTGCTCAACTCATATAGTTGTGTACCACACAATAAAGATCAAGCTTAAATTTGTCAGTTGATGCAGTCCCACGGGTTAAAAAACGTTGAAATGCCAGAAGAAAAACAATAGGTGGGTCATCCACGCTGCTGATGGAGATTTGAAAGAATAGTCCAGGATACAAAGTAGACTTGATGCAGTTTTATTATGAACGCGTTTCGAAGTTTTCAGACTTCATCAGGATATAACCACAGACAAAGTTTGTATGGATTCTTCCTAAACATAGTGTATGGTCAAGATAAACTACACATAGTGACATCCAACATCCTCAGTCTAGCCTGACCATACTCAATGATGTAGGATTTCTGACTGAACATGAATACTCAAAGAAAACCCTGATTTACTCTGAGTGTGTGGAAGATTCTTTACACTTCTATTGTTTTTATCAAATGTAAGTCCTGTACAATGAACAGCAATATTAGTTTTATGTAGGTACATCTTTACTCCTTTTAATATACTTTCAAAATCCCAAACAGGATATATTAACTAGCTGTAATCTAAGGTACAGGACTTGCTATTTTATGTGCAGAACATACCATAATCAACATTTTTCAGCAACTCTGCAGTTCCGGTATAAAGGAAGGATATGCTTTTGCAAGATATTTTCTTTGTATTGCACTTTGGCATGTAAAGAAATCTGTGCTCTGCCACCTGTTGTTCTACCCTCCGTCAATATCTGTGCCAACATCCACCGCTCTCCATGACATACACATGCACTCTAGGTTGAGTTGAGTGTGCATATGCTCACAATAAGAAGAGGGGGCTAAGCTGGAGCAGCAGCCTACATCCTTGGGGTACTTTTGTTTGCATACAGTAGTTGCCGAATACACCAACTGTTATATTAAATAGCAATCTTTTGTTAAATTGTCAATGCAGTGGAGAAATAGAAATGTACAGAATGGTCCCGAATATTCTTCTTACCCCTGTAATCCCCCACTGACCAATGAGATGGTGGAAATGATCCCCAAGTAGAATATTGTTGTTCTCAGTCTATCAGCTTTTATAGACACCTGTTATACATTAGACATAAGGCGACTTATAAATGTGGCTGAGTTCTTGTACCTCTCAAGGACTACACTCGCATCGCAGGGATCAAAAACATATTCTTCTAAACATTGCCAATGTGATTGCTTCTTTTTTGTAAGTTGTCTAAATAGCCGGTAATTTGTCTTAAAGGGACCAATGGCCTACCAGAAAGTTTGCTGAGAGTTCAGGAAATTGTTGGCAAGAAGATTGAATTTGCAGAAGTCGATCTCTTGGATCAGGTTGCACTAAATAATTTGTTTGAAAAGGTATAAACCACTGAAAACCAAAGCTACTGTCTCTGAGAATGTGTCATGTTCCGCCTTCTCGTAATCTTTCTGCATTCACACGACTGCTTTCATGGGATAGATCAGGCGTGGACAATTCATTTTCCCAAGAGACCTAATGAGAGGCTGTGAGTGTTGTGGAGGGCTGAACCATCAGGCCAAATTTATTTCTGATTAATTTTGATCTTGTTATCTGATGTTCTCTGATATCTGAGCATGCTCTGGTGCTGAGTATCTTCGGTGTTCTCGAATGCTATGTTTGAGTGGCTGTGGTTGTTCGATGGCCACAACACATGCATGTATGGTCTGTTTGTTAGGCTATCCATGCATGTGTGGGGCTGTCAAACAGCCGTGAGACACGCAGACACGGCGATTCGAACATAGTATTCGAGCACGCCGAAGATAATCTGTTAGCACCAAAGCGTGCTCAGATAACGCCTTGTCCAAGCATGTTCGCTCAACACTATTTTTTATCGCTTCATATTCAGCAGAATTAGTCTGACTAGCTGCTACTGTTAATACATGTATGGTAGAGCGTATTGTAACGTACTCTTACCTGTAGCAGCAAATTATATGCTTTTTTTAAGTTTATATAAAACCGTAAATTATACTGGTCCTATTATTCAGCCCTTGTATATGGATCTACAGCTCCCAACACAAAATGATGACACACACACAGTATGATGTCCCCTTTAAGTACTGACAACAGTCACGATATAGTGATGTCATTGCACCTAATGAACTTTCAGACATACAGGCCTAATGGTGGAAGAGGGAGCTGATCACAGACCTAATGGTGGAAGAGGGAGCTGATCACAGGCCTAATGGTGGAAGAGGGAGCTGATCACAGGCTTAATGGTGGAAGAGTGAGCAGATCACAGGCCTAATGGTGGAAGAGGGAGCTGATCACAGGCCTAATGGTGGAAGAGGGAGCTGATCATAGGCCTAATGGTGGAAGAGGGAGCTGATCACAGACCTAATGGTGGAAGAGGGAGCTGATCACAGGCCTAATGGTGGAAGAGGGAGCTGATCACAGGCTTAATGGTGGAAGAATGAGCTGATCACAGGCCTAATGGTGGAAGAGGGAGCTGATCACAAGCCTAATGGTGGAAGAGGGAGCTGATCACAGGCCTAATGGTGGAAGAGGGAGCTGATCACAAGCCTAATGGTGGAAGAGGGAGCTGATCACAGGCCTAATGGTGGAAGAGTGAGCTGATCACAGGCCTAATGGTGGAAGAGGGAGCTGATCACAGGCCTAATGGTGGAAGAGGGAGCTGATCACAGGCCTAATGGTGGAAGAGGGAGCTGATCACAGGCCTAATAGTGGAAGAGGGAACTGATCACAGGCCTAATGGTGGAAGAGGGAGCTGATCACAGGCCTAATGATGGAAGAGGGAGCTGATCACAGGCTTAATGGTACAAGAGGGAGCTGATCACAGGCCTAATGATGAAAGAGGGAGCTGATCACAGGCTTAATGGTACAAGAGGGAGCTGATCACAGGCCTAATGGTGGAAGAGGGAGCTGATCACAGGCCTAATAGTGGAAGAGGGAACTGATCACAGGCCTAATGGTGGAAGAGGGAGCTGATCACAGGCCTAATGATGGAAGAGGGAGCTGATCACAGGCTTAATGGTACAAGAGGGAGCTGATCACAGGCCTAATGGTGGAAGAGGGAGCTGACCGCTCTGTTTCCATCATTTTATTCTCCGGTAACTGCATGCCGAGGATGCAGATAGTGGTGCAATTGAGGCAGAGAGCTGCCACAGGGTGCATGACCCCACTGTATCTAGCCATCAATGTTTTTTGGGATGAAGCCAAATAACCTGCATACAGTCACACTTTGCTCAAGTCTAAGATGAGGGCTATTTCTGCTCATAAATAGAGGGTAGGGATCCTTGTAAAAGAAAGACACAATACTTCCCACTGATCCAGCACTGGTGCTCCAATTCTTTATATCTGGACTGAAAATTATTACATTCCCATAATCTGTTACATTCTCAAAACACAATTTAAGGGAACCTGTCACCTTAGAAAAAAATGCAATTTTCCTGCACATAGTTGTAAGCTAAAAAGAGAAAATTAAGTGTTATTATCCCTGAAGCTGCTCACGTCCAGTCATTCGAGCAATGCATGGTGTGTAATCACTGAGAGTGTAGCTGTAATCTCTCCACAGCACATCGAGTGACAGCCTGCTGTGCACAGCAATCAGTGTGCTAGGGAGTGATTGTACCTGCGGTGACTAAAGGGTATGCCACACTAAGCGAGATCGCAAACGAGATCGCTAACGAGATCGCAATTGCGTCACCATTTATGACGCAGTAGCGATCTCGTTAGCGACTTAACTGTGTGTGACATGTAGCAGCGATGTGGCCCCTGCTGAGATGTCGCTGATCGCTCATGAACGTTCTGAGCCGTTTTTTGGTCGTTGGTGTCCCGCTGGTAAGCCTGAATCGCTGAGTGTGACACCCTTTATGAACGACTTCACCAGCGTCACAGGTGGGACTAGGTTTTCCCAACGACCCCAGAGGTCGTTATACAGATCCCTGATGAGATGTGTTTGGAATCACACAGCTAAGTCGCTAACGAGATCGCTAATGGTGACGCAGTAGTGATCTCGTTTAGTGTGGCATACCCTTAACCGCTCCCTGCACCGCCCCAATGACAAGAAGCTAGTGGCTGCAGAGAGAATAGAACTTAATGTTCTCCCTTTAGTCTCTTTTCCAGTAAGGCAGCCAGGTATGATTTCAATGATATTTCCTTATAGATTACCACTATATCTGTAGGTAAATGGCATCTTTGGAGGTGACAGGTTCCTTCTGTCAGTAGTGTGATTCCTTTTTTTTTTTATCTTGAGACTGGAAAGCTTCCATGCTCCATTGGAGTAAAATCAGCTTTTATCACAGCCACAGACAACAGGAAAGACACCATCTATGACATAGCTATGAACAAAGATCATAAGTAATCCAAAACACGTTGCATTTTTTGTAGTGGTGTCTTTCCTGTTGTCCGTAGATTATTTAATAAAAGCTACTTTTAACCCATTGAATCGTGGGAGCTGGAATCTTAATTTCTTCTGATTGCCACACACAGACCGTGTGATCCATGCATCTTGGTTTGAGTTACCTGTATTTTCTCTGTACTCTTTGCCTGCTTATTTAATCTGACTTTTTTTCTTCCACAGCACAAGTTCTCTGCTGTTATGCACTTTGCTGGCTTGAAGGCTGTTGGAGAGTCTGTGCAGAAACCCCTGTTGTATTATAAAGTTAACCTGACTGGCACTATCCAACTTCTGGAGGTAAGAGATCTTAACTGAATTACCGTATATACTCGAGTATAAGCCGAATGAGTATAAGCCGACCCCCCTAATTTTGCCACAAAAAATTGGGAAAACTTATTGACTCGAGTATAAGTCTAAGGTGGGAACTGCAGCAGCTACTGGTAAATTTCAAAAATAAAAATAGATGCCAATAAAAGCAAAATTAATTGAGACATCAGTAGGTTAAATGTTTTTGAATATCCATATTGAATCAGGAGCCCCATATAATGCTCCATACAGTTCATGATGGCCCCATAAGATCCTCCATACAAAATACGCCCCATATAATGCTGCACACAGGTTAATAATGGCCCCATAAGATGCTCCATAGAATAATATGCCCCATATACTGCTCCATAAAGGTTATGGCCCCATGAGATGCCCCATAGAATAGGCCCTATTTGCTGCTCCATTATTGTTATGGCCCCATAAGATGCCCCATAGAATATGCCCCCATATGCTGCTCCATAAATGTTATGGCCCCATAAGATGCCCCATAGAATATGCCCCCATATGCTGCTCCATAAATGTTATGGCCCCATAGAATATGCCCCTATATGCTGCTCCATGCAGGTTATGGCCCCATAGAATATTCCCCCATATGCTGCACCATAAAGGTTATGGCCCCATAAAATATGCCCCCATATGCTGCTCCATAAATGTTATGGCCCCATAGAATATGCCCCCATATGCTGCTCCATAACGGTTATGGCCGCATGAGATGCCCCATAGAATATGCCCCCATATGCTGCTCCATAAATGTTATGCCCCCATATGATGTTCCATAGATTATGACCCCATATGCTGCTGCGAATAAAATAAAAAAAATGAGATACTCACCTCTCGTCGCTGGGTGCCAGGTGCTGGGGTCCTGAGCAGGCGGGGACACCGGCGCGCTATGGGTGACATGGGTGCCGCTGTGTCTTCCGGGTCGGTCCTCTGGTTGTCAATGTTCAGGCAGAGGGTGCGACGCGCACTAACCACGTCATCGCGCCCTCTGACCTGAACGTCACAGCCAGGGGACGCGAGGACAGGGTGGCGCGCAGCGGTGGAGCGGGGTCAGGTGAATATAGCATGGCTCCCCCGTCCTCCCCGTCATACTCACCCCCTCCTGGCGCGTCTCTGCAGCCCCTGCGTCTCCCATTGTCACCGGCGCCACAGCTCTTTATTCCTTCAGCGGTCACGTGGTACCACTCATTAATGTCATAAATATGCGCATATTCATGACTTTAATGAGCGGTACCACATTGCAGGGGCTGCAGAGACCGCGCCAGGAGGGGGTGAGTATATTGGACAGCTGCGCTCCCCCTCCCCCACCGACCCCCTGGTATATGACTCGAGTATAAGCCGAGATGGGTACTTTCAGCCCTAAAAAATAGGCTGAAAATCTCGGCTTATACTCGAGTATATACGGTATTTTTTTTTTTTTTTTTTTTTAAATCAGATGATTTTTATTTAAAAATTGTCAGCATGAAACTTTGACAGTACATTTAACTTTAGCATATAATATAAACCGTATTCAACCTGACAGGCAATATAACTATTCTTACATCCTAAGTCCCCTACCCTCCCCCCCCTCCACCCTAACCCCTTCCCTTTAAATCATTGCACATATCACACACCATGTCACATTTTGAATCCTTTTTTTTCGAGACAACCACTTACGATCCCTGTTTAAAGTACCAACTCAGAGGGTCAAGGGCGCGTAGGCAGACGCATTCTTTCTCTCATAAGAGCCTCCGAAGCCAGGCCCGGGTGCTCTATCCAGCCACCCCACACATTCTCAAACTGCATGTGTTGACCTCTTTTCGCATATATGTTCTGTTCCATCATAACAATAAAGTTAACCTTATTAATCAGTTCTTGTCTAACTGGCGCTTTGTCATCTAACCAGTGGGCCGCAATGAGCTTTCTGGCAGCATATAGGATTCTGGCCATGGTCAGCTTTCCCCACTCATCAACCGCGATATCCTCCATGCACCCCAATACACACGTCAGCGGGTTCCTTATAAGATCCACTCCCATTACCTCCTGTGTCAAATTAAGTGTTTGTACCCAAAAGTTCTGTAGGGCAGGGCAGGACCACATCATATGTAGGAGATCTGCCCCATCCTCAGAGCAGCGCGGACAGCAGGAATCCCTCCTCAGGCCCGCCCTCTTCATCCAGACCGGAGTCCTGTATACCCTATGTGTTAGGTAGAGTTGTGAGACTCTCCTGGCTTCACTCATAGAGACCTTGGGGATGAATTGTAATACGCTCTCCCACTGAGAGTCCGAGATTGGTCCCACATCCTCTTCCCATTTTTCTCTGGACTTAGCCGGGTGCCGTACCAGGAATGAATCCAAAAAACCCCTATATACGAGGGAGATGAAACCCTTAGTGCCCCTTAGTGACCCTATAAGATTCACCATCGCATCTGATTGCACCACTATTCTTGATGTTTTAAGCTGTCAATTGATTGCATGCCGCAGCTGCAAATATTGAAAAAAGAGGGATTGACTCAGAGGGAATTCCTTCCTGATCTCCTCAAAAGTCTTAAGCATGCCGCCAACCAACAGCTGTGACACAAACCATATCCCGACCCTTCTCCATTGAGCAAATCCCCTCAGACGCATTAACTCCCCCAGTCTCGGGTCAAACCAAACCGACGAGAAGCGCGTGAGCTCCGTAATGCCCCTCCATTGTCTAACTCTTTGCCAAATCTTGTCCACCATAGCGATCGTCGGGAGCCTTTTAGGGTTCACCCGGAACCTACCAGCCTCTAAACTAGCAAGCAACGGACCTCTGCCCACTATAAACTCAATGAGCTTCCCAGCCGACGTAGATTGGGTAGGCTCCCCCCACCCCACCATATGCTGACATTGGGATGACACATAATAAACCCACGGGTTCGGGATTGCCAGGCCCCCCTCCTCTTTTGACCTCTGTAGATGTTCAAGTTTAATGCGTGCCCTACTACCCTTCCAGATCAAGTCCCGGAAAAGAGAATCAATCCGGTAGAATTTATTTTGCGCCAACCAGACAGGCGTATTATGGAGTATATAAAGGAGTTGGGGCATGAGGATCATTTTTAATAAATTTGCTCTACCCGCCACAGACAGGAATAGTTTCTTCCATGCTGCAATTTTTTGTTGAAACTTATTGATAAGGGGGGTAAGATTGAGCCGTTCATATTCCTCCAATTTAGCAGAGATCACAATGCCCAAATATTTAAACTCACTAACCACCCTCAAAGGGGTCCCAGGATCTAGCACTAGGGGAGCATCAGAGTCCACGGGAAGCAACACGGATTTATCCCAGTTGATAGTCAGTCCAGAAATAGAGCCGAATTTACTAATAACTGCCATAGCCGAACTTAGGGAGTTGCTCGGGTCAGCCAGAAACAGTAGCACATCATCCGCATATAAGGCCACTTTCTCTACGTGGGAGCCATATTGGAATCCCCGAATATCTGTGGTACCACGTATCTTTGCAGCTAACGGTTCTACAGCGATCGCAAACAGCAGGGGGGACAGGGGGCACCCCTGCCTCGTTCCCCTATGTAGGGAGAAACTCTCAGACAGCAGACCATTAACCCCCCTCCCCCCCCCGCCAAACTCGCAGTGTAAACCTCCATCAACTTGGGAAGCAACACCTCTTTGTATTTTTTGTAGACTTCTCCTGGGATACCGTCCCCCCCCCTGGGGCCTTGTCACTAGGTACAGAGGCCAGAGCGGCCTCAAGTTCCTCCATATCAAAGGGCTCCTCAAGAAGCCTCTGCTCCGCCAGTGAGAGTCGTGGAAGCTGCACCCCCACTAAAAAGTTATCAATTTCCTCCTCCGATGGCTGCACGTGTGACTGGTACAGATTTGAGTAAAATCCCATCATTACCTCTAGTATGGCCCTACTGCCCCGATGCTCACAACCATCTTTCCCCTTTAATTTAGTGATATACGCCGATTCCCTTTGGACCGCCACCACCCTGGACAGAAGGTGACCCGCTCTCTCTCCCTCCTCGAAAAACTTCATCGTGCAGAACAGCCTTTTCCTCTCCGCAGTTTTCATAGTCATATTACAAACCTCTCTCTGCGCTGATCTCAAACGTTCCCGGGCCTCAGGGGTTTGCTCCTCAATTAGTGCCGCCTCTGCTCCCTCTAATGACCTAATCAACTCCTGGTCTCTCCTGCCCGTTTCGGTTTTAACTTGTGATATGTTTTTAATGCACAACCCTCTGAAGTAAGCCTTCATGGCTTCCCATACCATCAATACCGAAGCCGAGCCCATATTAATTTTAAAGAATTCCGTCAGGTCATCCCCCACATGGCCGTCCAGATCAATCAGCTGGAGCCAGAACGGATTTGGCCTCCACAGGGGTCTCCTGGAAAACTCAGAGCCCTGCCCCTGAAGCACCACACACATAGGCGAGTGATCCGACAGAGTTCTAGCCAAATAAGTTACCTCACCCACTAGACTTAGCATCGGACCATTCCCCAGGGCCAGATCAATCCTGGACAGCGAGGCAGAGGGCGGGAGAGAAGCAGGAGTACTTATAAGTTCCGGGGTGATGGGTTCTCCATATGTCTATTAGTGCAGTCTCCTTCAGAACCGCCCCAAAGGGGGTGCAATTACCACCCAGTCTCAGTGCCTCCCGACCACCTCTGTCCCAATGGGCATCAGGAACATTGTTGAAGTCACCAATTATCAGAAAGGGAACCCCCGGGAAATCGCCCACTACCTCCATGACCTTGTGCAGCACTTTCCCACAATACGGCGGAGGGATATATATCGAGATCAGTAGCATCAGTATACCAGACAATTTACATAGCAAGCATACGAACCGTCCCAGCGGGTCTATAATCACTTTACACTGTTCAAAAGGTATACCTGTGCGAACAAGAACACTGACCCCCCGTGAGTATGTGAAATATGTTGCATGATACCCCGCCTGCAGCCATCTTTTTTTAAGAAGATGCGTTCTACTCTTTATCAAGTGGGTTTCTTGCAAGCATATGACTGCAGGTTTGGCATCAAGCAAGAAAGTAAACATTGCCTGTCTTTTTACTCCGGACGCCAACCCTCTAACGTTCCAACTTATTATTTTTATTTTATCCGCCATTACCCTGCAACCCCAAATACCGTGTCATCCATTTCCTCATTTGTGAATTAGTAAGGCTGTCTCCACTCGAACCTGTGTGACATAGACAATAGTTTAACATTCCCCCCTCCCTCCCCACCCTCCACCCCCCCTCACACAATACCCCAACTTCACCCAACTCAAGCTTTCCATCTCCTCCAGGTGTCACGGAGGAGAGGGCGTACTTTATCCGATTCAGAGTGTCCACTTCACCGAAGCAAACCCGCTTTACTCCCCAAACTCTGGGAGTAGCATATGGTAGTGATTGCAGCCAAACAATACTCAACAGTTAACCATAAAACATTCACATTTAGCTTTCTGTTAAATACATTTAACATGTCCAGAACACATGAACTAGAAAAAGGTAGGAAAATTTCTCCCTCCCCCTCCAATGCACAGCAAGATTATTTCCCAAAATGAGAGGGAGGGTCTTCCTCCTGAGAAAAAGGTATTTAGGAGGGAAGAGCGGATATATGTAAGATCCGGTCCCGATTAAAGGACAAGACCTGTCCCGATTAAAGGACAAGTCAGCTCAGTCAGCCAGCGGAGCCTTTAGAATTTGCCTTGCGGAGACGCGTCTCGTTGCTGTCCATCCAGTTAAGGGCCTCCTTTGCATCCGGGAAGAAATGGACAGTGTCCCCGTCTACCACTCTCAGTTTAGCCGGATATATCATTGAGTACGGCACACCCAGGGCTCTCAACCTCTTCTTAATGTCAACGAATTTGGCCCTCTGCTTTTGAACCTCCATAGAGAAGTCCGGGTAAATGGAAATCCTGGAGCCGTTGATTTTCAGGTCCGGATGATTCTTGGAAAAGCGAAGAATAGCATCCCTGTCCCGATAATGCAGAACCTTGACAAGCACTTGTCTTGGAGGACGGCCAGGGGGGAGGGGGAATGCAGGGACACAGTGAGCTCTTTCCACGGCATATAAACGGGACAGGTTGTTCTGGCCAATAGTGTTCAACAGCCACTGTTCAAAGAACTCGGTGGGTGCAGAGCCTTCCGTTTTTTCCGGCACCCCAATAATCCGCACATTATTACGTCTTGACCTATTGTCTAGGTCATCAGTCTTTGCCTGCACAGCTGACATTGCAGTGGCCATACGCTGATGCTGCTTGTCAGATTTTGCAATAGTATCTTCCACAGTGCTAATACGTTTCTCAGCTTCCCCCATCCTTTCCTTAGTGACATGCATGGAGTGCTGTAACTTAGACATGCTGGCCTGCAGGACCCCAAGCTGTGCTGCCACCTCAGTAATAGTAGTGTGAGAGTGCATTGCCAGCTTGAACAAGTCTTTTAATGTGGGCTCCTCTGGGATCACCATCCCCCCCATTTGCCGCTTACATTCCTCCATCTCACCTCTCTCCCATTTCATAGTTCCTTGGTCTTCCTCCCGGCTTTCACAGTCACTCTCCTCACCATCCTCCACACCAGATTCCTCTGGCTCCTCTACACTCCCCGCAAGCCCCCTCTGACCTCTACCTGCACTTGCCGGACACTGCTTATCTTCCTCCAGCCTGGCGAACCTCCGCAGTTTAGACACCGCATCTGACCTGCTGGGGATTCCCCCATCTTCCTCCGGGCCCGCCATCAATACATCTTCTCCACCGGCGCCATCTTGTGCCTTCTTCTCCGACTCGCCTGCTGGCCTTTTGCCTCCTTTCTTCCCAGCCATTTGCTTGTGCACTCCTGATTTACAGAGCTTGTGGTCAGGGTCAACACCCTCTCCAAGGAATGTGAATTTAACAGCTAAATAGTGGCTGCAATCTATCAAACTGTCATATATCCAGCGGGAGCTCCTGCTGCACGCGTCTGCTCACATCTCC
Organism: Oophaga sylvatica; assembly: GCA_033576555.1. Classification (NCBI taxonomy): domain Eukaryota; kingdom Metazoa; phylum Chordata; class Amphibia; order Anura; family Dendrobatidae; genus Oophaga; species Oophaga sylvatica. The sequence continues at coordinate 332,960,846 of JARQOD010000002.1, read as the reverse complement.
CTCAGGCCACGCCCCCCCGAGTATATACGGTATTTCACACAAACTTATCTGCAGAATTGTGATTGCAGCTCTGGCTTATTAGCATAGTATATACATTAGGTAATCACACAACTGACTTCAAATCTCAACTGTATCTATAAGAAATGAGTGGCCAACTCTCCACTATGCCCCACTTTATTTTAACGTTGCTGTTATTGGGAAATGCAATATTCACTCATATAGTTTTCTATTTTTTTCCTTTTAGGTCATGAATTCTCACAGGGTGAAGAAAATAGTATTCAGCAGCTCTGCAACAGTATATGGTGACCCCAAATATCTTCCTATAGACGAAAAGCACCCAGTTGGGGGATGTACAAACCCCTATGGAAAAACAAAGTATTTCATTGAAGAAATGATTGAGGATCAGTGCAAGGCGGAGGGGGTGAGTAGTAAAACTGTTAAAAAACGTATTACAGTTCCATATATTGAAATTTAATATTATTCATTCCTAAGTTTATATGTGCTGTCCTCTTTAGGAATGGAAAGCTATTTTATTGCGATATTTTAACCCTATTGGAGCCCATGTGTCTGGTCGCATTGGAGAAGATCCACAAGGAATTCCAAACAACTTGATGCCATATGTTTCTCAGGTTTGTTAGTGCCCTTCCATTCCCACTTGGAATTTATTGCTTTAAATTTATTTACTGTGTTTTAAAAATAAAAAAATCTACTTTTGAGCCTATTTGCCTTTATAACTTTTAGGTGGCTGTGGGCAGACGGGAATATCTGAATGTATTTGGAAATGATTATAACACACCTGATGGAACTGGTAAGTATTTACTTGGTTCAGTGGTCAAACCATTTACTACTGGAGACGGTAAACTGTGCATTCAATCAATGTAATCATTAAACTGATAAATGCAGTTCTAGCTTAATTTAATGGCTAAGGTTTGTAGGGGTTGTCTAGTCCAAAGTGACTGCAGACTTATGAATCCCTTCAGTGCACGCACTGTGCACTGCGGGGATTCGCCAGTTTCTGAGCAGGGACCGGAGGGTATGAATTATACTTCTGGCCAGAGGCATATCCAGTGAGCGCGGCATCGCTCCACCACTTGTATGGAGCAAGGCCATGCCCCCAGTCAGCCGCGTCACTAGACGAGGTGCAGCCTCGCTCTATACACATGTATGAAGCTAGGCCGCGTCCACTGGACGGGCTCTAGCAGGAGTATGTATAACCCTCCGGTCCCGGCTCAAAAAGCGGAGAATCCCCCCAGTGCGTTCACTGAGGGGGGATTCATAAGTCTGCAGTAACAGATTGAATGCAGACTTTTCGTTTTGGACCCCACAACCCGCTTAACATTAAGAGGACGGATGAGCACTGCTGACAAGCTTCGATTGCCATCACACGCTGACATATTAACGCTAGGCCAGGTCTTCCAGCCACAACTAGGCCTGGGATGTTCTAGTCAAATTAATTCACCCAATTCTAATTATATGCATTTATAGAAGAGAAAAAAACTTCTCAAAAATGCCAGAACTTTGTCTGATGTCGGATTTGGGTTGTTTGATTTGACGTATTCTTACTACCTATCCATGTAGTGCTGGTATATGTACCTTTTGTTATCTGTATTACAGGTGTTAGAGATTATATTCACATTGTGGATCTGGCCAGAGGTCACATTGCTGCTCTCAAGAAGCTGCATGCCAGTAACGGGTGTAAGGTGAGGATAAGACCTGCCATTGTTGTATATACCTATTGACATCGTGCAAACTGCTTACTTATGTGTGGTCTCTTACTGTCGTGAAATTCAGGTATTTAACCTGGGAACTGGAGTAGGATATTCTGTGCTTCAGATGGTGGCTGCAATGGAGAAGGCTTCAGGCAAAAAGGTTAACTTGACAATAATTTAATAGAATACATTTATTTTATGTGAATACATTATACGTTGTATGTGAATAATCTGTATCTCCTGATTAACTCTGCCTTAAAAATCTATAAAACATATATATATATATATATGTATAATATATATATATATATATATATATATATATATACATATATATATATATACAGTACAGACCAAAAGTTTGGACACACCTCATTTAAAGATTTTTCTGTATTTTCATGACTATGAAAATTGTACATTCACACTGAAGGCATCAAAACTATGAATTAACACATGTGGAATTATACATTATACTTTACAAAAAAGTGTGAAACAACTGAAAATATGTCTTATATTCTAGGTTCTTCAAAGTAGCCACCTTTTGCTTTGATGACTGCTTTGCACACTCTTGGCATTCTCTTGATGAGCTTCAAGAGGTAGTCACCGGAAATTGTTTTCACTTCACCGGTGTGCCCTGTCAGGTTTAATAAGTGGGATTTCTGGCCTTATAAATGGGGTTGGGACCATCAGTTTTGTGTTGTGCAGAAGTCTGGTGGATACACAGCTGATAGTGCTACTGAATAGACTGTTAGAATTTGTATTATGGCAAGAAAAAAGCAGCTAAGTAAAGAAAAATGAGTGGCCGTCATTACTTTAAGAAATGAAGGTCAGTCAGTCCAAAAAATTGGGAAAACTTTGAAAGTGTCTCCAAGTGGAGTTGCAAAAACCATCAAGCGCTACTAAGAAACTGGCTCACATGAGGACCGCCCCAGGAAAGGAAGACCAAGAGCTCAGATTAGAGACCAGGTCAATGCCACACAGAGTTCTAGCAGCAGACACATCTCTAGAACAACTGTTAAGAGGAGACTTTGTGCAGCTGGCCTTCATGGTAAAATAGCTGCTAGGAAACCACTGATAAGGACAGGCAACAAGCAGAAGAGACTTGTTTGGGCTAAAGAACACAAGGAATGGACATTAGACCAGTGGAAATCTGTGCTTTGGTCTGATGAGTCCAAATTTGAGATCTTTGGTTCCAACCACCGTGTCTTTGTGCGTCACAGAAAAGGTGAACGGATGGACTCTTCATGCCTAGTTCCCACCGTGAAGCATGGAGGAGGAGGTGTGATGGTGTGGGGTGCTTTGCTGGTGACACTGTTGGGGATTTATTCAAAATTGAAGGCATACTGAACCAGTATGGCTACCACAGCATCTTGCAGCGGTATGCTATTCCATCCGGTTTGCGTTTAGTTGGACCATCATTTATTTTTCAATAGGACAATGACCCCAAACACACCTCCAGGCTGTGTAAGGGCTATTTGACCGAGAAGGAGAGTGATTAGGTGCTACGCCAGATGACCTGGCCTCCACAGTCACCAGACCTGAACCCAATCAAGATGGTTTGGGGTGAGCTGGACCGCAGAGTGAAGTCAAAAGGGCCAACAAGTGCTAAGCATCTCTGGGAACTCCTTCAAGATTGTTGGAAGACCATTTCCGGTGACTACCTCTTGAAGCTCATCAAGAGAATGCCACGAGTGTGCTTTGTCATCAAAGCAAAAGGTGGCTACTTTGAAGAACCTAGAATGTAAGACATATTTTCAGTTGTTACACACTTTTTTTGTTAAGTATATAATTCCACATGTGTTAATCCATAGTTTTGATGCCTTCAGTGTGAATGTACAACTTTCATAGTCATGAAAATACAGAAAAATCTTTAAATGAGAAGGTGTGTCCAAACTTTTGGTCTGTACATATATATATATATATATATATATATTATATATAATATATATATATATATATATATATATATATAATATTACAGTGGGTACAGACGGAAAGTGTTCAGACCCCTTTACATTTCTTAAAATTTTTCACTCTTTGTTTGCAAATTTATTAAAAAAGAAAAACTGAAATATCACATGGTCATAAGTATTCAGACCCTTTGCTCAGTATGGAGTAGAAGCACTCTTTTGAGCTAATACAGCCATGAGTCTTCTTAGGCCTCTTTCACACTTCAGTCGTGCGACGTCAGTCAAAATCCGCCAAAGTGTGAAAATAGCGGATCTTATTTCTCATAGTCTGGGAGTCCTTCATGTGTTTTTTAGCAAACTCTATGCAGGCTAAAATCATAGAATCATGCCCTATAGGCAATCCTTTATTGATAAAATACCTCAATGGGTAGCACCCAAAAACAACCGTGATATAAAAAAACAAAAAACAAAGTGTATTCCTAACTTAAAAGCTATGGGGATAGCCTAGAGTCCCTGATGTAGGTCTGGGCTGTCACCTGCCTAACAGCGGAGGTTGGCACCCTAGGGGGAAGCGTTGTGGCGCCCCCGCTCCACGATGGCTGACCCTAGGGTCCCTGTTAGGCCCTTACACCTTAGGGGATACCTCTACCCAGATAGTAGGGAGACCCCTAACATTAATACAGAGACCAGCTAACATTAAAGGTGACCCTAAGTCCCCAAAGTATTAAAAACAGTTCACAACACACGGGGTGGTAGGAAGTATAATGGAGATTGGCACAGATCTGCTGTACAACACTGCTAGTATACAGCAGCCTCCTTTTATGAACAGGAGTTATGATAAAACTGCCTTCTTGTGCCACAGCTTAATGAAAGTGAATGTGAACAGTCTCATACTTGTTCACTCACTAGTCAAAGCTCCTCCAGTGTATGGGAAATCTAAATGTGTGTGCATACCAGACAGTCAAATATAAGCTAAGATACCATCTATAATTGTCAGCTATTGGACCAAAAGTCTAGTCTGAACTTATAAACACACTGAAAGAATGACTAGAGCATATAATGACTGGAATAAATAAGACGCATCGGCGTCATGAGAAGGTCATTGACACTTGATTTTAGTGTCATGTTAGGGGATAGCAATATTTGAAGATAAATGTATAAGGCAGCAAGATATAATTGATGTATACCTTCCCTAGCAATGCCCGATGTACCGAATAGGAGATAGGTACAGATATAACATTCCTACAGGTATGGTGCTAAATGGGGAATAGGTATATATATTGCCTTCCTGTACGTATAATACTAATCACCCCTCATCATGATGTGGATACACTGAGAAACTCCATTATAAAATGATATTAATAAGAAATGCGTAACGATACTCATCATTTCTCATGGTCACCCCACCACCATCAATAGTAGCGCCTCAACGCGTTTCGCCCCATGGGCTCATCAGGAGGCCAGATGTACAGATGTCCGGTCTCAAAATGACATGGTGCAGAGACTAACAGATGCTGTGTGACTTCCTCATATTTATATCTGCCGCCTAATGGAGACGCTCCACCCCCCTGTGCGGGCTCGCCTTCATAGGCTCCTCCCCTTATATGGCTCCGCCAATAGGCTCGTGGGGAAAGCTCTGACCTCATCAGGGGGCGTATCTCTATCGCCCTGCGTCAGAGAAGCAGTGCATGCCGGGAGTAGGAGGGGTGTCTGGGTCCTGACTAGTTGCGTGCAGAGCGGACCTTTACCCCTGCACAGGCTATGCATAACATATGTTCCTGGTGGCGACTCCACTAAAACACAGCGGCCAGAACGGCTAACTTTCAAAGGGCTCATGGCTCACCGGTTCAAGCCCCACCTGGGAGCCTCAATAGTGGGCATACCCCCACATAGATGAGTATGTCCCTAATTTATCCTATCCAACGGAAGATAATCCAAGATGGCCTAGGATAATATTTTAACAGAAATGTATAGAGGGACATAGAACATAAATGGAAAAAGGTCGACAGTAATACGAGAGTCATTCTGATACATAGAATATAATGGTCACCCATTATAGGGGAACATGAAACATAGAATTGTATAGTCAGTTTAATCAAGTAGTCCAAAACAACATCTTGGCTATAGGAAACAGGCAAATGACATCTGCTCGTTTAATCCATATAGTTCGAGTGATTCTGTAATGTATGTAGTACAGTTCATATAGCGTCTTGTGCTTGGGTGCGATGAAAACACAGGAGTCACAGGTTTGATATAGAAAAGTCCTGTATTACTTCATACAAGTTGGCAGAAATAGTCACACAGTTTGCAGACACAGAAACAGGAGACACAGCAGGCCAGAGTAATCCAAGCTCAGCAATCACTCTCCAATACAGATTCAGGATCTTCTTCTCTGTTACCGTAAGTCCATGCAAACGTGGGTCTTTCAAAGAGCAGGGTTCAGAGTCCACAAGTGCTTCAGAGTTCCTCAATAGGAATAGCTGGAGTACAAGGTCCAAGGCTTACAGGAGTCAAGTCACAGGTTCACTGCAGGCTAGATTCTGAAGCACTGATTGCTCAGCTGTGGCTGCTTAAGAAGCAAAGGAGAGAATCAGGGCGGGAACATGCAAGCTGGAAACTCCATTTTGACTGAGGGCAAGATAGCTGCAGCAAGACAGAAAGCAAAATGGCCGACGAACAAACTGAGTTTCAGGAATATATACATAGAACCTTACATTACTCCCCCCTTAAGGACAACCTCCGGATGACCTCAGACCAGGCTTGTGTGGGTACCTCTGATGAAACTGACGGAGCAAGCGAGGAGCATTAACGTTATTGACCGGTTCCCATGAGTTGTCCTCCACTGGGTAGCCCTGCCATTTAATCAGATATTGTAACTGATTTCTATACAACCTGGAATCTAAAATCCTTTCCACCACAAATTCTTCCTGACCATCGACTAGCACTGGGTCAGGGCAAGGAGAGGAACGTCCAGGAAACGTATTGGGTGTCGCAGCCTTTAGTAGGGATACATGAAAGACAGGGTGGATTCTCATAGTTCTGGGCAGTTGAAGACGACAAGCAACGGCACTTATAATTTTACTGATTTTATAGGGTCCAATGTACTTATGTCCCAACTTAGACGATGGAATCCTTAACTTAAGATTTCTGGTTGACAGCCAGACCAAGTCTCCTACCTTGAAAGCTGGTGCAGGTTTACGAAATTTATCTGCTGCTTTCTTGTACCTTTCTTGAGCCGATTCCAGATTTTCCTTTAGAAGATCCATATTCTTCTGTAAAGACGTGATTCTTTCAGCCACTGCTGGTAAAGGCGTTTCTATGGGAAATCGTGGTAGAATGTTAGGATGATAACCTAGATTAGAGTAAAAAGGAGACTGTTTAGTGGAGGCACTCTGAGAGTTTGTTATACGAGAACTCAGCTAATGGAAGTAGATCCACCCAATCATCCTGTAGGTGGCAGATAAAGCAGCGGAGATACTGCTCCAGGGTTTGATTGGTTCGTTCGGTCTGTCCATTAGTCTGGGGATGAAAAGCAGAAGAAAGGTTTACTTTAATGTCCAATGCTGCACAGAAATTTTGCCAAAACCTAGAAGTAAATTGCACCCCTCGATCCGAAATAACCTCATCCGGTACTCCATGTAAGCGAAACACATCTTTAATCATCAAATCTGATGTCTGTTTTGCAGTGGGTAAGCCGACACAAGGATAAAATGAGCTGCCTTTGTTAGACGGTCAACCACCACTAGAATGGTGTTCTTCCCCTGAGAGGTTGGTAACTCCACAATGAAGTCCATAGAAATGGATCCCCACGGGCGGGACGGGGTGGGAAGAGGCTGTAACAGACCAGTTGGTGAGGAGCGAGGTGTTTTGCATCTTGCACAGACCTCACATGAAGTGACATAATTCAAAACATCCTTCCTGCAAGTGGGCCACCAAAAGAAACGAGAAAGAAATTCCTGTGTCTTTAGAATTCCTCTATGCCCAGCTATCTTGGAATTGTGAATGAGTTGCAATACTCTTAATCTGACTGTTTCAGGAATATACAGACGTTGTCCCTGAATCCACACACCATTCTTAAAGACAAGACTTACGTCCCTTGGGGGTTGTGCCAAAAAGGAATCCGCATGGTATGCTTCCTTGATGTCCTTAAGTAGGTCTTGATTATGAATTACTCCTAGGAATCTAGAGTCAGGAAGAATAGTCTTAGGAGGAGTAATTGGACGTGTCTCTGCTGAGTAAATCCTAGAGAGTGCATCAGCCTTTCCATTGCGCGATCCTGGTCTATAAGAGATGATAAAATTAAATTGGTTTAAGAAAAGATTCCAGCGAGCCTGGCGAGGAGTCAGGCACTTAGCCGACCTGATAAACTCAAGGTTACGATGGTCTGTCAGGACGACTATTTGCTGTGCAGCTCCCTGAAGAAGGTGTCTCCATTCTTTGAAGGCGGCAATAATGGCCAACAACTCTCTATTGCCCACATCGTAGTTCCTCTCAGCCGAAGACAACTGCTGGGAAAAGAAGGCACAGGGATGCAAGACATTCTTCTCACCTGTTCTCTGAGAGAGTATAGCTCCAACGGCACAGTCTGAAGCATCCACCTCTATTATGAAGGCAAGCTCGGGGTTGGGATGTACTAGGATAGGTGCAGTGGTAAATTTATCTTTTAGACGGGAAAATGCTTCCTGGGCTTGGGGAGTCCAGGAAAACCTAGACTCTTTCCGGGTAAGTTGAGTGATAGGTGACACTACCTCAGAGAAATTTCTAATGAAACGTCTATAGAAGTTGGCAAACCCGATGAAGCGCTGTACCTCCTTCACATTTCTAGGACTTGGCCAATCCTTGATGGCTTGGGTTTTGCTTCCATCCATACTAATTCCTTGTGTAGACAGTACATACCCCAGAAATTGAATTTCGGTCCTATGGAATTCACACTTTTCAAGTTTGATGTAAAGATGATTTTGTCTTAGACGTTCCAAGACCATTCTCACATGTCCATGATGTTCCTCTGTGGAGTTAGAAAAAATTAGAATATCATCCAAATAAATTACCACGAATGTATCTAGGAGATCCCTGAAGATGTCATTCACCAAGTGTTGGAAAGTGGCTGGGGCGGTACTCAGACCAAAAGGCATAACTAGATATTCAAAGTGTCCATAGCGTGACCTGAATGCAGTCTTCCATTCATCCCCAGGTCTAATACGGACTAAGTTATAGGCCCCACGAAGATCTAGTTTAGAAAAAATTTTGGCATGTCGCACTCTCTCCAATAACTCAGGGATTAAAGGCAATGGATAACGGTTTCTAATAGTAACCTTATTGAGTTCCCTATAGTCTACGCATGGTCTCAGAGATCCATCTTTCTTCTTTACAAAGAAGATGGGTGCACCTGCAGGAGATGAAGAGGGGCGTATGAAGCCCTTGGCTAGATTTTCATCTATGTAATCCTTTAAAGCCTTTAGCTCGGGCCCCGCCAGGGGGTAGATCTTACCAAAAGGTATCTCTGCTCCAGGCAATAATTCAATTGGACAATCATATGGACGGTGAGGAGGAAGCTGGTCAGCGTTCTTCTTGTCACATAAATCCACATAGTCCTGGTATACAGCTGGTAGTTCAGGGACTGACATGATTCCTTTAGGAACAGAGCAAGCTGAAACTTTTGGACTCATCTGTTTCTCTGGAAAGTGTAATTCCTTGGTCTCCCAGTTAATGGTAGGATTCTGAGCCTGCAGCCATGGTAGCCCTAGAATAATGGGAAAGTGGGGAGAAGAGATAAGCATAAAGGACAGTTTCTCTTGATGATCTTTACCCATAAGAACCCTCAAAGGCTCTGTTTCCTGATCCACTGGTCCAGAGGTCAGCAGGGAGCCATCCACAGTTTCCATCTGTACTGGAGTAGCCTTCTTCACTGAACGTATTCCCTGTTTCAGAGCAAAGGAGACATCCATAAAATTTCCACTTGCCCCTGAGTCGATCATAGCAGAGCTAGACACCCAAGCTGAGTCAACCCAGAGTTTGATGGAAAGAAAGCAATGAGAATTGTTTTTCTTACAACTCAGCTGGGACACCGCTGAGGAAACTTGAAAAATGGCAGCGTTTACACAGTCAACGTCCTCAGAGGTAACGGAGTTTAAGTCCGAGAAATCAAGATCTGTTGCTGCAGATCTCTCTGGAGCCTGAGGCTCGGACCTGACAGATCCCCTCTCGCAACACTCACAATGAATGAGTGCTGCAGTAGTCTTACGAGAACGGCTGGGGCAGTTTATAATGAAGTGCCCTGACTTACCACAATAGAAACATAGATTCTCCTTAAAACGATGTTCCTTGCGTGCATCACTAACCCGTCGTTGTAAAGAGTCTACCTGCATGGGTTCAGGTTCAGGTTCCCGTGTAATCCTACTCAAAGGTTCCTTAGCTGGAGAGGAAGGTAGGAAAAGGTTAGTACGATTGCTTTCGAACCATCTCTCTTGCCTGCGTTCAGTCAGACGAGTATCAATACGGATGCAGTAGTTAATAAAGTCACCTAACGCAGTGGGAGGGTCGGCACGAGCAAGTTCATCCTTAATCAGTGGAGATAACCCCTTTCGAAAAATAGATTTTTTGGCGGAACTGTCCCAGGTGGTATCAAGGGCCCATCTCCTGAAATCCAAGGCATATTCAGCTACCGAGTGCTTACCTTGGCGCAAAGCTAACATGGCTGCTTCAGCTGTTGCACCTCGATTGGGGTCATCAAACACCTGCCCCATGGCTGAAATAAAATCATCAAGGTGATTCAAACAATCATCCTCAGTCTCAATCAGAGGGTTTGCCCACATCAAAGCCTTGTTGGTAAGCAACATAATTATAGTAAGCACCTTAGATCGTTCAGTGGGAAATTGTGAAGCATGTGCAGAAAAAAAAAGATTGCATTGATTAATAAATCCCCTGAATTTCTCACGTTCACCGCCAAAACGAAAAGGGGGCAACTTGGGAATCCCAGCACTCGGGGCTACGGCAGGAGCCTGGACTCGCCCCTCTAGAACCTCAATCCTGGCTCGCAAATCCTGGGTAGTCTGTCCAACCACTTGCAAATTGTGATTATTGAGGTCCTGTAGATTTGTAAAACGGGTCTTTATATTCTGCAAATCTGCAAGGATATTATCAGTCACTCCGCAAAGTTCCTTTATGCGGGCCTCCATTTTCCAGATCTTTTAAGACAGGATTACTGGAAGAAGAGGAGAGAAAAAAAAAACAATAGTGTTCACCTGTGGCAACACTGCAGAGAGAAAAAAAAATTAAGGGAACTGCTCACCTGGAATGGTTGTGAGAAGTCACAACCACTATCATCACAGAAAGTTTCAACCAGACATCTGATATCCAGAGTTACAGCAGACAAAAAAGAGAAAAAAAAAAAAAACAATAGTGTTTACCTGTGGTAACACTGCAAAAAGAAAAAACTTAAGGGAATTGCTCACCTGGAATGGTTGTGAGAAGTCACAACCACTGTCATCACAGAAAGTACAACCGGACGTCTGATATCCACAGTACAGCAGACACAGCCTTCCAGACCCAGCAGACACTAACGTTTTGGCTTCAGAATCTTGTAATGTATGTAGTACAGTTCATATAGCGTCTTGTGCTTGGGTGCGATGAAAACACAGGAGTCACAGGTTTGATATAGAAAAGTCCTGTATTACTTCATACAAGTTGGCAGAAATAGTCACACAGTTTGCAGACACAGAAACAGGAGACACAGCAGGCCAGAGTAATCCAAGCTCAGCAATCACTCTCCAATACAGATTCAGGATCTTCTTCTCTGTTACCGTAAGTCCATGCAAACGTGGGTCTTTCAAAGAGCAGGGTTCAGAGTCCACAAGTGCTTCAGAGTTCCTCAATAGGAATAGCTGGAGTACAAGGTCCAAGGCTTACAGGAGTCAAGTCACAGGTTCACTGCAGGCTAGATTCTGAAGCACTGATTGCTCAGCTGTGGCTGCTTAAGAAGCAAAGGAGAGAATCAGGGCGGGAACATGCAAGCTGGAAACTCCATTTTGACTGAGGGCAAGATAGCTGCAGCAAGACAGAAAGCAAAATGGCCGACGAACAAACTGAGTTTCAGGAATATATACATAGAACCTTACAGATTCTAGCGTAAAGATCCATTCACACTCGCGTCTGAGGATAATTTTGTCCACGTCACCCCCTCTCGGATTTAACTTAACAACCTCCAGAATCATGAACTTAACCTCGCCCATTCTCCCACCATGTTGATTGTTGATGTGTCTCGCAAGGGAGTATCCCTGTTATTTCTGATGTCACCCATGTGTTCTCCCACCCTCCTTCTAAATTCTCTTTTTGTTTTGCCCACATAGTCCTTGGGACAAGTACACGTCCCCTTATATACCACAGCCGTGGTCTTGCAATTAGCAAAATCTCTTAAATAGAATCTTCTTCCTGTGTGAGCACTACGGAAGGATTTCATAGGTGACATCCATTTGCACAGACTGCAGTCGCCACAAGTGAAGAAACCAATGGGCTTTCTATCTAGCCATGTACCTGCTTTCAACGGTTTTCTGTATTGGCTATGTACCAGACGATCCTTAATGGATCTACCTTTTCTATAGGTAATGTTGGGTCTTTCACCCACCCAATCTCTCAGATCTGGGTCCATTTTTAGAATGTCCCAGTGTTTCATTAGAATACTCCTAATTTGCATATGCTGAGAGTCAAAGGTACCGATAATTCTGGTGATATCTGTATCATCACGATCTGGTTTCTTATGTAAAAGCTGTTGTCTGTCTGTTCTCCTAGCGTGCTGGAAAGCTGTATCAATAACATGATGGGGATAACCTCTTTCCTTAAACCTCCTCTGCATATCTCCTGCCTGTAGAAGAAACGCATCATAATTCGAACAGTTCCGTTTGAGCCTGAGGAACTGTCCCTTAGGGATGCCTCTTTTTAGGGGAACAGGGTGGTGGCTATCCCAATGGAGGAGACTGTTGGTACTGGTTGGTTTCCGATATATTCTTGTGGACAGATTACCTACAGTTTCTCTTCTAATGCTGATGTCCAAAAATGACAGTTCGCTCTTCTGTATTTCAAAAGTGAACCTAAGGTTCAGTTCGTTGGTATTCAATTCATTTACGAAACTTTCAAAATTCTCCTTTGTGCCTGTCCATATAATGAATACATCGTCTATGTATATGTACCATAGTGTAATCATATCCTGCCACCATCTCTCCTCGCCAAACACCTCAGTTTCCTCCCACCAGCCCAGGAACAAATTGGCGTACGAGGGGGCACAGGGGCTCCCCATCGCTGTGCCCCTGAGCTGGTGGAGGTGCATGCCATCAAAGGTGAAGGAGTTGTGGGTCAGTACAAAGTCAAGTAACCTGACCACAAAGTCACTATGTTCCCCACATCCCACAGACCTCTGTCTCAGATAGAATTCTACACCCTTGATGCCCAGGTGGTGAGGGATGCTACTATACAGGGCTTCGATGTCAATGGAGGCCAACCAGAAATCTTCCTCTAGGTGAATATCCTCTAGTTTGAGTATCAGATCGGAGGTGTCCCTCAAATATGAGGGTAATGATGTCACAAACGGACGAAGTATCTCATCGATATATATCCCACAATTCTGGGTGAGGGAATTTACGCCAGACACGATGGGTCTGCCCTTCAAAGGGGCCAGTCCCTTATGGATCTTTGGCAAAGCGTAGAAGGTGGCTAACACCGGAAACTTGGGAAGCAGGAAATTATATTCAGTCTTAGATATGAGCCTCGACCCCAACCCGCCCTCAAGCAGGCCCTGTAACATCTCCTTATAATCCAGCATTGGGTTTTTGCTCAAGACCTCATATGTCTCTCTGTCGAGCAGTATATCTAGGCACATCTTACGGTATTTGGAATGATCCATGATGACTAGATTCCCCCCCTTATCCGAGGGTTTGACAATGAGCTGATCATTCTTGCTCAACCTATCAAGTGCCTCACGCTCACTGCATGACAGGTTATCCTCTTCCCCAAACCCAGTGACCTTAAGTTTTTTTTTTTTTTTTTTTTTTTTTGAGATCTCTTTCCACCAATGACAAGAATATGTCAATATAGCTCGTATCACCAGCAGGAGGCATCCTCTCACTCTTATTTTTAAGTTTAGTGAAGGGGCCCTTACCGTCTTCACTTGACCTCTCATTTTCATTGAGAAGATCACATAGGGCTTGATATCCCTCCATATCCTCTTCATGTATACCATATCTTTGACACTCCTCACGATCGTGTTGTAGAAAAAACTTTTTCCATTTCAGTTTCCTGCCGAACAGGTTAAGATCTTTTACCCACTCAAAACAGTTAAAGTTATTTGTGGGCACAAAACTCAGGCCTCTTAGCAGTACATCTACTTCCTCCCTTGTGAGCTCATGCGAGGTCAGGTTGATAACCCGTCCCCTGGTTAGTTGAACCGGGTCCTGAGATGATATCCTGTCCTCGCACTTTGCTCCAAAAAAAGATGAAGAGGATAAAGAGGAAGATGCAGCTGGGACTAAGGATGAGGCTCCTGCTCCCATGGGGTTGGTTTCTATGGGGAATGCCATCTGGTAACCTCCTCTCGAGGTACCCCTTCCCTTCCTGGAGTACCTTCCTCCTCGACCCCTTCCTGATTGCCATCTATTCCTATGAAAGGATCCTCTTTGTTGTTGTATCCCTCTTAGGCCTATGCAGGCTTTCATATGTCAGTCACTGAGGAGAGGCTTCCGTCGGGCCACTCTGCCATAAAGGCCCGACTGGTGGAGGGCTGCAGTGATAGTTGACTTTGTGGAACTTTCTCCCATCTCCCTTCTGCATCTGTGGAGATCAGCCACAGTGATCTTGGGGTTCTTCTTTACCTCTCTTTCTATACTTAACATGTGATATTTCCGTTTTTCTTTATTAATGAATTTGCAAAAATTTCTTAATTTCTGTTTTTTTTTTCAGTCAAGATGGGGTGCAGAGTGTACATTAACCCCTTCACCCCCAAGGGTGGTTTGCACGTTAATGACCGGGCCAATTTTTACAATTCTGACCACTGTCTCTTTATGAGGTTATAACTCTGGAACGCTTCAACGGATCTTCGCGATTCTGAGAATGTTTTCTCGTGACATATTGTACTTCACGTTAGTGGTAAAATTTATTCGATATACCTTGCGTTTATTTTTGAAAAAAATGCAAATATGGCGAAAATTTTGAAAATTTTGCAATTTTCAAACTTTGAATTTTTTTTCCCTTAAAACAGAGAAATATGTCATACAAAATAGTTAAGAAATAACATTTCCCACATGTCTACTTTACATCAGCACAATTTTGGAACCAAAATTTTTTTTTGTTAGGAAATTATAAGGGTTAAAAGTTGACCAGTGATTTCTCATTTTTACAACAAAATTTACAAAGCCATTTTTTTAGGGACCACCTCACGTTTGAAGTCACTTTGACGGGTCTATATAGCAGAAAATACCCAAAAGTGACACCATTCTAAAAACTGCACCCCTCAAGGTACTCAAAACCACATTCAAGAATTTTATTAACCCTTCAGGTGCTTCACAGGAGCTGAAGCAACGTGGAACGAAAAAATGAATATTTAACTTTTTAGCCACAAAAATGATCTTTTACAAACTTTTTTTTATTTTCACAAGGGTAAAAGGAGAAAATGGCAGATAAAGTTGTTGTGCAATTTCTCCTGAGTACGCCAATACCCCATATGTTGGGGAAAACTACTGTTTGGGCACACGGCAGAGCTCGTAAGGGAAGGAGCGCCGTTTGACTTTTTCAAACTAAAATTGGCTGCAGTTGAGATTGGACGCCATGTCGTGTTTGGAGAGCCCCTGATGCGCCTAAACAGTGGAAACCCCCCACAAGTGACACCATTTTGGAAACTAGACCCCCTAAGGTACTTATCTAGATCTGTTGTGAGCACTTTGAACCCCAAAGTGTTTCACAAAAGTTTATAATGCCTGGGTGTGAAAAAAAACAAAACAATTTTCCACAAAAATGATTTTTTAGTCCTAAATTTTTGATTTTTCCCAAGGAAATTGGACCCCAAAAGTTGTTGTCCAATTTGTCCTGAGTACGCTGATACTCCATATGTGGGGGGGGGAAACTGTTTGGGCGCATGGCAGGGCTTGGAAAGGAAGCAGTAACGTTTTGGAATGCAAACATTGATGGGGGTCATGTTCCACTTGTAGTGCCCCAGATGAGCCTAAACAGTGGAAACCCCCCACAAGTGACCCCATTTTGGAAGCTAGACCCCCTAAGGAACTTATCTAGATCTTTGGTGAGCACTTTGAACCCCCAAGTGCTTCACACAAGTTTATAATGCCCGGGCATGAAAATAAAAAATCCTATTTTTTTCCCACAAAAATTATCTCTTAGTCACTAATTTTTATTTTCCCATAGGTAACAGGAGAAATTGGACCCCAAAAGTTGTTGTCCAATTTGTCCTGAGTACGCTGATACCCAATATGTGGGAGTAAACCACTGTATGGGCGCACGTCGGGGCTCGGAAGGGAAGTAGTGACGTTTTGGATTGCAGACTTTGATGGATTGGTCTGGGGCGTCATGTTCATTTGGAGAGCCCCTGATGTGCCTAAACAGTGGAAACCCCCCACAAGTGACCCCATTTTGGAAAATAGACCCCACAAGGAACTTATCTACATGTGTGGTGAGCACTTTGAACCCGAAAGTGCTTCACAGAAGTTTATAACGTACAGCCGTAAAATAAAAAATCTTTTTTTTTTTTTTACAAAAATGATTTTTTTTGCCCCCAATATTTTATTTTCACAAGGATAACAGGAGAAATTGGACCCCAAAAGTTTTTGTCCAATTTATCCTGAGTATGCTGATACCCAATATGTGGGAGAAAACTACTGTATGGGCGCACGTCAGGGCTCGGAAGGGAAGTAGTGACGTTTTGGATTACAGACTTTGATGGAATGGTCTGGGGGCGTCATGTCGCATTTGGAGAGCCCCTGATGCGCCTAAACAGTGGAAACCCCCCACAAGTGACCCCATTTTGGAAAATAGACCCCACAAGGAACTTATCTAGATATGTGGTGAGCGCTATTAAGCCCCAAGTGCTTCACAGAAGTTTATAACATACAGCCGTAAAAACAAAAAAATCATTTTTTTTTTTTACAAAAATGATATTTTCGCCCCCAGTTTTTTATTTTCCCAAGGGTAACAGAAGAAATAGGACAAATTGCACAATAACTCTTGGGGTACAGAGTACGCTGATACCCCATATGTGGGGATAAACTACTGTTTGGGCGCATGGCAGAGCTCAGAAGTGAAGGAGCACCGTTTGACTTTTTCAACGCAGAATTGGCTGGAATTGAGATCAGACGCCATGTCACATTTGGAGAGCCCCTGATGTGCCTAAACAGCAGAAAAAAAAGGGGGAAGCCAGCGCCGCACATGATCAGCATGAAATAATTTAAGTGCAACTGCACATGTATATTCTAACTGTTTTTTAAAATTGAGACATTTAGCAAACAATTGATCAATTCTTTGAGCTACCCCGCCACGACAAGGCATTCTCATATGGGGCAGTACCTACTCTACGTTTTTCATTTTCACTGTGCCATTGCGGCCTCCTGAATTATTAAAAGCATAACTGCAAAAAAACTGTAAAAGCAGGACTGCAAAAACTGCAAAAGTACCTGAAGCATTGCTGAATCACCCCCATGGTGCCAGTAAGACGGATGCAGGTAAAGGCCGACCAGGTCCAGGGATGGACATTTCAGATCTGACCTCCACATACGCCAAACCAGCAGCCACAGATAAAGAGTGAAACAGGCACAGGCACAGGTGCACAATTACATATAGCCTGGGGCAGGGCAGGGCTGCTGTATGTGTGTACAGCAGCCTAAGTCAATTAAAAGAAAGAAAAAAAACAGATAAAATAGCATGCATGACCCGGCGCGCACGGCAACTAGTGGTGGTCAGCCACTTACCAATACAAGTAAAAAAAGGGGAAGCCAGCGCCGCACATGATCAGCATGAAATAATTTAAGTGCAACTGCACATGTATATTCTAACTGTTTTTTAAAATTGAGACATTTAGCAAACAATTGATCAATTCTTTGAGCTACCCCGCCACGACAAGGCATTCTCATATGGGGCAGTACCTACTCTACGTTTTTCATTTTCACTGTGCCATTGCGGCCTCCTGAATTATTAAAAGCATAACTGCAAAAAAACTGTAAAAGCAGGACTGCAAAAACTGCAAAAGTACCTGAAGCATTGCTGAATCACCCCCATGGTGCCAGTAAGACGGATGCAGGTAAAGGCCGACCAGGTCCAGGGATGGACATTTCAGATCTGACCTCCACATACGCCAAACCAGCAGCCACAGATAAAGAGTTGCCGTGCGCGCCGGGTTATGCATGCTATTTTATCTGTTTTTTTCTTTCTTATAATTGACTTAGGCTGCTGTACACACATACAGCGGCCCTGCCCTGCCCCAGGCTATATGTAATTGTGCACCTGTGCCTGTGCCTGTTTCACTGTTTATCTGTGGTTGCTGGTTTGGCGGATGTGGAGGTCAGATCTGACATGTCCATCCTTGGACCTGGTCGGCCTTTTACCTGCATCTGTCTGACTGGCACCCGGGGTGATTCAGTTATGCTTCAGGTACTTTTGCAGTTTTTTGCAGTCTTGCTTTACAGTTTTTTGCAGTTCAGGAGGCCGCAATGGCACAGTGAAAATGATAAACTTAGAGTAGGTACTGCCCCATATGAGAATGCCTTGTCGTTGCGGGGTAGCTCAAAGAATTGATCAATTATTTGCTAAATGTCTCAATTTTAAAAAACAGTTAGAATTATGTGCAGATGCACTTAAATTATTTCATGCTGATCATGTGCTGCGCTGGCTTCTCCCCCCCCCTTTTTTTCTTAAACAGCAGAAACCCCCCAATTCTAACTCCAACCCTAACCCCAACACACCCCTAACCCTAGTCCTAACCCTAACACACCCCTAATCCTAATCCTAACGTTAGTGCCAACCCTAACCCTAATGGAAAAATGGAAATAAATAATTTTTTTTAATTTTATTATTTTTCCCTAACTAAGGGGGTGATAAAAGGGGTTTGATTTACTATTTATAGCGGTTTTTGTGATTGGCAGCTGTCACGCTAAAAGATGCTCAAAAATGGTACCAATAAAAACGTCACCTCCTCCCGCAAAAAATAAGACCTCACATGACTCTTTGGGCCAAAATATGCAAAAATTATAGCTCTCAAAATGTGGTGATGCAAAAAACTACTTTTTGCATCACCACATTTTGAGAGCTATAATTTTTGCATATTTTGGCCCACAGAGTCATGTTAGGTCTTATTTTTTGCGGGACGAGGTGACGTTTTTATTGGTACCATTTTTGAGCATGTGACGTTTTTTGATCGCTTTTTATTTCGATTTTTGGGAGGTTAGAATGAACAAAAATCAGCAATTCATGAATTTCTTTTGGGGGAGGCGTTTATACCGTTTCGCGTGTGGTAAAATTGATAAAGCAGTTTTATTCTTCGGGTCAGTACGATTACAGTGTTACCTCATTTATATCATTTTTTATGTTTTGGGGCTTTTATAGAATAAAAGCAATTTTATCTAAAAAATTATTATTTTTGCATCGCTTTATTCTGCGAGCTATAACTTTTTTATTTTTTTGCTGATGATGCTGTATGACGGCTCGTTTTTTGCGGGACAAGATGACGTTTTCAGCGGTACCATGCTTATTTATATCGGTCTTTTTGATCGCGTGTTATTCCACTTTTTGTTCGGCGGTATGATGATAAAGCATTGATTTTTTGCTTAGTTTTTTTTTTTTTTTTTTTTTTTTAAGAGGTTCACTAAAGGGGTTAACTAGTGGGATAGTTTTATAGGGGGGTCGTTACGGACGCGGCGATACCAAATATGTGTATTTTTATTGTTTTATTTTTTTTATTTACAGGAAGAAATTAATTTATTGGGGAATATTTTTTTTTTTTTTATGATTTTTTTTACCACTTTTTATTTTCATTTTTTTTAACTTTTTTACTTTGTCCCAGGGTGGGACATCACAGTATTTTAGCAGATCGCTGGTGTGACAGTGTGCACAGCACTCTGTCACACCAGCGATCGCTCTGGCAGTGCTGCAGGCTTCTCAGTGCCTGCTCTCACCAGGCACTGAGGAAGCCGCCTCCCTGCAGGACCCCGGCGCCATCTTGGATCCGGGGACCTGGAGGGAGGACGGACCCTCGGAACAGCGCGACACATCGCGCTGCTCTGAGGGTCTCAGGGGAGCGCGCAGGGAGCCCCCTGCCTGCGCGATCCTCCCCTGTGCCCCCTGGTACAGCGCGATCATGTTTGATCGCGGTGTGCCAGGGGTTAATGTGCCGGGAGCGGTCCGTGACCGCTCCTGGCACATAGTGCTGGGTGTCAGCTGTGATAATCAGCTGACACCCGGCCGCGATCGGCTGCGCTCCCCCCGGGAGCGCGTCCGATCGCACGGGACGTACTATCCCGTCCATGGTCATACGGGCCCAGGTACCATGGACGGGATAGTACGTCTGATGGCAGTAAGGGGTTAATGAGAAAAAAATGAACTTTTTTGAATTTACCAAATGGCTGCAATGAAAGAGTGAAAAATTTAAAGAGGTCTGAATACTTTCCGTACCCACTGTATGTGTATAATATATATATATATTTTTTTTATTTTCCTTTAAATCAGGTTCCTTATAAAATGGCATCAAGGAGGGAAGGCGATATTGCAACCTGTTACGCAGATCCCACCGTGGCTGCAGCAGAGCTGGGCTGGAAAGCGGAATATGACCTGGACCGAATGTGTAAGGAAATATAGAAACATTCAAAACTATGTCCCCCAATATGATGATTGAATGGGAACAAGCACTGTAGGAAAGGCAATATGCATAGAGGTGTGCATAAGCCTCTGATAAGGAAACTGCTTCTGGAAAGGAAGAAAATAAATCCCTTTTGGGCTAGTGTGAAAATTGTAAAATTGCTAAATTATTGGGGAGTGAGTTTCTGTAGAGATAAAATATATATATATATCTATGTATGTATGTGTATATATATATATATATATATATATATATATATATATAGCAAAAATTAAGAGACCACTGCAAAATGTTCAGTTTGTCTGAATTTTCTCTTTATAGGTATATTTTTGAGTTAAATGTAAATTGCTCTTTTATTCTATAAACTACTGACAACATGTCTCCGAATTTCCAAGCAATAAATTTTGTATTTATTTTCAGAAAATGAGAAATGGTCAAAATAACAAAAAAAATGCAGTGCTTGCAGACCTCAAATAATGCTAAGAAAACAAGTTCATAATCATTTAGAAACAACAATACTAATGTTTTAACTCAGGAAGAGTTCAGAAATCAATATTTTGTGGAATAACCATGATTTTTAATCACAGCTTTTATGTGTCGTGGCATGCTTTCCACCAGTCTTTCACACTGCTTTTGGGTGACATTATGCCACTCCTGGTACAAAAATTTAAGCAGTTTTTTGTTTGATGGCTTGTGACTATCCATCTTCCTCTAGATTACATTTCAGAAGTTTTCAATGGAGATTGGTCTGGCCATGACAGGGATTTGATGTGGTGGTCCTTCATCCACACACTGATTGACCTAGCTGTGTGGCATGGCGCATTGTCCTGCTGGAAAAACCGTTCCTCGGAGTTGGGGAACATTACCTGAGCAGAAGGAATCAACATCCCCAGATCATTACCGATCCTCCACCAAATTTCACAGTGCGTGCAAGACACTATGTCTTGTACACCTCTCCAGGTCTCCATCTAACCATTAAACGACTAGGTGTTGGACAAAGCTGAAAATTAGATTTATCAGAGAAGATTACCTTACTCCAGTCCTCTATGGTCCAATCCTTATGGTCTTTGGTAAGCTTCAGCCTGGCTCTTTGCTTCTCATTGATCAAAGGCTTTTTTTCTAGCTTTACCTGACTTGAGCCTTGCCTCTAGGAGCCTTTTACGAACTGTTATTGCCGTGCACTTCACCCCAGCTGCCATTTGTCATTCCTTTTGTTGATCACTTGATTTCACATTGCGGTTGCTAAGTGACATTCGAATAAGATGACGGTCATCCCGGTCAGTGGAGAGTCGTTTTCTCCCTCTGCCGGTCTGTAGCTTTGTTATCCCCAATGTGTACTGCTTTACCTTGTTGTAATGGACTGCAGTCTTAGGCCTCTTTCACACATCCGGCGGGCGCCTTGCGGCGCCCCCGGCATTTTCCCGCAGCGCCGCATCTGAAAATCTGATGCGCCGCATGCGGCTTTTTTCGCATTGACATGCATTAGCGCCGGATGGCGCCGCATGTCAATGCGTTGCATGCGGTTTTGTCCGGATGCGGTGCAAATGTACATTGCGGCGGCCGGACAAAACGCTGCATGTAACGTGTTTTTTTTTTTTGCCGGATGGTCTCTTATCTCTCCAAGCATCAGAAACCATCCGGCAAAAAAACGCATTTTGGGCGCCAGAAGTGTGAAAGCTTTTCACATGCGGCGCTGCGGCAAAATGCCGGGGGCGCCGCTAGGCGCCCGCCGGATGTGTGAAAGAGGCCTTAGAAATTTTAAGGATGGAGGCAACATGACACTCACTGTATCCCTCTGCTAGTGAAGCCAGAATTAAGCCCTTTTCCTCACTCAAGACTTTTCTTTTCAACTCCTTTGGCATGGTTAAGTTATTTTTTCATTCCTATTACTTTTGGGATATTACTAGCACTTGTTTTGCCATTCAGCTTTTCCTATTGCAAGAGGATTGTGAACACCACAGCAGTGTTTTTTATACTTTCCTTCGTTAAATAAGATTTGGTTCAGGTGATCACCTAATCAGAAGCACATTAAGTAGAATGAGGTGTACTCTGGTTGGAATTCAACTGACAATGGAATGACTGTCAGACATGTAGAGAAGCTGATTTTTATAAAACTGTGCAGTGGTCTCTTAATTTTTGCCAGAACTGTATATATCAACTCACAACCTTGATAAAAAAAGATATAAATTCTTTTTTTTAAGGATTGTGGGCTTAAGAAAACATTTGCACAAAAATTTTAATGCTTGTAAACATATAAAAGCCTGATTTAAACAATAGGCCATTTTCTGACAGCATTCTGTTTTTTAAAAAGGCATGTATCATGTTATACTACCCAGACTCTCCAGACATGAGGCTCTGAATTCTCCCTAAGAATATGTTCATTAGTAGCATATTTATTACATAAATTGTGAGCATAAAACAACTTTTCTATTCATCTATATAAGGAGTTGTTTTGGTAGATTTCTGTAACCCATATTCAGATGAATGGGAGAGTCGCTAAAACTTCTGCAATAAATAGTCTAGGTCTCCTGGTCGGAATGGGAGAATCCAGCCTTTTAATGGATCAGTTTAATGTACAGCATAACTATATGGAGAAAGAGAAAAACGTTATTACAATCTTTTTAATTTTTTGTTTCAAATATCTCCAAATTTTTGTTGACAGGTGAAGATCTTTGGCGGTGGCAATCTTTAAATCCAACAGGGTTTAGTAATGACTCCTGAGAGATCTGGACAATTGTCATTTTATTTTTGTTTGTTTTTTTCTCCTTCTGTATCTACATTATAATTTATATCCTGGACAAACTGCATATTGTTATACCATATAAAAGTGTCATGATCCAAAGTGAACTTGGGCTGTCTTCCAGTACAGTGGTTTACACCAGGGAACAGTCGCTTCTACCTTAAGGGTATGCCACACTAAACAACATCGCTAACGGGATCGCTAAAAAACGTCACTATTTAGCGATCCCGTTAGCGATGTTGTTGTGTGCGGCATCTGCCAGCGACGAGCTTCCTGCTGTGATCTCGCTCGTCGCTGGAATCGTTCCGGACCCTATTTTATCGTCGGCGCTCCCGCTGGGTAAGTATATATCGCTAGTGTGGCACCTTTTTTTAGCGATTTAGCGGTACTTTTGTACCGCTAAAGTCGTTAAGGAGATCGCTAACCGCGATAGCGTCCTTAACGACATCGCTAAATGTGGCCGACACTAGCGATATTTAAACGATCCCGCTAGCGATCGCAATTAGTATGCGTCTTTATCGTGATCGCTAGCGGGATAGTTTAGTGTGGCAGTACCTTTACATACAAATTATTCATGATAGTGTGTAAATATATGGAGAGGAGCTTTGTCATTTGTACTCCTTTAAATAAATTACTGACATTGTTTATAAAAAAAAAAAAAAAATTAAGAAGCCAAATGTATCCTAATATCAGTCAAATTTAAAGATGTAGAGGAAGGGGTTTTACATTCCATAATTTATCATTGTCTTTTAAATATAATATGAATTTAACTTTTTTTTAATAAATTTTTGACCAAGTATCTTTTGTTTGCAGTATGTCTTATTGTCTAATTGCCTCCAGTCTAAATACAATTCTATATCTCATTCTCATCTAACTTTCTTTAATTGGTTGAGAAAATAACAGGTATGGGATGTTACTGGAAGGATCCTATAAAGCAAGAACTTCAGCTGTGTTTAACATCATAAAATTGCCCATTACCCTCCTATTAAAGTTTTTATCCTCTTAACCCTTTTACCCCCCCAAGATGGTTTCCACAATAATGACCAGGCCAATTTTTACAATTCTTACCAGTGTCACTTTATGAGGTCAGAACTATGGAACGCTTCAACGTTTCCCACCGATTTTGAAATTATTTTTTGTAACATAGGGTTAAAATTTTTTATGACTTGCTTTTATTTGTGAAAAAAATGGAAATTTTCAAACTTTGAATTCTTATGCCCTTAAATCAGAGAGATGAGTCACACAAAATAGTTAATAACATTCCCCACATGTCTACTTTACATCAGAACAATTTTTGAAATATTTTTTTTGTGGTTAGGAAGTTATAAGGGTTAAAATTTTGACCAGCTTACAAAACCACTTTTTTTTTAAGGACCACCTCACATTTGAAGTGACTTTGAGGGGTCTATATGATAGAAAATACCCAAAAGTGACACCATTCTAAAAACTGCACCCCTCAAGCTGCTCTACACAGCATTCAAGAAGTTTATTAACCCTTTTGGGGCTTCACAGGAATTCTTGGAATGTGGGAAAAAAATGAACATTTAACTTTTTTTTCACAAAAAAATGTACTTTAGATCCAATTTTTTTATTTTCCCAAGGGTAACAGGAAAAAATGGATCCCAAAATTTGTGCAATTTCTCCTGAGCATGCCGATAACCCAGATGTCGGGGAAAACCACTGTTTGGGCACACGGTAGAGCTCGGAAGGGAAGGAGCACCTCTGATGTGCCTAAACAGGGAAAATCCCCCACAATTGACACCAGTTTGGAATACCCCTCAAGGAACTGATCTAGTTGTGTGGTGAACCCATTGAACCCTCGGGTGCTTCACAGAAGCTTATAACGTTGAGCCGTGAAAAAAAAAAATCACATTTTCTCCTACAAAAATGTTATTTTAGCCCCAAATTTTGCATTTTCATAAGGGTAACAAGAGAAATTGCACAATACAATTTGTTGTGCAATTTTTCCTGAGTATGCTGATACCCCATATGTGAGGGAATACTACTTTTGAGGCACAATGCAGAACTCAGAAGGGAAGAGGTGCCACATTGGAGTTCAGATTTTGCTGGAATGGTTTGAGGATCTCATGTCACATTGGCAGAGCCCCTGAGGTGCACGAACAGAAACACTGCTATATGGGAACTCATTTTACAAACTAGACTCCCCAATGAATTCATCTAGGGGTGCAGTGATTATATTGACACCACATGTGCCTCACAGAATTTTATACCATTGAGTGGTGAAGAAAAACTGGATTACTTACCGGTAATTGTATTTTATGGAGTCCAGGACAGCACCTACTGAGAGAGGATCTGCCCATAGGAACAGGATATCTACAGATAAAAGGGCGGGTCCCATGGGTTTACCCAGGATCAGAACTAGGGGCGGGCAAACCATGGTCGTTCAGGTTGTAAAATTTTAGAACGAAAAAGGTGAATGAAATGAAAATGAACAAATGACCGCCATACACAACACAGTCCCCTATACCAAGATCAATAATATCACATACAAGGAGAAATACCGCCATGATCAATCCTATTATGTAAACAATTCATTGATTTTAAACTTACTTTTGCAGTCTTCTCTTCTGTTCAGCAGGGGGGGCTTCAAGCTCATGCATGCTTATCACACACCGACACTGAGCCACTCAACACTGCCCTTTCCAGACACAGCAGTTGTTCTTGATTGATCTTGAGAAATGTTCCTGTTGTTTGGACCAAAACGTCACCTTTTGGGCTTATTAAATAGCTTTTTTTTTTCACTACAAATGGTGTGCTGCCTCCAATTTCTCTGGATTTCTATAATTGAGGTTTGGTATTTGCCTGGGGGGCTCTGCACCCGGACAATTTTTTTTTTTTTGTGCTGCTCTAATTTTCTTCTTTTTAGATAGATTTTAGCATGGAATGCAAGTAGATTCCACTCTGAAATATGCCCCATCATTGTCCCCTTCTTGTAGTAATATGCCCCATCATTATCCCCTTCTTGTAGTAATATGCCCCATCACTGGAGGACACAGTCAGAAAAGGGCCCCTGTGCAAGAACAATACATGGGCCCTTTGCAGCCCAAGATCTCCTAAAAATATAAAATTGCACCTGATTTGTAGGTATAAATGGGCCACCTCACCTCTTGGGCTCCTGTGCGGCTGCACAGGCTGCACCAATGATATGTCTGCCCCTGTGCCCCATCATGGTCCCCTTCTTGTAGTATTGTCCCATAATGATCCCCCTCCATGTAAAAATGTGCCCCATCCTGATCACCTTCATGTAGAAATTGCCTATTCCGCCACCTCCATCATTTCCTCCTCACCACCCCATTATTGCCATTTCGATCACCACCATCATTGCCTTTTCCATCACTCCCATCATTGCCTTCTCCGTCACTCCCATCATTGCCTTCTCCATCACTCCCATCATTGCCTTCTCCGTCACTCCCATCATTGCCTTCTCCGTCACCCCCATCATTGCCTTCCCCACCACCCCATCATTGCCTTTTCCATCACTCCCATCATTGCCTTTTCCATCACTCCCATCATTGCATTCTCCATCACTCCCATCATTGCCGTCTCCATCACTCCCATCATCCCCATCACTGCCTTCTCCATCACTCCCATCATCCCCTTCTCCATCACTCCCATCACACACACTTCTCCATAACTCCCATCACACACACATCTCACCGCTGCTCTCCGCTCAACACACACACACCTCACCGCTGCTCTGAGCTGTCCGGTTCTGGCAGCGTCCTTCCGCGCTTCCTCTTCCGTGCTTCCTCTCACTGGCCCACAGTGGGTCGGAGCTGAATGATGATGTCATCCAGCCGCGCCGCTGAATGACGTGTGAGGAAGGACGGAGCAGTTTAGGGCCGGCGATGCCGCGTGCCAACAGAAAGGGCTCTGCGTGCCGTCTCTGGCGCGTGTGCAGGTTTGCCATCGCTGTTCTGGGGGGGCAGCTGCCCCCCCTGCCCCACGGTGTGTACGCCCATGGGTGGTCCCATCGCCTCCTCAGTTGGATTAGAGTACAAGAGGAACCGCCAAGAAAATATTAGACAATCTTCATAAAAACTGCTCAACATGTATAAACATAAACATCAATATATACCACTATCACCCAGATTGAATGACCTACAGGTCTCAGTTCGTCTCTTCTTTTCCTTTTCCTTTTTTTTTTTTTTTTTTTTAACCAAAGGAGGGAAGTGAGTGGGTGCTGCCGTGGACTCCATAAAATACAATTACCGGTAAGTAATCTGTTTTTTCTTTTCGCCACAACAGCACCCACTGAGAGACTTTCAGAGAACCATCCCCTGGGAGGTACCACCGTTTTGAGGATAGATCTCCCAAAACCTAAGTCAGAGAATTATGATAAATCAAGCCTATAGTGGTTGTAAAAGGTAGATGATGAAGACCATGTTGCAGCCTTACATATATCAATCGAGATGTCCGCTCTCTCAGCCCAGGAGAATGCCATAGCCCGTGCCAAATGGGCTCTTATTCCATCTGGAGGACTTTCACCTCTTGCTGAGTAGGCCAGACACACTGCATCTTTGATCCATCGTGATAACATGCCATTTGTGACTTCAAACCCCTTCCTATGGCCCTGAAAGGACACAAACAGAGCCCTGCTCTTCCTCCAGGGATGAGTTCTGTCTATATAACTCAGGACAGCTCTCCTCACATCTAAGGTGTGAAATCTCCTCAGGAGTAGCAGGGTTATCAAAAAAGGAGGGAAGGAAAATCTCATGACTTCTATGAAATCTGGCAGCTACCTTAGGGAGGTAGGAAGGGTCTGGTTTCAGCACTATCCTATCCGGAAATGCTAAAAGGAAAGGAGGGTCAATAGACCGAGCCTGTAAGTCACTAACTCTTCTAGCTGATGTTAAAGCCACTAACATAGCAGTTTTCAATGATGTGTACTTTAATGAAACAGTCCCTAAAGGTTCGAATGGAGGACCCGTCAGGGCATCGAGGATCAGGTTCCGGTCCCAAGGAGGCACACGAGTAATGTGTACAGAGTCACTAGCTTACATGCTGAAATAAACCATGCAACCCATTTATCCCTCGCAATATGATTATATAGGGCTCCCAAAGCAGATATCTGAACCTTTAGTGTGTTAACTGAAAGACCCAACTCCCGACCTCTCTGCAGAAACTCAAGAATTGCAGAAATTGGAACCTCATTAGAGAAGGGCCCAGCATGAAAATCAAGGAACTTTCTCCACACTTCTTGTTCTAGACTCCTTCCTACTCTGCACAAGGGTGTTAACCAGGCTGTCAGAAAACCCCCTTAATTTCAACAACTGCCTCTCAAGTTCCATGCCGTCAAGTGGAGACCCTTCACTTGGAGATTATGGAATCAACTTTGAGAGAGCAGGCCCGGATCTGATGGGAGAATCCAGGGGTCGGATATAGACATGGCTCTGAGCCATGAAAACCAAGGTCTCTTGGGCCAAAAGGGAGTGATGAGGATCACCCTCGCTCCTTCCTCCCTGATGACCAATGGAAGTACCACCATCGGGGGAAACTCATAGGCCAGATTGAAATGCCAAGGGGATTGAAGGGAGTCAACCATCTTTGGCTGGTCTGCCTTGATCAGAGAGGCAAACCTTCTGACTTGTCGGCTCTGGTAGTGAACAGGTGTATTTCCGGA
The DNA here is from genome assembly GCA_033576555.1 of Oophaga sylvatica. Classification (NCBI taxonomy): domain Eukaryota; kingdom Metazoa; phylum Chordata; class Amphibia; order Anura; family Dendrobatidae; genus Oophaga; species Oophaga sylvatica. Next base: position 332,932,009 of record JARQOD010000002.1, on the reverse strand, counting down.
AGCCCCCACAAGTCCACTATCTTTCTGAAGATTTGGTGACTGAGCAACCATTCCCCTGATGCAAAGTATGGCGACTGAGGAAATCCGTCTTGAAATGGTCCACTCCTCTGATGTGAAGGGCCGACAGACACAAGAGATGGGATTCGGCCAGTTCGAGGATTTCCTCCATAGTAGACATCAGAGTCCTTGATCAAGTTCCGCCTTGCCGATTTATATACGCAACTGATGTGGAATTGTCCGACAGGATCCTCACATGAGACCCCCGCAGCTGTGGGAGAAAAAGATGTATTGCATGACCGATTGCCTTTAACTCCCTTAAATTTGAGGAGTCATCAGCTTTTCTATGGACCATTGTCCCTGGACCAAGCTATCACCCAAACAAGCTCCCCATCCATCGGGACTAGCATCAGTAGTCACTACCCTCGAGGATCTCACTACCCATGGAACCCCTCTAGAAAGATGACCCCGATCTAACGATCAGGACAGGGAGTTAATTACTTACAATGACAGAGTCATTTTGCCATCAACGCAACCTTGCAGTTGTTCCTCCGCCCAGAGAACCTCCTGCTGCAGATGCCTAGTATGAAATTGGGCCCACTGAACAGCTGGAATGCAGGACGTAAGGGAGCCCAGGACGGACATAGCCTCTCTCAGGGACATCTGAGGGCTAGCAATTGCCGTCCTAACTTTATCCATTATAATTATCATCTTTTCCTCTGGAAGGAGACATCTTTGACTTACTGAATCTAGATGTAGACCCAGGAAGGACTGAAGAGTTACCAGGACCAGTCTGGACTTGACGAGGTTGATTATCCAGCCCAATACCGGCAAGGATGAAGTTGTGTCAGCAAGTCGACCACTACACTGGGAGGCAGATTTCCCTACTATCAAGAAATCAACCAAGTAAGGAATTATCAATGTGTCTTTCAGACGCACATAAGCCATCACCTCCAGTATCAACTTTGTGAAGACACGAGGGGTCATGGATAGACAGAATGGCATCGCTGCGAATTGAAAATGTCGGACGCGACTTCCCATGATGACCGCCACTCTGAGATACTGTTGGAACTCGACAGGTATGGCCAGATTTTAAAGGCATATTTCAGATCCATAACAGTCAAGAAGCACCTGGGAAATAAAAGTTTAATATCCAATCTTATAGACTCCATCTTGAAGGTGTGAGATCGAAGGAAGCTATTCAATCTTTTAAATTAATTATGATTCTATAAGAACCATCTGGTTTGGAAACCAGGAACAAAGGAGAATAAAACCCTCTTCCCTCCTGGTCTACCGGGACCTCTACCAGGACATGCTTAAATAACAGACCTAAAATTTCCGATTCAAGAGCCTCCTGTTGTGCAGGGGATTTGAGAGAGGTCAATATAAAGGAATCCGGAGGAATTTGACAAAATTCCAGCTTGAACTTAGATGATACTAGGCTTAAAGCCCAGGGGTTGGATGTAATCTCCTCCCACTTGTGGCCAAAGAATCTTAACCTGCCACCCACCGGAGGGTCAGGGCTAATGGAACTTGTTTCCGCTCTTGAAGGAAGATCCACTAAAAAGGGCACCTTTTTGTTTGGTGTCCCTAGTATCCCACCGATCCTGGTTCCTATAGGATTTCCTCCTACCGAATGTCTGCTTCTTGAAAGCCCTCCTGTAGGACGGTATAAATTGGTTAGGAAACACTTTCTTTCCTCTGCCTTGGTGAGAATGTCATCGAGCACCTTGCCAAACAGGTGCTCACACTGGCATAAAATTGCTCATAATTTAGATTTTACATTGTGCATCCCCCTTCCAGCATTTAAGTTACAAGGCACAGCGGGCAGCATTTGCCAGCCCAGCTGATCTAGCTGCCATGCATAGGGAGTCCACAGAAGCATTCGCTAATATGCCATAGCTCCACTGATCAGTGGGATAGAAGACAATAACATGTCTCTAGAGACTCCCCTTTTTGATTTGATCCTCCAACTGATCCACTCAGACCAACATTGATCTTGCCGTACATGTGCCAGAAATAGCCGGTCTAAAGGCCCCATTACAGGATTCCCATGACCTCTTAAGGGGCACATCTGCTTTGCGGTTCAGTGGGTCAGATAGAGTCCCGGAGACCTCTACGGGCAGGGCAGAACTCTTTGAAGTTGAAGCCACCGCCACATCCACCTTAGGAACTTTAGATCAAGTTGTCAGGCCCTCATTGTCAAAGAGATACCTCCTCTTAGAAGCTGAAGGGAGGAATCCTCGCTGCCCCTGGTATTCCCACTCCTTCCTGATCAAATCCTTCACCGCAGTGATCACCGGAAATGTTCGCCTCTTGTTTTGCGAGAGGCCTGCAAACATGATCTCCTGCGTGGTTCTAGCCTCTTTTGCGTCTGAAATCCCCATGATACCCCTAACCGATTTTACAAGGTTATCAATACTCTCTATGAAAAAACAGGAACGACCCTCCTCATCAGATGATGATGCATGAGAGGAACCATTGGACCTAACCCAGTCACTACCAAAAAAGGGGCTAGAGATGGAGGTAGCACTCTTGCACTGGTCCTATGTTTTCCAGCCTTTAAGCAATTGGAGCTCCTTTCTAATCATTGCTCGTATATCCGTAGATCTGACGGATGATTCCTCCTCTAGAGTCTGGCTGATACAATTTTGACATAGTCTCTTAACATACGAGTCAGGAATGGGCTGCGAGCACAAAGCACATCTTCTATGTTTAGTCTTTCTAGTCTTTTTAACCTAAAGAGGGCATACGGAAAGAAGAGGTAATCAGCTTAATAAGCAGAGTCATGTAACACTCACCCAGTGAAGCTTGTCAATATGGTACCGGTTCTGGAGGTGGAGGCACAGCATGAGCTGTAGACTACGTAGATTTCTTGCATCGTACACTCTTTTCAGTGGAGTCGCCCTCACGGGAGCGCCCACTGCTGCTCTTGGACTTGTCATGCGACTGCACATCCACCACCTGTGGGTGCACTTCAGAGTCTCCTGGAGAGGACATCTTGGCACACCGGCAGCAGGATGCCACCGGATCTTATATAGTACATACCGCCATCTCCACCTGAGACACACCACCCCCAGTGCCCCGGAAGTGATCCTTGGCAATTTCTGGGTCAGGAGCGCTGACTAGCCATTGCGCATGCACGGGCCCGAATCAAAGCCGAACGGAGGAGTAGGGGGCTGATGCCTGCACCTCGCTCCGCCCCAGGATAAGTGCCGGGCGTTCCGAACACACCGCGCTCCAACGTGACCCAGGGCGGCCCCTTCCGGACCCTGGCCTCACGCCATCCACCGACAGACGAGGGGGAGACTGACCAGCACGGCTCCCCGACACTGCTTCTGGCGCCGCAGCCCGTGCCGTTCTCATGGACACCGCAGAGGCGGCATGCACAGCCCAGGTAACCTCTGCAGGTTCCCGTAGGAACAGGAAACCAACTGAGGAGGTGAGGTGCACCGCCCCTTTTATCTGTAGGTTTAGTTTATGTCGTCGCAGCTGCATGGTTTGCGACTGCTAGACAGCCTGAATACATGTGGGTATTCCCTAACAAACAGGCAATCCCCACATGTATTCAGGCTGTCTAGTAGCCGCAAATCATTCAGCTGCGGCACAGAAAATAAATCTCCGAACACTTCCAAATACTCGGAGACCTACTAATAGGACATTTTTTACAACAAACTGAGATCTATTTTTTCCTGAGTGCACCAATATCCTACATGTACCGTATATACTCATGTATAAGCCGACCCGTGTATAAGCCGACCCCCTAATTTTGCCACAAAAAACTTGGAAAACTTATTGACTCGCGTATAAGCCGGGTGTATAAAGTTGCTGTCCTGCTCTGTGCTCCCCCATCCAGCTCTGTGCGCCCCCATTCTCCTCTGTGCTCCCCTCCTTCTGCTCCATTATCCTGTCCTGCTCCATGCTTTCCATCCTCCCCCGTCCTGCTCTCTGCTCCCCCATCCAGCTCTGCACTCCCCCATTCTCCTCTGTGCCCACCCCCGTCCTGCTCCGTGCTCTCCGTCCTCCCCCCATCCTGCTCCGTGCTCTCCGTCCTCCCCCCTGTCCTGCTCCGTGCTCTCCGTCCTCCCCCGTCCTGCTCCGTGCTCTCCGTCCTCCCCCCTGTCCTGCTCCGTGCTCTCCGTCCTCCCCCGTTCTGCTCCGTGCTCTCCGTCCTGCTCCGTGCTCCTTGTCCTCCTCCATGCTCCCCCCATCCTCCTCCATCATACTCACCCTCCCTGTGCCATCGCTGAACGTCCCGGCCGGCAATCCTGCGTTCTCCCCGGCTTCCTGCAGCTCTCCAGCGCTGAGCGATGATGTAATACCGCTCATTAAGGCCATGAATATGGAGGCCACGCCCATGAGAGTGGCGTTGTGTCCATATTACATGACCTTAATGAGCGGGTATTACGTCACCGCTCAGCGCTGGAGAGCTGCAGGAAGCCGGGGAGAACACAGGATTGCAGGGACGTTCAGCGATGGCACGGGGAGGGTGAGTATGATGTCCCAGCCACTGGCTCCTGCCGCCGCATCCCCTCCCCCGCTGGTTTCTGCCCTATGACTCGTGTATAAGCCGAGGGGGCATTTTCAGCACAAAAAAAGGTGCTGAAAATCTCGGCTTATACACGAGTATATACGGTAATTGGGAAATATTTTTTAGGGAAGGAGCACCATACTATAGTGCATATTTTACTGTTATGGTTTGCAGGTGCCATGACACATTGGGCGAGCCCCTGAGTTGCCAGAACAGTAGAACCCCCATAAGTGACCACATTTTAAAAGCTATACTTCTCAATGAACTCATCTCGGGTGGGGGCAGTGATCATGTAGACATCACGTGTGTGTCACAAAATTGTATACCTTTTGGGCTGTGAAGAAAAAAATAACTGCATTTTTGCCACCAAAATTGTGATAGCCTGAGATTTTACATTTTCACACAAGAAGTGGGTAAAAATGGCACCATAATTTGTCCCACAATTTCTACTGAACATGGCAATACCCCAAATGTGGCTGTACAGTACTGCTTAGCTACTGTATACGGCGAGACTTTGGGGGGACAGAGCGCTATTTGCCTCCTGGAGCGCAGATTTTCCTAGAATAGTTTGCAGACTCCATATACAGAGCCCCTAATTGCTAGAAAAGCAAAATCCTCCCTCAAGTGACCCCATTTTGGAAATTATACCCCTTTGGTAATATATCTACTGGTGTAGTGACTATTTTGACTCTATGGCCGGAGTCACACTGGCGACAAAATCGGACGACTGCAATGCGATGAAATATCGCATTGCAGTCGGACCTATGTTAATCTATGGAGCAGCTCCCAGTATCCAATTTTTTGTGGTCCGTTTTAAACGTCCGAGTGCAATCGCAGCATGCTGCGATTGTCACCAATTGTGGGTCGACTATCGCCAATGCAAGTCTACGGGAGGGTTGAAAAATCGGATTACAAACGGACTGCACATGTGACTTGCGATTAAATCGCATCAGTGTCCTTTAGTAAAGCCGGCAATTCATCCCCGGCTATACTGTAAAATCACACTGACAGCTTTAATAAAGAATAGAATCAATACATATGCACACATAGAATACATATATATATATGTCATTGTGACATATATATATATACAGTACATATATTTATAGTTCATACACTTCTACATACTGTAATAGCCGCTAATTCAATTGCCGGCTTTTGTGAAATTACAGAACCCGACATGAAATAACACATGGTTTACATACAGTTAACCATGTTATTTCATGTGTTTTGATATATGGTTTTCACAATTACATGAGTGTATGTGTGTGAAATTTCACACATGTAGGGGTTAATTAAAGGTGTAAATTCGTTGAAAAAAAATGTGTGGGCTCCCACTGTATTTTCTCCACCAGACAGACAAAGCAAGCGAGTGGGGGCAAATAATAATAGCCCAGGGAGGGTGCATTTATTTTGTGCCCCCCCTGGCTGCTAACATCTGCCCCCAGCCACCCCAGAAAAGGCAAATCTATAATTAGATTCGCCCTTTCTGGCACTTTGCCCGTCTATTCCCATTGCCCTGTAGTGGTGGCAAATGGGTTAATAATGGGTTAAAGCCACCTTGCAATTGAAAGGTGACTTTAAGCCAGGTTAATAATTGAGAGTTGTCAATTTGACAACTATCAATTAATCCTATTGTATGAAAGGAAAAAAAACACACACATTAATTATTAATCCTTTTAATGAAATAAAGACACAGTTTTGGACCATATTTTATTGCTAAGCTGTAATCCCCTGAATGAATCAGTTCCTCTCTCGGTGACAGGAGAGGAAGTGATTAGTGTGTGAAGCTTAATTAATTGCTTCCCACTTTCACTTCAGGTCAGGTCAGGGTGACCTGACCTGAAGTGAAAGTGGGAAGAAATCAATTAAGCTTCACACATTAATCACTTCCTCTCCTTTCGCCGGGAGAGGAACTTATTCATTCAGGGGGTAACAGCTCAGCAGGCAGCATTAGCTGCCTGCTAGCTATAACCTGTTAACCCTTTCTGATGGATTACAGCGTGGGACCTGACTGTGCATCGGATAGGTAAGAATCATTTTGCTTTTTTTTTTATTTTTATTATAGGAAATGGTTTTAGCAGGAAAATAAAAGATGGTCAAAAACTGTTTGCTTATTTCATTAAAATGATTTTTTATTAAAGTGTGTGTGTTTGATTTTTCCTTCATACAATAGGATTAATAATTGATAGTTGTCTAATTGACAGCTCTCAATTATTAACCTGGCTTAAAGTCACCTTTCAATTGCAAGGTGGCTTTAACCCCTTATTAACCCATTCGCCACCGCTACAGGGCAATGGGAATAGACGGGCAAAGTGCCAGAAAGGGCTAATCTAATAATAGATTTGCCTTTTCTGGGGTGTCTGGGGGCAGATGTTAGTAGCCAGGGGGGGCACAAAATAAATGCACCCTCCCTGGCTTGTTTTGTCTGTCTGGTGGAGAAAATACAGCGGGAGCCCACGCATTTTTTTCCAACGAATTTACACCTTTAATTCACCCCTACATGTCTGCAATTTTGCACACATACACTCATGTAATTGTAAGTTAAAACCATATATCAAACTACATGAAATGACATGGTTAACTGTATGTAAACCATGTGTCATTTCATGTCGGGTCTGTAGTTTCACAAAAGCCGGCAATTGAATTAGCGGCTATTACAGTATGTAGAAGTGTATGAACTATAAATATATGTATATATATATATATATATATATATATGTCACAATGAAATGTATATATATATGTGTGTGTTCTATGTGTATATATCTATTCTTTCTTTTGTGATTTAAATACTATTCATTTGGATCCATTATATGTCGGTTTTGCAAGCCTGCGAGAAAATCTCGCAAGTCGGATGTAAATCGGATGTTACAACTACGGTCAGATGTGACTAAATCGCATCTTTCCAGGAAAATCGGATGCCAGACGGATGACTGTTCATGATATTTTGGTGCGATAATCGACCGACTAAAACGGTCCGATTTTTTGTCGTTGTGTGTGACTCCGGCCTATGGGTGATTTCCAGAAACAAACAGCACTGGATTTTGCCAAGTGAAAATTGCAAACTGCCATTGTAGTGACCAGTGCGTTATGCCCAGCTCATGCTTCTGAAGACATGCACCTTTAAATTAGCCGGGCTCTCATCACTACAGAAATGCCAAACATGGATGCTATATGGGGTGTTATTACACTGTGGGCCTCAGAAGAGAGAGGGACATTTGGATTTGGGAGCGCAGAATTCGCTGAACGAGGAACCATTTAGCTTTTCCAGAGCCTTTGTGCTACCAGTAAAATAAAAGCCCCCTATATTTCCATTGACAGATGATGGACCTGAGTGGGGACTTGCTGTTTTTGTGGATTGAGTTGAAGCTTTTGTTGGAAATATTTTACATAACATTTAGGATCACATTTATCTGGCGCTCTACGCTGAGCACTTACTTTTGGGTTTCCATCTAAATCTCCGAGTGACATGATTCAGATGAAACCCTTAAGGGATCCATTCACTATAATGAGGCAACACTACGTCTGGCCTCTGTTCAGCATTGTCCTTCTTTTCAGAAGTGCACAAAAGTGTGGCTGACAGAACTTTTATGCACACCTAAAAAGACAGAGACCGTCGGATCACAGGTGGCATCCACAGTACCTCCATCTGCCTCATTATAGGGAATCTTCCCCCAGAGGTTCTGTCTGAATTACCTATTTCAGAGATTTACACGGAATCCCCGATGTAAGCGCAGAGCACAGGATAAATGTGAGCCGCGCCTTACTGCGTTTTTTGAGAAGCAGAATGAACAAAACAGCAGGTGAAGACTTGGTTTTATTTATTTTTTACGACGTTCCTCATGCGATATAAGTGATATGGTGACTTTATTCTTTGGGTTGGTGCGATTAAAGAGATACCAGATTTAGATTGGGTTTTTATGTTTGGCTAGTGTCACACACTAAAAACCGCTTTTTATTGCAAAAACTATTTTTTGTATCACCATATTTTGAGTTATAATTTTTTCCATATTTTGGCCAACAATCATGTGAGGGCTTGTTTTTTGCAGAACAAGTTGACGTTTTTATTGTTAGCATTTTCATAAACATGTCAATGTTTGATCTTTTTCTATTTTGGGGTGGGTTTTTTTTTGTTGTTCCACATGTGGTAAAATGGATAAGGCAGTTTTATTCTTTTAGGCCGGAGTCACACACAACCACAAAAAATCGGTCCGTTTTAGACGGTCGACAATCGGATCAAAATAAAAACATCACACATCCTTCTGGCATCCGATTTTCCTTCAAAGATGCGATTTAATCGCATGTGTGTGTACCTTGTAACATCCGATTTTCATCCGACTTGCGAGATTTTCTCGCAGGCTTGCAAAACTGACATATAATGGATCCAAAAGAATAGTATTTAAATGCCAAAAGAAAGAATAGATATATACACATAGAGCACATATATATATAATATATATATATATATATATATATGTCATTGTGACATATATATATATACATATATTTATAATTCTTACACTTCTACATACTGTTATAGCCGCTAATTCAATTGCCGGCTTCAGTGAAATCACAGAAGCCGACATGAAATGATACATTGTTTCCACACATTTAACCATGTAATTTCATGTATTTTTATATATGTTTGAAACCTACAATTACATGAGTATATGTGTGCTAAATTTCAGACATGTAGGGGTTAATTAAAGGTGTAAATTCGTTGAAAAAAAATGCGTGGGCTCCCGCTGTATTTTCTCCACCAGACAGACAAAGCAAAGCGAGTGGGGGCAGATAATAATAGCCTAGGGAGGGTACATTTTTTTTGTGCCCCCCCCTGGCTACTAACATCTGCCCCCAGACACCCCAGAAAGGGCAAATCTATAATTAGATTCGCCCTTTCTGGCACTTTGCCCGTCTATTCCCATTGCCCTGTAGCGGTGGCGAATGGGTTAATCTCACCTTACTGTCACCTTAGTATTGAAAGGTGACCTTAAGGCAGGTTAATAATTGATAGCTGTCAATTAGACAACTATCAATTATTAATCCTATTGTATGAAAGAAAAATCAAACACACACAGTTTAATAAAAAATAAGTTTAATTAAATAATCACACAGTTTTTGACCATATTTTATTTTCCTGCTAAAACCATTTCCTGTAATAAAAATAAAATAAAAAAGCAAAATTATACTTACCAATCCGATGTACAGTCAGGTCCCACGGTGTAATCCATCAGAAAGGGTTAACAGGTTACAGGTCGCAGAGAGCTAATAATGCTGTCTCAGACCTGTATTCCCCTGAATGAATAAGTTCCTCTCCCAGCGAAAGTAGAGGAATAGATTCATGAATGGAGCTTAATTGATTTATTGCCAATTTAACTGTAGTGACCTGACCTAAAGGGAAAGTGGACACAATCAATTAAGCTTCATTCATGAAACACATCCTCTCCTGTCGCCAGGAGAGGAATGTATTCATTCATGAGCTTTGAGCTGAGCATGCAGGATTACTTGCACTGCTTGGCTCAAAGCTAGTTAACCCTTTGTGAAGGATTACAGCGTGGGACGTGACAGATCGGCGGAATAGGTAAGAATAATGTTGTTTTATTTTTTTTTCTTTATTTTAGGAGATCAATGGCTTCGCACGGATTAAGTGTAAAATAAAATATGGTCAAAAAAATGTGTTTTTATTTCATTAAAATTATTTATTCTTAAAGTGTGTGTGTTTTTTTATTTACTTCAATAGGATTAATAATTGATAGTTGTCTAATTGACAGCTATCAATTATTAACCTACCTTAAGGTCACCTTTCAATTGCAAGGTGACAGTAAGGTGAGATTAACCCATTCGCCACCGCTACAGGGCAATGGGAATAGACGGGCAAAGTGCCAGAAAGGGCGAATCTAATTATAGATTTGCCCTTTCTGGGGTGTCTGGGGGCAGATGTTAGTAGCCAGGGGGGGCACAAAAAAAATGTACCCTCCCTAGGCTATTATTATCTGCCCCCACTCGCTTTGCTTTGTCTGTCTGGTGGAGAAAATACAGCGGGAGCCCACGCATTTTTTTTCAACGAAATTACACCTTTAATTAACCCCTACATGTCTGAAATTTTGCACAAATACACTCATGTAATTGTATGTTTCAAACATATATAAAAATACATGAAATTACATGGTTAAATGTGTGGAAACAATGTATCATTTCATGTCGGCTTCTGTGATTTCACAAAACCCGGCAATTGAATTAGCGGCTATTACAGTATGTAGAAGTCTAGGAACTATAAATATATGTATATGTACATGTCACAATGACATGTATATATATATATATATATCTGTGTTCTATGTGTATATATCTATTCTTTCTAGTCTTTATTAAAGCTGTCAGTGTGATTTTACAGTATAGCCGGGGATGAATTGCCGGCTTTTCTAAAGGACACCGATGCGATTTCATCGCAAGTCACACAGTGTGGTCCGTTTGTAATCCGATTTTTCATCGCTCCCATAGACTTGCATTGGCGATTGTCGACCGACAATCGGTGACAATCGCAGCATGCTGCGATTGTACACGGACGTTTAAAACGGACCACAAAAAATCTGATACTGGGAGCTGCTCCATAGATTAACATAGGTCCGACTGCAATGCGATATTTCATCGCATTGCAGTCGTCCGATTTTGTCGCCAGTGTGACTCCGGCCTTATTCTTTGGGTCAGTTCCAGAGGCATCGCAAGGGTTTTGGTCCATGGGGGTGAAACGTCTGAGTGGGCCCCTAACCAGGTAACCTTGATTACAACTGGGGGACGCACCCTAATAGTGGATGTAGGATAACCTCAGCAGATGACCGTGCTGTTACTGAAAATAAACTCTATATAAAGACCAACATTGATATTACCGCCATATGATCCATGGTAGATATCAGTCTTACGGAACATATAAAAGGTTACAGCATAGTTATAGATGGTGACTTATAGAGAACGTTCTTTCTGATGGAATAGTTCACTTTTCACGTCTTTTCCATCTGGCCCAGACCGACATGACAACTTCCTCCAGTCAGAACTCGGCTGCTGAGATTACAACAAAGACATATTTTCAAGTCTCATATTTTCAGCACCATCACCATCTATTCCAAACCTGCACAAACTCCTGATCCTGCCGATACCGATGAACCGCTGCTGCTGTATGTGTCCTTATCAGGGTCGGACTGGCACACTGGACAACCGGAGGATTCTCCTGTGGGCCCAGGCACTGACACCTGCTGGCATACAGGGCTGGCAGCTGCCTAGGACCCCCCGCTGCTCCAGGGGCCCCCAGCCACACAGCTGCTATGGGGCCGTGAGTCAGGCGGGCCCGCCCAGTGACAGCAGCCTGTCCCCGCTGCATGGGTGTGGAGAGGAGTGAATATTCATTTCACTTTAATAGCGGGCAGTGTTAGCCGCAGGCTGCAGCTAATACTGCCCGCTATCAGGGCCAACAGAACAGGGCCCTCACTCCACCAGGGGACCCCAGCCCACGCGGCCGCTATGTGGCCTGTAACATACCTCCCAGGGGGCGTGGCCTGGCAGCATGTGAAGAGGAAGCGTGTCTGCAGAGCTCCCACATGCACTAGCTAATTACCGCTGTTAAAACCCCACAGCACAGCTGGTATTTATCTAAGGAGAAGCCCTGGGGACCGGTGGAGGTCGTGAACTACAGCAGGGGCATTTCAGCTGTAAATCATGCCGAAAAGAGGCCAAGGAAGGATCGCAGGGAAGATGACCGTGTGCTCCCAATATGGCGCTGCTGTATCAACACGTGTCCTGGCAGATGCAGAAGCCGACAGCACAGCCAGAAACAGGGAAGTAGCGGTCCGTCTGCAGAGATTTGCCAGAGTGGAGGCATTAGAAGAGGCTGGAAAAGACTCAGACGCTGGAGGAGAAGGTATAGAGCGGGGGATGAATGGAGAGGGGGAGGAGGTGACGGAGAACGCTGGAGGACAGTTGAATCAGGAAGCTCTGACTAGCTGGGGAGAAATGGTGGTGCAAAATAAGAAGCAGCTTGCAGAGCTGGAGTCGCAGGTCTCTGCTGAGCCCACTATAAAGGATGTGTTGGTAGCGGTTATGCAGTGTGGATCAGCTCTTACTAATGTGCTCACTCAGTTGGGCTTTCTACAGGAGTCAATGCAGAATGTAGAACATGATCTTCATGCAATTAGGGGCAGAACTGGGCAGTTAGAAAAAAGAGTTGGTGCGGTTGAGAGTACAGTCTCTGCCTCTATGCAATCTAATAAAGAGCTAGAAAAAGATCTTGCTGCAATATGGAATAAAACGGACGATTTGGAAAACAGGTCCAGGCGTAATAATGTTCGTGTCGTTGGCATCCCGGAACGATGCGAGGGCAAAAACCCTACTACTTTTATTGAAGCCTGGATTAAAGAAAAAGTCTCATAATTTGACTCATTTATATGCAGTGGAACGTGCTCATAGGGTCCCGGCTCGTCCCCCTCCCCCTGGCCGTCCACCACGACCCATTCTGGCTAAACTATTGCACTACAGAGACAGAGACAGTATTCTTCGATTTTCAATAGAACACGCTGATCTAACCATAGATGGGTCTAAAGTCTCATTCTATCCGGATTTTTCACCAAAAGTGCAAAAAATGAGAGCTCAATTTGTGGATGTTAAAAGATGACTGAGAGCCCTTGACCTCAAATATTCTATAATTTTGCCGGCCAAGCTGCGGGTTGAAGCTGAAAATAAATCTAATTTTTTCCTGGACGCTACTGAGGCTGCTGAGGCTGCTGAATGGTTGGATCTAAACGAACAACATCTGAGAAAGGAGATGGAAGAGTGTGGTGAAGAAACGTGAATCTTTTGGACATTCTGGATGCTCAGAACTGTTCCTGTCTATAGATAATTGTTTATGTGCTGTGGGGTATTATCCTGGAATATGTGGGGGCGAGTTGGGAACTAAAGCGCCCAGTATTTGGTTTTAACCCCTTACTGCCATCGGACGTACTATCCCGTCCATGGTACCTGGGCCCGTATGACCATGGACGGGATAGTACGTCTCGTGCGATCGGACGCGCTCCCAGGGGGAGCGCAGCCGATCGCGGCCGGGTGTCAGCTGATTATCACAGCTGACACCCATGACTGTGTGTCAGGAGCGGTCACGGACCGCTCCCGGTACATTAACCCCTTGCACACCGCGATCAAACATGATCGCGGTGTACTGGGGGCACAGGGGAGGATCGCGCAGGGTGGGGGCTCCCTGCGCGCCCCCCTGAGACCCTCAGAGCAGCGCGATGTGATCGCGCTGTTCTGAGGGCTTCCTCCCTCCCAGGACCCGGATCCAAGATCGCGCCGGGGTCCTGGAGGGAGGCGGCTTCCTCAGTGCCTGCTGAGAGCAGGCGCTGAGGAAGCGTCCTGCACTGCCTGAGAGATCGCTGGTGTGACAGAGTGCTGTGCACACTGTCACACCAGCGATCTGACAAAATACAGTGATGTCCCACCCTGGGACAAAGTAAAAAAGTTAAAAAAATAAAAATAAACATGTTTAAAAAAAAAATCCAAAATAAATAAAAAAAAAAAAAAAATATTCCCCAATAAATTCACTTCTTCCTGTAAATAAAATAAACAAAGCAATAAAAGTACACATATTTGGTATCGCCGCGTCCGTAATGACCCCCCCTATAAAATTGTCCCACTAGTTAACCCCTTTAGTGAACCCCTTAAAAAAAAAAAAAAAAAAAACGAAGCAAAAAATCAATGCTTTATCATCATACCGCCGAACAAAAAGTGGAATAACACGCGATCAAAAAGACCGATATAAAAAACATGGTACCGCTGAAAACGTAATCTTGTCCCGCAAAAAACGAGCCGTCATACAGCATCATCAGCGAAAAAATAAAAAAGTTATAGCTCGCAGAAAAAAGCGATGCAAAAATAATAATTTTTTATATAAAATTGTTTTTATTCTATAAAAGCGCCAAAACATAAAAAAATGATATAAATGAGGTATCGCCATAATCGTACTGACCCGAAGAATAAAACTGCTTTATCAATTTTACCACACGCGGAACGGTATAAACGCCTCCCCAAAATAAATTCATGAATTGCTGATTTTTGTTCATTCTAACCTCCCAAAAATCGAAATAAAAAGCGATCAAAAAACGTCACGTGCTCAAAAATGGTACCAATAAAAACGTCAACTCGTCCCGCAAAAAATAAGACCTCACATGACTCTGTGGGCCAAAATATGCAAAAATTATAGCTCTCAAAATGTGATGATGCAAAAACTATTTTTGCAATAAAAAGCGTCTTTTAGCGTGACAGCTGCCAATCATAAAAACCCGCTATAAATAGTAAATCAAACCCCCCTTTATCACCACCTTAGTAAGGTAAAAATAATAAAATTAAAAAAAAGTATTTATTTCCATTTTCCCATTAGGGTTAGGGTTAGGGTTGCGGCTAAAGTTAGGGTTAGGGTTGGCGCTAAAGTTAGGATTAGGGTTAGGGTTGGGATTAGGGGTGTGTTAGGATTAGGTTTGTGGTTAGGGTTGGGACTAGGGTTAGGGGTGTGTTGGGGTTAGGGTTGGAGTTAGAATTGGGGGGTTTCCGCTGTTTAGGCACATCAGGGGCTCTCCAAATGTGACATGGCGTCTGATCTCAATTCCAGCCAATTCTGCGTTGAAAAAGTCAAACGGTGCTCCTTCACTTCTCAGCTCTGCCATGCGTCCAAACAGTAGTTTATCCCCACATATGGGTATCGGCGTACTCTGGACCCCAAGAGTTATTGTGCAATTTGTCCTATTTCTTCTGTTACCCTTGGGAAAATAAAAAACTGGGGGCGAAAATATCATTTTTGTACAAAAAAAATTATTTTTTTGTTTTTACGGCTGTACATTATAAACTTCTGTGAAGCACTTGGGGCTTCATAGTGCTCACCACACATCTAGATAAGTTCCTTGTGGGGTCTATTTTCCAAAATGGGGTCACTTGTTGGGGATTTCCACTGTTTAGGCGCATCAGGGGCTCTCCAAATGCGACATGACGCCCCCAGACCATTCCATCAAAGTCTGCAATCCAAAACATCACTACTTCCCTTCCGAGCCCCAACGTGTACCCATACAGTAGTTTTCTCCCACATATTGGATATCAGCGTACTCAGGACAAATTGGACAACAACTTTTGGGGTCCAATTTCTCCTGTTACCCTTGTAAAAATAAAATATTGGGGCAAAAAAATCATTTTTGCAAAAAAAAAAAAGATTTTTTATTTTTACGGCTGTGCGTTATAAACTTCTGTGAAGCACTTCGGGGTTCAAAGTGCTCACCACACATCTAGACAAGTTCCTTGTGGGGTCTATTTTCCAAAATGGGGTCACTTGTTGGGGGTTTCCACTGTTTAGGCGCATCAGGGGCTCTCCAAATGCGACATGACGCCCCCAGACCATTCCATCAAAGTCTGCAATCCAAAACGTCACTACTTCCCTTCCGAGCCCTGACGTGCGCCCATACAGTAGTTTTCTCCCACATATTGGGTATCAGCGTACTCAGGACAAATTGGACAACAACTTTTGGGGTCCAATTTCTCCTGTTACCCTTGTGAAAATAAAATATTGGGGGCGAAAAAATCATTTTTGTAAAAAAAAAAAAGATTTTTTATTTTTACGGCTGTACGTTATAAACTTCTGTGAAGCACTTCGGGGTTCAAAGTGCTCACCACACATCTAGATAAGTTCCTTGTGGGTCTATTTGCCAAAATGGGGTCACTTGTGGAGGGTTTCCACTGTATAGGTGCATCAGGGGCTCTCCAAATGTGACATGACGCCCCCAGACCATTCCATCAAAGTCTGCAATCCAAAACGTCACTACTTCCCTTCCGAGCCCTGACGTGCGCCCATACAGTAGTTTTCTCCCACATATTGGGTATCAGCGTACTCAGGACAAATTGGACAACAACTTTTGGGGTCCAATTTCTTCTGTTACCCTTGTGAAAATAAAATATTAGGGGCGAAAAAATCATTTTTGTAAAAAAAAAAAGGATTTTTTATTTTACGGCTGTACGTTATAAACTTTAGTGAAACACCTGGGGGTTAAAAGTTCTCACCACACATCTAGATAAGTTCCTTGAGGGGTCTAGTTTCCAAAATGGTGTCATTTATGGGGGTTTCCACTGTTTAGGCAGATCAGGAGCTCTCCAAACACGACATGGCGTCCAGCCAATTCTGCGTTGAAAAAGTCAGACGGCGCTCCTTCCCTTCCAAACTCTGCCATGCACCCAAACAGTGGTTTACCCCACATATGGGGTATCAGCGCACTCAGGACAAATTGCACAATAACTTTTGGAGTCTTGTTACCCTTGGAAAAATAAAAATTGGGGTGAAAAGATCATTTTTGTGGAAAAAATATGATTTTTAAATTTTACGGCTCTACATTATAAACTTGTGTGAAGCACTTGGGGGTTCAAATTGCTCACCAAAGATCTAGAAAAGTTCCTTAGGGGGTCTAGTTTCCCAAATGGGGTCATTTGTGGGGGTTTCCACTGTTTAGGCACATCAGGGGCTCTCCAAATGCAACATGGCATCCAATCTCAATTCCAGCCAATTTTGGTTGGAAAAAGTCAAATGGTGCTCCTTCCATTCCGAGCTCTGCCGTGAGCCCAAACAGTGGTTCCCCCCCACATATGGGGTATCAGCGTACTCAGGACAAATTGGACAACAACTTACGTGGTCCAATTTCTCCTGTTACCCTTGGGAAAATAAAAAATTAGTGACTAAAAGATAATTTTTGTGGGAAAAAAATAGGATTTTTTATTTTCATGCCCGGGCATTATAAACTTGTGTGAAGCACTTGGGGGTTCAAAGTGCTCACCAAAGATCTAGATAAGTTCCTTAGGGGGTCTAGTTTCCAAAATGGGGTCACTTGTGGGGGTTTCCACTATTTAGGCTCATCTGGGGCACTGCAAACGGAACATGACCCCCATCAACGTCTGCATTCCAAAACGTTACTACTTCCTTTCCAAGCCCTGCCGTGCACCCAAACATTTTCCCCCCCCCCACATATGGGGTATCAGCATACTCAGGACAAATTGCACAACAACTTTTGGGGTCCAATTTCCTTGGGAAAATTCAAAAATTTGGGACTAAAAAATCATTTTTGTGGAAAATTGTTTTTTTTTTTTTCACACCCAGGCATTATAAGCTTTTGTGAAACACTTGGGGGTTTAAAGTGCTCACAACAGATCTAGATAAGTACCTTAGGGGTCTAGTTTCCAAAATGGTGTCACTTGTGGGGGTTTCCACTGTTTAGGCGCATCAGGGGCTCTCCAAACACGACATGGCGTCCAATCTCAATTCCAGCCAATTTTAGTTTGAAAAAGTCAAACGGCGCTCCTTCCCTTACGAGCTCTGCCGTGTGCCCAAACAGTGGTTTTCCCCCACATATTGGGTATTGGCGTACTCAGGAGAAATTGCATAACAACCTTATCTGTCAATTTTCTCCTTTTACCCTTGTCAAAATAAAAAAAAAGTTTGTAAAAGATCATTTTTGTGGCTAAAAAGTTAAATATTCATTTTTTCCTTCCACGTTGCTTTAGTTCCTGTGAAGCACCTGAAGGGTTAATAATCTTCTTGAATGTGGTTTTGAGTACCTTGAGGGTGTGCAGTTTTTAGAATGGTGTCACTTTTGGTATTTTCTGCCATATAGACCCCTCAAAGTGACTTCAAATGAGAGGTGGTCCCTAAAAAAAATGGCTTTGTAAATTTTGTTGTAAAAATGAGAAATCGCTGGTCAACTTTTAACCCTTATAACTTCCTAACAAAAAAAATTTTGGTTCCAAAATTGTGCTGATGTAAAGTAGACATGTGGGAAATGTTATTTCTTAACTATTTTATGTGATATATTTCTCTGTTTTAAGGGAATAAAAATTCAAAGTTTGAAAATTGCAAAATTTTAAAAATTTTCGCCATATTTGCGTTTTTTTTCAAAAATAAACGCAAGTTATATCGAAGAAATTTTACTTCTAACGTGAAGTACAATATGTCACGAGAAAACAGTCTCAGAATCGCGAAGATCCGTTGAAGCGTTCCAGAGTAATAACCTCATAAAGAGACAGTGGTCAGAATTGTAAAAATTGGCCCGGTCATTAACGTGCAAACCACCCTTGGGGGTGAAGGGGTTAAACATTTTAAAGGGAACAACAACATTGTTCTACTTTGGGATGGGCCTGATACAGTTGAGAGTTATGTTGGAATGTGTTATTGGGGAGATGGGAAGGAAAGGGGGGGGTGTTTGGTCCTCTGTAAGGTGCATGTACGTCCAAAGGTATCTAGCTGCGATTAATTGGATAATGTCATTTATGCCTAAAAATATCAAATATGCGGGATGTTACAATTCTTAGCTGGAATATTAGGGGGTTGAAATCCCCAGTAAAAAGACAGGCGATTTTTTCTTTTATTATTGATTGTAAACCTACTGTAATTTGCTTGCGAGAGACACACCTCACACGTGAAACGCTTGACATTCTGGATAAAAGATGGATATTAGCGGGATATCACTCCACATATTCCCAGTATTCTAGAGGGGTCAGCATATTAATTAACCGGGGTGCTCAATATGTATGTAAAAGGGTGGTGGTAGATGAGGAGGGGAGATTTGTTCTTTTATATTGTACGTTGTCTGCAGTTACGATGGTACTAATATCTATATATATTCCTCCGCCATATAGTAGCAAAGTCATATATAAAATCCTAACTACAGTATTTTGAGAGATTTTCCAGGTTTCCCATACTTAGTGGTAGGCGATTTTAATAATATTTTAGATGTCCACTGGGATAGAGGTAGTCGTGCACCTATAAAACCAGAGGGTAACTGTACACCATTTGGAGTGCTCCTGCGTGAATTAGCCTTAACCGATTTGTGGAGATGTAGACATCCTGGGGTATATCAGTACTCATGTTACTCCTCTACCTTTTCCTCCATGTCTCGTATTGATTTAGCTTTGGGGGATGGCCTCATACTGGGGAAAATTAAAAAAGTTGAATATTTGTCAAGGACGGTGTCTGACCACTCGCCCCTGTTGGTAGTGATTAAAGGAGAAAATAATAGGTTGAGGGATAGGCCTCTTTGG
This sequence comes from Oophaga sylvatica, assembly GCA_033576555.1. Classification (NCBI taxonomy): domain Eukaryota; kingdom Metazoa; phylum Chordata; class Amphibia; order Anura; family Dendrobatidae; genus Oophaga; species Oophaga sylvatica. The sequence continues at coordinate 332,912,376 of JARQOD010000002.1, read as the reverse complement.
CGTTTAAATCCGTTCTGGTTGCAACTAGTGGATAAAAATGATTCATTTATCTCTGAACTGCAGGAATTCCTTAGGTTTAATGAGAATTCGGCTTCTAGTCCGGTGGTTTGGGAGTCTTTAAAGGCATATTTGCGTGGTATGTTTATACGGGAGATTTCAAAGACTAAATCTAGATCTGGGATGAAATCTAAACTTTTGCTCCAGGAACTGGCAGATGCACAGCAGGCTTTCTCAATGTAGGTCACTCCCAATACACAGCAGAGATTGAAGGATGCTCAAGCTCAAGTGACTAAATTGTCTCTGAAAGTGGCAGCGCAGAAACGCATGTTTCAATCGATTAAATTTTTTGAAAATGCAGAAAGTGTGGGGCATTTACTCTCAGTTATAACGTCAGCACAGAAGGGATCCTCGTTTATACATGGGCTTAGTAATGAGAATGGGATAATTGTTACTGATGCGCCGGGAGTCTTGGGAGTTTTGGAAGTCTTTTTTACTAACCTATATTCTTCTCATTCTGGGGCTTCTGCACAGGATCTGGAAGATTTCTTAGAGTCAGCCAGGATCCCACGACTCTCTGATGCAGACAGGAATCTTCTGGACGAACCCTTGGGTCTGGATGAACTAGAAGAGGCCTTGAGCACTATGTCTGGTGGCAAGGCACCAGGGGTAGATGGCTTACCAGTAGAAGTATATAAAAAATATCAGTCGGTACTACTAGCGCTGCTGCTGACTACACTTAATGATAGTTGTGATCTTGGGTCCCTTCCGCCATCAATGCGGGAAGCCATCATTACGGTGTTGCCAAAAAAGACAAAGATCCTACTATCCCGGCTTCATACAGGCCTATTTCTCTTCTGACAGTAGACATAAAATTGTTAGCAAAAATACTGGCCACTCGCCTTTCAAGGGTAGTGGAATCTTTAATACACCCGGATCAGACGGGATTTATGCCTCGTAAGTCAACGGCTGTAAATCTTTGAAGACTATATCTCAATATGCAAGTAGGGGCGGATAATGCGGGGAGGAGGGTGTTGTGTTTTGGTAGCTGAGGAGAAAAAGCAAATACGGCAATACACCAGAGAGGCTGGAACCTATTGAATTGCAGTAACCTGAACTAACCACACAACTAGAGGTAGCCGTGGAGCGTTCCTATGTTGATCCTAGACGCCTTGTCACAGCCTGAGAGATAACTACACCTAAAAGCAGAAAGATGAAAGCTATCTGCCCCAGAGCAGATCCCCAAAGAAAATAGGAAGCCCCCAAACATGTAATGGCGGTTAGACAAGAAGAAGCACGGACACAGACAGAAAATAGAATGAGCAAATGCTGGGGCCCAATCTGTCTAGACAGAAAAGTACAGGAAAGGATACTCACTGCAATCCAAAAAAAACCCTAAAAAATACCAACTCTTCTGATTGCTAAAACACCTGAGATCACACGATCTCTACCACCTAAATCAGATCTCTGGTGTAACAAAACTAAGCCGCAGCCACTGAAAAAACAGGAAAAAGCAAATGAACAAATAACAGTGGCTTCAGATAAACTGAGAGGAGCACAAGCCCCCGGAGGGGACCTGGCTGACTTCCACAGAAGTGCAGGGAACTGTTATGTTTCGGTAGCTGAGGAGTGCAGGTAAAAAAGGCAATACACCAGAGCAGTTGGAATCTATGGGATTGCAGTACCCTGACTAACCACCACAACTAGAGGCAGCCGTGGAGCGTTCCTATGTTGGTCCTAGACGCCTCGTCACAGCCTGAGAAACTAACTACACCTAAAGATAGAAATAGGAAAGCTATCTGCCCCGGAGCAGAACCCCAAAGATAAAAGAAAGCCCCCAAACATGTAATGGCGGTTAGACAAGAGGAAATACTGACACAGAAAGAAAATAGAATGAGCAAACGCTGGGGCCCAAACTATCTAAATAGAAAAGGACAGGAAGGGTACTTACTGCAATCCCAGAAAACCCTGAAAAACACCAACTCTACTAATTTCAAAATCACCTGAGATCACACGACCTCTACCACCTAAATTAGCTCTCTGGTGTAACAAAATCAAAACAGCAGCCACTGAAAAAACTGGAAAAAGCAAAAGAACAAAACTCAGTGGCTGAACTAAACTGAGAAGGCAGAAGCCCCCGGAGGGGACCCAGAAGGCCCCCAAAGAAGTGCAGGACAAAATGCAAAAATATAGCAACAACACAAAAGAAGAAAAATTCTTATCTGGTAGCAGGAGATGCAGACACGACACAGCAGGCTACAAGGGAAACTGGAATGAAGGATTCAGACCAGAACAATTGATCACCGGCAACCCTGATGGGAAAATGACTCCCTTATATAAGACCAGTCAGTAACACCTGATTCCCAGTCCTCACAATCTTCACTAGTACCGCTTGTAACCACCAGAGGGAGCCTCTGCTCAGAACTCATCTCAAACCCATTCACAACAGTACCCCCCCCATGAGGAGGGGTCACCGAACCCTCATTTGAGCAACCAGGTCGGTCAGGATGAGTTCTATGATACGCACGGATAAGTCTCCTAGCATGGATGTCCGAAGCAAACACCCAAGAATTGTCTTCCTGACCATAACCTCTCCATTTAACCAAATACTGGAGTCTTCGTCTAGAAAAACGAGAATCCAATATTTTCTCAACCACATACTCCAGATTGCCCTCAACCAAAACAGGGTCAGGAGGCACAGTAGCAGGAACCACTGGCTCAACAAACCTCTTCAACAAGGACTTGTGGAACACGTTATGGATCTTAAATGTCCCTGGAAGAAGCAAACGAAAAGAAACAGGATTAATAATCTCCATGATCTTATAAGGTCCAATGAACCTAGGCTTAAATTTAGGAGATGCTACTCTCATAGGAATATTCTTTGGGACAACCAGACCAAGTCCCCCACTTTAAACCGAGGACCATCAGTCCTATGCCGGTTAGCAAACCGCTGGGCCTTCTCCTGAGAGAGGGACAACCTCTCCACTACCTGGTCCCAAATCTGTTGCATACGCTCAACAACAGAGTCAACACCTGGACAGACAGAAGCTTCCGTCTGTCCTGAAGAAAATCGAGGGTGAAAACCAGAATTACAGAAAAACGGAGACATCAAAGTGGCAGAGCTAGCCCTATTATTAAGAGCAAACTCAGCCAAAGGCAAAAAAGAGACCCAGTCATCCTGATCAGCAGACACAAAGCATCTTAGATAAGTCTCTAATGTCTGGTTTGTTCTCTCAGTTTGACCATTGGTCTGAGGATGAAATGCCGAGGAGAAAGACAATTGAACACCCAGTTTAGAACAAAAAGTCCTCCAAAATCTGGAAACAAACTGGACTCCTCTGTCAGACACAATGTTCTCAGGAATGCCGTGTAAACGAACCACGTGCTGAAGAAACAACGGCACCAATTCAGAGGAGGAAGGCAACTTAGGTAATAGCACAAGATGTATCATTTTGGAAAACCTATCACAAATTACCCAGATGGTGGTCATTCTCTGAGAAACAGGAAGATCGGAAATGAAATCCATAGAGATATGGGTCCATGGTCTCTTGGGCACAGGCAATGGCATCAACAAACCACTAGAGCGAGAGCAAGGCTTGGAGCGAGAGCAAGTCCCGCAGGACTGCACAAATTCCCTGACATCGCAAGACAAGGTAGGCCACCAAAAGGACCGACTAACCAAGTCTCTGGTACCAAAAATTCCGGGATGCCCAGCCAATGCGGAACAATGAATCTCAGACATCACACTCTTTTTCCATTGGTCCGGGACAAACAATTTTCCAACAGGGCAGCGCTCGGCCTATCCTCCTGACACCCCTCCAGAGCAAGTCTCAAATTGGGCGAGATGGCGGAAAGAACTACACCCTCTTTCAAAATAACAGAAGGATCAGATAACTCAGGAGAGTCCGCAAGGAAACTCCTCGAGAGGGCATCCGCCTTAACATTCTTAGTGCCAGGAAGAAAGGAAACCACAAAATTAAAACGTGTGAAAAACAAGGCCCACCTGGCCTGTCTAGGATTGAGTCGCTTGGCAGATTCCAGATAGACCAGATTCTTATGGTCCGTAAGGACCACCACCTGATGTTTGGCTCCCTCCAGCCAATGTCTCCACTCTTCAAAAGCCCACTTCATGGCCAATAACTCCCGATTACCCACGTCATAATTACGTTCAGTAGGAGAAAATTTTCGAGAGAAAAAGGCACAAGGGTTACTTTTAGAGGTCTCTGGATCTTTTTGGGACAAAACGGCACCTGCCCCAATTTCAGAGGCATCAACCTCCACCTGAAATGGCAGAGAAACATCAGGCTGCCGTAGAACAGGAGCAGAAGTGAATCTCTGCTTAAGTTCCTGAAATGCAGAGACTGCCTCAGGAGGCCAATTCACCACATCAGAACCCTTTCTGGTCAAATCAGTTAATGGTTTAACAATAACCGAGAAATTACCAATAAATTTACGATAAAAATTGGCAAAACCCAAAAATCTCTGAAGAGCCTTTAATGAAGTAGGTTGGACCCAATCACAGATAGCCTGAACCTTGACCGGGTCCATTTCAATAACAGATGGGACAAAATGAATCCCAGAAATGAGATCTTCTGTACGCCAAAAAGACACTTTGATCCCTTCACATACAGAGCATTATCCCTCAAAATCTGGAACACAGTCCGAACATGTTTCACATGAGAGTCCCAGTCATTAGAAAAAATCAAGATATCATCCAAATAAACAATCAGAAATTTGTCCACAAAATCCCTGAAAATGTCATTCATGAAGGACTGGAAGACGGAAGGGGCATTAGTGAGCCCAAAGGGCATCACTAGGTACTCAAAATGCCCTTCAGGGTATTGAATGCCATCTTCCATTCATCCCCGTGCTTAATGCGAATAAGGTTATACGCCCCCCTGAGGTCAAGCTTGGTAAACCAAGTAGCGTTTTTCACCCTGGAAAACAGGTCAGAAATCAAGGGTAACGGGTATTGATATTTCACAGTAATATTGTTCAAGAGACGATAATCAATACACGCCTTAATGAACCATCTTTTTTGGCCACAAAGAAAAAACCGGCACCTAAGGGTGAAGAGGATGGTTTGATATGACCCTTCTCCAATGATTCCTTGATATAAGACCGCATAGCGTCATGTTCAGGTACAGACAAGTTAAAAAGGCGACCTTTAGGGAATTTACTACCCGGCACTAATTCAATAGCGCAGTCATAGCTCCTATGGGGAGGTAAGGATGCAGATTTACTTTCGCTAAACACATCAGAAAAATCAAACAAAAAGTCAGGAACATCCTGAGCTTGGGGGGAGGCAGAAAAAACAGGAGTGTTGGTATTAACACATTGGCAGCCCCAACTGGTTACAGACACAGATTTCCAATCCAAAACAGGATTATGAGACTGTAACCAAGGGAAACCCAGCACGATAATGTCATGCAGATTATATAGAACCAAAAATTTGCAGCACTCCTGGTGATCAGGTTCAACCCTCATTATCACCTGAGTAGAAAACTGGGGTTTATTCTCAGCCAAAGGGGTAGAATCGATCCCCAGTAGGGGAATAGACTTCTGTAGGGGTATCAAGGGAAACCCACAACGTTTAGCAAAATCATAATCCATCAGGTTAATAGCTGCTCCAGAATCAACGAAAGCCTGAGCAGAAAATGAGGACAGAGAGCATATCAGAGTGACAGTTAATAAAAACTTAGTCTGAACACTACCCAAGACAACTGAGCGTGCAAAACGTCTTCCCCGCTTAGGGCAGACTGAAATAGCATGAGAGGCATCACCACAGTAGAAACATAACCTATTGCGCTTTCGAAACTCATGACGCTGTGCCCCAGACACCACTCCATCACACTGCATGGGCTCAGAAGCTGGCTCACAAGGCAACACCACTCCACGCATACTTCTCCGCTCACGCAAACGTCTGTCAATTTGAATCGCTAATGACATAGAATCATTGAGACCAGAGGGACAGGGAATCCCACCATAACATCCTTTACATTATCTGACAGACCCTTCCGGAAAAGGGCCGCCAAAGCGTCGTCATTCCATTTGGTCAGGACTGCCCACCTACGGAATCTCTGACAGTATAACTCAGCGTCATCAAGCCCCTGATTTAATGCTAACAAGGCTTTTTCAGCTTGATCAGTGACATTAGGCTCATCGTACAATAACCCCAAAGCCTGAAAAAACGCATCAACATCACTCAAAACAGGATCCCCAGGTATCAGGGAAAAAGCCCAATCCTGAGGATCGCCGCGCAGGAGAGAGATGATAATTTGAACCTGCTGCGCTGCGTTTCCTGAGGACTTAGATTTTAAGGCAAAAAACAATTTACAATTATTTTTGAAATTCTGAAACTTAGCTCGATCCCCTAAAAACAAATCTGGCATGGGGATCCTAGGTTCCACAACAGGCAACCCAGCAAGATAGATAGCAATACTCCGAACCTCAGTGGCAAGCTGATCCACACGGCCAGACAACTGTGCAAACTCCATTGGGAGAAAAGATCCTCCCCAGCACCCAGAGATACAGAGGGAAAAAAAAAAAAATGCAACAAACAGAAAAATATCTCTGACAACTCTGACAACCTTTTTTCTATCACAATATTTTTTCCCTTCTGTGAGTACCATACAATTTTCAATTTTTAGGCCGGTGATACTGTTATGTTTCGGTAGCTGAGGAGTGCAGGTAAAAAAGGCAATACACCAGAGCAGTTGGAATCTATGGGATTGCAGTACCCTGACTAACCACCACAACTAGAGGCAGCCGTGGAGCGTTCCTATGTTGGTCCTAGACGCCTCGTCACAGCCTGAGAAACTAACTACACCTAAAGATAGAAATAGGAAAGCTATCTGCCCCGGAGCAGAACCCCAAAGATAAAAGAAAGCCCCCAAACATGTAATGGCGGTTAGACAAGAGGAAATACTGACACAGAAAGAAAATAGAATGAGCAAACGCTGGGGCCCAAACTATCTAAATAGAAAAGGACAGGAAGGGTACTTACTGCAATCCCAGAAAACCCTGAAAAACACCAACTCTACTAATTTCAAAATCACCTGAGATCACACGACCTCTACCACCTAAATTAGCTCTCTGGTGTAACAAAATCAAAACAGCAGCCACTGAAAAAACTGGAAAAAGCAAAAGAACAAAACTCAGTGGCTGAACTAAACTGAGAAGGCAGAAGCCCCCGGAGGGGACCCAGAAGGCCCCCAAAGAAGTGCAGGACAAAATGCAAAAATATAGCAACAACACAAAAGAAGAAAAATTCTTATCTGGTAGCAGGAGATGCAGACACGACACAGCAGGCTACAAGGGAAACTGGAATGAAGGATTCAGACCAGAACAATTGATCACCGGCAACCCTGATGGGAAAATGACTCCCTTATATAAGACCAGTCAGTAACACCTGATTCCCAGTCCTCACAATCTTCACTAGTACCGCTTGTAACCACCAGAGGGAGCCTCTGCTCAGAACTCATCTCAAACCCATTCACAACAGGGAACTATGCAAAAAGCAAGCACAAAAATAAAAGCAGAAAATATCTTATCTGATAGCAGAAGATGCAGGCAAGACTCAGCAAACTTCCAAATGAACCAGGAACCACAATTGAGACAAGAACAATTGATCACCGGCAACCATCATGGGAGGGAACCTCCCTTATATCAGACCAGTCCGTGAACCCAGATTGCCACTCCTCGCCTCTGCTCAGAAACCATCTCTAGCACATTCATAACAGGATGGCAGTTCTGACTCTTGATGTTGCCAAGGCAATTGATAGCGTGAAATGGAACTATCTTTTCGCCACTCTTAAATGCATGAGTTTTGGTCCAAGTTTCATTGGATGGATTAAGCTCCTGTACTCTGCGCCACTGGCGCGAGTGCGGGCAAATGGATTGTTGTCTGGGCCATTTCCTCTTCACAGGGGTACAAGGCAGGGCTGCCCTCTATCTCCGCTGCTCTTTGCCTTGGCGGTGGAACCTTTGGCTTCAAGGATAAGATTGAATCCGGAGATTGAAGGATTTAGGTATGGGGCGCTGGAGGAGAAAGTGGCACTTTATGCAGACGATATCCTTATGTTTTTGGCAGACCCTGACAGATCACTGAATAGTGCAATGTCACTTCTTACTTTGTTTGGAGCTGTCTCTGGTCTAGTTATAAATTGGGAAAAGTCTGCTATCCTTCCTATAGATCCAACTGTGGTTAGAGTTCCACAGGTGCCAGTAGTGTCGTGCTTTAAATACTTGAGTATTAATGTATCTAATAACATAATGGAATATGAGCGTTTGAACCTTTCACCACTTGTAGCTAAAATCAAACAAAAGATTAAGGCATGGGCTAAGTTACATCTGTCAGTTGTGGGAAGAGTGAATTTGTTGAAAATGGTGATTATGCCGCAACTTTTGTATGTTCTTCATAACTCCCCGGTATGGTTACCACAAAACAAATTCTTTACCATTAATGCTCTATTTAGAGAGCTTATCTGGCTAAAAAAGGGTGCGAGGATTAAGTTAGAACACTTAAGGTACTGCCACACTAAACAATCCCGCTAGCGATCATGATAACGACGCATACTAATGAGATCGCTAGCGGGATTGTTTCTATATCGCTAAGTGCGGCCACATTTAGCGATATAGTTAACGACGCTATCGCCGTTAGCGATCTTCTTAACGACTTTAGCGGTACAAAATTACCGCTAAATCGCTAAGAAAAGGTGCCACACTAGCGATATATACTTACCCAGCGGGAGCGCCGACGAGAAAATAGGGTCCGGAGCGATTCCAGCGACGAGCGAGATCACAGCAGGAAGCTCGTCGCTGGAAGCTGCCGCACTGAACAATATCGCTAACGGGATCGCTAAATAGTGACGTTTTTTAGCGATCCCGTTAGCGATATTGTTTAGTGTGGCATACCCTTTACAAAGGGGGAAGGAGGAAGGTGGGCTGGCATTGCCTAACCCTTGGTTATATTTTTTGTCTGCTCAGTGTCAGCATTTGGCTGTGGGATCTGAAAGGATGGAGGGAGGCCGAGAGATTCATCAATTCTTGGGGGTCGGGGACCCTTACTATCTAAACTGGAAGCAAACAAATTCAGGCCCTGGATAACTAAGCTCCCGACAATAATGCTGATGGTTAAGGTGTGGGGAAAAATTAAAAGTTTAAGAGGAATTACTGAGTTCACAAAGTATGCTCCTATATGGGATAATCCGTATTTGCCACAATTGAGGACATTGAAGGGGTTCGCGCAGTGGAGACGTTTGGGTATCTGGTGGCTGTCACAGCTGATAGAAGGGGGGGTCTTTAAGTCATTTGATGATCTACGAAAAGATTTCCCACTTCCAAATGCTGCATTTTATCAATATTTACAGGTGAGACATGCTTATACAACGCAAATTCATACACACCCTATTAATATACAACAGGACTCTGTCATTAATAGGCTTGGTCTGCAGGCTTCTACGAAAGGATTGATTTCTTTTGTATATGGGGAACTTCTCTCAAAAATGCTAGTAGGCCACCCGATAACGGCGCTAGGGAAATGGGAACAACAAGTAAGCGAGATTTCCGCAGGCCAATGGGAATCAATAATGCAAATGATCCCTAAGTTGTCTCTTAGTGAACCCAATCGTTTGTCCCAACTATACATTCTCTACAGGGTTTATAGATCTCCAAAATGGCTGTTTGATTTGGGTTTGAGGTCGGATTCAAAATGTCCCAAGTGTGCTCTTGATGATGCAGATATTTTACATATGCTTTGGACATGTCCGAACCTACAGATATTTTGGATTAAGGTTCTTAACTTAATTTATGTTGCCACCGAGCAGGATGTTCCCAGAGATCCTAGTTGTATGTATGTATGTATGTATGTGTGATGGGATATGTTGAAGAGGTGAGAGGTGATGACTTTTTACAAATATCAGTTGCTAGAATGCTCTTCATTGCTAGGAAACTTATAGCATATCACTGGATTTCAGATAAAGTCCCCACGCGGAAAGAATATGTAAATAAGCTCAATTTCACGCTATGTAGAGAAAAGGCCATTTATCAGAAACGAGGAAGGTTGGAAATATTTGAAAAAATTTGGGCAGGATGGTTGAACACTCCAGGTTTATCGTCTGTACAATTGCTCTCCTAATAACATATCTATGATATTCTGTAAAAAAATTTTCAATGTTTCATTATGGTATGTGCCTTTGATGTATACCTTAATTTGTATTTTTTGTATCTATTTTGATATAACTCAACATTGGACCAGGGTCTGGGATGGGGAAGGGTGGTAGGGAAAGGGATAAGTACTGTGCGGTATTTTGTAATGTTTTCAAAAACGCTAATAAAAACTATTTGATTAAAAAAAAAAACATACCTCCCAACTTTTGAAGACAGGAAAGAGGGATAAAAGCTGCGGCACGGTATGCGCGCCGTGGCAAATTTAGGCCACGCCCTGACCACACCCATTTCACAACTAATCACACCCGTGTCCACGCCCCAACCACACCCATTTAGCACTGCTAATCACACTGACTGGTACTGAGGGCACAGTGGCTGGCATTATGGGATCAGTGGCTGGCATTATGGGCACAGTGGCTGGTACTGTGGTCACACTGACTGGTACTGAGGAAAAAAAAGAAAGAACAGAGAGAGAAAAAAGAAAACAGAGAGAGAAAGAAAGAACAGAGAGAAAGAAAGAAAGGGGAAAGAACAGAGAAAAAGAAAGAAACAAACAAAGAAAGAAGGGGGAAAGACAGAAAGAACAGAGAGAAAGAAAGAGGGGACAGAAAAAAAGAACAGAGAGAGAAAAAAAGAAGGGAAAGAAAGAACAGAGAGGGAGAGAGAAAGAAAGGGGAAAGAAAGAACAGAGAGGGAGAAAGAAAGAACAGAGAGAGAGAAAGAAAGAAAGAGGGGAAAGAAAGAACAGAGAAAAAAAGAAAGAAAGAAGGGAAAAAAGAAAGAGGGGAAAGAAAGAGGGAAAAGAAAGAACAGAGAGATAGAGAGAAAGAAACAAAGAAAGAAACAGAGAGAAAGAAAGAGGGGACAGAAGGAATAAACAGAGAGAGAGAAAAAAAGAAAGAGGGGAAAGAAAGAACAGAGAGAAAGAAAGAAAGATGGGAAAGAAAGAACAGAGAGAGAAAGAAAGTGGAAAGAAAGAAAGATGGGAAAGAAAGAACAGGGAGAGTATGAAAGAAAGATGGGAAAGAAAGAACAGAGAAAGAAAGAAAAAAACAGAGAGAGAGAAAGAAAGAGGGGACAGAACAAAAGAACAGAGAGAGAAAAAAGAAAGAGGGTAAAGAAAGAAAGAACAGAGAGAAAGAAAGAAAGAGAGGAAATAAAGAAAGAATAGAGAGAAAGAAAGATGGGAAAGAAAGAACAGAGAGAGAGAAAGAAAGAAAGAACAGAGAGAGAAAGAAAGAAAGAGGGGAAAGAAAGAGAACAGAGAAAGAAAGAAAGAAAGAAGGGAAAGAAAGAACAGAGAGAAAAAGGAAGAACAGAGAGAAAAAAAACAGAGAGAAAGAATGAGATTAGAGAGAAAGAAAGGGGAAAAAGAGAAAGAAAGAACAGAGTGAAAGAAAGAAAGAGGAGAAAGAAAGAACAGAGAGAGAAAGAAAGAAAACAGAGAGAGAAAGAAAGAGTGGACAGAAAAAAAGAAGAGAGAGAAAAATAGAAAGAGGGGAAAGAAAGAAAGAAAAGAGAGGGAGAGAGAAAAAAAGATGGGAAAGAAAAAAAGGGGAAAGAAAGAGAACAGAGAGAAAGAAAGAAAGATCAGAGAGAGAAAGGAAGAACAGAGAGAGAAAGGAAGAACAGAGAGAGAAAGAAAGAACAGAGAGAGAAAGAAACAGAGAGAGAAAGAAAAATTCTATAAAGATACTATAGCAGCCCAGCTCCCATTGTAGTGCCCACCTGAGCCTCCCGATGCAAGACATATCATGATCCGCTCACATGGCCGACATTCCAGAGTCCAAGGCGATCCCGCTGTTCGTGCTGTCGGAGGAGGACACAGTGATGGATCTGAAGCATTCCCTGAAGTGCTTCCATGGTTCCGTCACAATCTCCTCACGAAATTACCTCATTTCCTGTCAGCTTCTAGCACGTCACTTCCGGTGGGACATCACGTGCAAATTTTAAAGTGCTCCTCAGGGCTCCGCCATGTACTCCTGTGTCCATGGGAAATGTAAGCTGCGGGGCAGTGGGGCAGACTCTCAAAATCGGGACTGTCCCACTGGATCTGGGACGGTTGGGAGGTATGAATGCTCCCCACCATACACCTTGTACACGCACGACTCTGCACACCTCATACACACACGGTTCTGCTTTGTATGCCTTGTACACACACAGCTCCACTCCATAAACCTCGCGCACACGCGGCTCCACTCAGTACACACACAGTTTCACTCTGTAAACCTCGTACACATGCGGCTCCGCTCTGTACGCCTCGCGCACATACGGCTCCACTCAGTACACACGTGGCTCCACTCCGTAAGCCTCGTACACACGCAGCCACGCTCTGTATACTTTGTACACATGCGATTCCGCTCCGTACACCTCGTACACACGCGGCTCTGCTCCATACACACGCGGCTCCGCTCCGTACACCCCGTACACACACGACTCTGCTCCACTCCGTACACACACGCTCAAGCACGGAGCCCTGTGTGTACGAAGTGTACGGAGCTGAGTGACTCAGCTCCATACACTTAGTACACACAGGGCTCCGTTTCGTACGCCCCGTACACACACAGCACTGCTACATACACCTCGACACACACAGCTCTGCTCCATACACCTCGTACACACACGGCTCCGCTACATCCACCTTGTACACACACGGCTCCGCTCCGTACACCTCGTACACACACGGCTCCGCTCCGTACACCTCGCACACACACGGTTCCGCTCCGTACACCTCGCACACACACGGCTTCCCTCCATACACCTCGTACACAGACGGCTCTGCTCCGTACACCTCGTACACACACGGCTCTGCTCCGTACACCTCGCACACACGGCTCCACTCCGTACACCTCGCACACACACAGCTCTGCTACATCCACACTGTAGACCCCTCCTGACCCCACACATAAACTTACCCTCATCCAGCACCATGACAACCAGCACAGCAGAGACCTGCACACACCGAGGAGCCTGACCATGTGGCACCTGACTCCTCACCTCCTGTGACCTCATCACAGGTCCTGTGCGCACAGAAGAGGACAGCCTAACAATGTCATTGCTCTTCTGTAAGAAGCTGAAGTGGAGAGCTGGGAGGGCGAGGATGGGGTGCATGGGGGGCGTGGCGGCTTCTCTCACTGCGAGACACATAGTGTCCCGACCGGGACAGCGGGTGGGAGGGTTAGAATCGGTACTGTCCCGCTCAATACGGGACGGTTGGGAGGTATGCTGTAAGTCAGGAGGTCCCGGCACCAGCGCCGCCCCCCCAGTGCAAGCCGCATTCAACTGAAAGCAATAATGTAAGAGAGAGCGTCAGATGATGCTCCCTCCCCCATTATTCTCTGACACAGCGGGTGCGCAATGACGTCACTTAATCGAGTGCCATGCTGTGTGTCCGGCAGACAGTGCAGCTACTGATACTGGAGCAGAGCAGTAATCAGCGTGAGAACGGGGAGGAGAGGGGAGTATTGTATTTGCTTTTTGATATATATATATATATCAGTGAGTGAGTCCTGGTTGTCATAAGACTGTAGGACTGCGGGGCTGGATTATATTCTTTGGGGGGTCAGCTACATTATATTTCATGTGGGGCTGTATTATATTCTATAAGGCACAAAAATATATTGTCTAGTATTCAAACCACTTCCAAATACCAATGAATTCAAAAAGGAGAAAAGGGAAGCTTTTTAGCATATAAAATACAAAATAAACACTGTAAAAGAGATTTCAAAAGTGCATGTATATTACATATATTGCCACATCGGCTAGTAATAGGCTAGAAATTAGCTCCTATATAGTATGTATGTAATATACATGCACTTTTGAAATCTCTTTTACAGTGTTTATACCTGTTAATATTGGCCTGTTTCTTGCTGCATCCTCTTGTCCCCATTGGATTTTTTATCCTAATTATATGCATTTTTACTCTAATAAAATTTTGTATTTTATATGCTAAAAAGCTTCCCTTTTCTCCTTTTTGAATATATTCTATAAGGGTCTACATTATATTCTGTAGGGGGAGGCTGCATTATACCCTATGAGGGGGACTGCATTACATTCTGTAGGGGGGCTGCAATATACCCTATGAGGGGGGCTGCATATTATATACTGGGGGGGTTGCATTATACCCTATGACAGGGGCCGCATTATACCCAATGATGAGGCTGCATTATACCCTATGAGTGGGCTGCATAATATTATGTGGGGGGCTGTATTATACTCTATGATGGGAATGCATTATGTTACACCCGTCCCGGTTCTGGTCCCATACCTCTGCGGGGTCCCCGTCGGGACTCCCGCTCTGTGCCGGCCTCAAGCCGTCCTGCCGCAGCCTCTGCTGCTTCCCCCTCCTCTGCTTCCTGGCGTGCTGTCAGCAGGTCCCCGGGGAGAGTGCTTAGGTCGCGCGCACTCCCAGTCTCTTAAAGAGACAGCGCGCATTTTTTGAAAATGTCTTTGACCAATGGCGTGGTACTGATTACTATTTCTGGCCCCTCCGCCATAGGGAGGATGCCGGAGCAACAAATATCTACTGTTGCTAGCTTCCGGTTCCGCTGTGTTTGTGCCTGTGTTTTTGCAGTGTTCTGCCTTCTGCTTCGCTTACACTGCTTGTCTCCGCAGACTATCAGTTACCTGTTACCCAGCTGTCCAGGACAACGTCTGTACGGTCAACGCCAGCTCTGTTCCGTTCCGCCACTCAGCCATCCGAAACTCTGAACAACACCGGTACCAGCTTATACCCGAGTACCTGGGACTCGCCACTCAGCTCCATCATATCTGTTAAATCTGTTTACCCATTGGGACAGCTGCCACGTGTCCGGGGTCTAACTGGAGGTAGGACCTGTGTCCCCCAGACATTCCATTCTGACCCTCTTCAAGGAGACTTACTACTGGTGTCTGGGGCTCACTTAGTCATGCCCCTTCGGAGCCCCCCGGACCGTGGTCAGGGTGGTTCCACAAAAACATTAAAAACTAATGTGAACTTCACCAACTTTGCCTCCACTTCCATTTGTTACACATTATACCCTATGAGTAAGCTGCATTATAGCCTATGAGGGGGGCTGTATATACCCTATGAGTGGGCTGCATTGTACACGGAGGGGGCTACATTATACTATATGAGGGGGCTGCATTATACCCTATGAGGGGGCTGCATTATATTCTATGGGGGTGGCATTATACCTTATGAGGGGGTTGCATTATACTCTGAGGGGCTACATTATATTCTGTAGAGGGGCTGCATTATATTCTATGAGGAAGCTGCATTATACCCTATAGGGGGGCTGCATTGTACTCTGAGGGGGCTACATTATACTATATGAGGGGGCTGCATTATACCCTATGAGGGGGCTGCATTATATTCTATAGGGGTAGCATTATACCTTATGAGGGGGTTGCATTATACTCTGAGGGGCTACATTATATTCTGTAGAGTGGCTGCATTATGCCCTATGAGGGGACTACATTATATTCTATAGGGAGGCTGCATTATATTCTATGAGGGAGGCTGCATTATACCCTATGAGGGGTTACATTAAATTCTATAGGGAGGCTGCATTATATTCTATGGGGGCTACATTATACCTTATGAGGGGGTTGCATTATACTCTGAGGGGGCTACATTATATACTGTGGCGGCCTGCATTATACCCTATGAATGAGCTACATTATATTCTATGGGGGGCTGCATTATATTCTATGACGGGGCTACATTATATTCTAAGAGGGCTGCATTATACTATATTATGGCTGTAAAACCTCAAAAAAAATACTTCACACAAGGCAAAATGTAAAAAGAATAATTTTATTGAAACAAAAAAATATAAAAAATATGTATATAAAAAGGCAGGTACCACAAGAAAAGGAAGAGAAAGGGTGGGTAACCCTGAAAAAGTACAGCAGCTCTATATGTATATAAGGTATATGTATAGAAATCACAAAAATAAAAATAAAAAGTAAATATATATATCACAAAAATACATATATTTAGTAGTTCTATGTCACCATACACAAAAGGCACCAAAAGAGATGTATATAACTGGACCACCGAATAAAACACACATCTATTATATACATTATATACATCTCTTTTGGTGCCTTTTGTGTATGATGACATAGAACTACTATATATATGTATTTTTGTGATATATATTTACTTTTTATTTTTGTGATTTATTTACATATACCTTATATACAGTGCCTACAAGTAGTATTCAACCCCCTGCAGATTTAGCTGGTTGACATATGCGGAATTAACTTGGCATTGTGACATTTGTACTGTAGATCAGCCTGGAAGTGGGAAATGCACTGCAGCAAAAATTTTGTTTTAATTTTTTTTTTTTTTTTTTTTAAATGTTAAAAGTTAATTCAGAGTGTCATTTATTATTCAACCCCTCAAACCACAAGAATTCTGTTTGGTCCCCCTAAAGTATTAAGAAGTAGTTCAGGCACCAAGAATAATGAGCTTCACATGTGTGGATTAATGATCTCTTTTGCCAGCCTTTTCTGACTATTTAAAACCCTCCCCAAACTTGTGAACAGCACTCATACATGGTCAACATGGGAAAGACAAAGGAGCATTCCAAGGCCATCAGAGACAAGATCGTGGAGGGTCACAAGGCTGGCAAGGGGTACAAAACCCTTTCCAAGGAGTTGGCCCTACCTGTCCCCACTGTTGGGAGCATCATCCGTAAGTGGAAGGCTTATGGAACTACTGTTAGCCTTCCACGGCCTGGACAGCCTTTGAAAGTTTCCTCCCGTGCCGAGGCCAGGCTTGTCCGAAGAGTCAAGGCTAACCCAAGGACAACAAGGAAGGAGCTCCGGGAAGATCTCATGGCAGTGGGGACATTGGTTTCAGTCAATACCATAAGTAACGTACTCCACTGCAATGGTCTCCGTTCCAGACGAGCCCGTAAGGTACCTTTACTTTCAAAGCGTCATGTCAAGGCTCGTCTACAGTTTGATCATGATCACTTGGAGGACTCTGAGACAGACTGGTTCAAGGTTCTATGGTCTGATGAGACCAAGATCGAGATCTTTGGTGCCAACCACACACGTGACGTTTGGAGACTGGATGGCACTGCATATGACCCCAAGAATACCATCCCTACAGTCAAGCATGGTGGTGGCAGCATCATGCTGTGGGGCTGTTTCTCAGCCAAGGGGCCTGGCCATCTGGTCCGCATCCATGGGAAGATGGATAGCACGGCCTACCTGGAGATTTTGGCCAAGAACCTCCGCTCCTCCATCAAGGATCTTAAGATGGGTCGTAATTTCATCTTCCAACAAGACAACGACCCAAAGCACACAGTCAAGAAAACCAAGGCCTGGTTCAAGAGGGAAAAAGTCAAGGTGTTGGAGTGGCCTAGTCAGTCTCCTGACCTTAACCCAATTGAAAACTTATGGAAGGAGCTCAAGATTAAAGTCCACATGAGACACCCAAAGAACCTAGATAACTTGGAGAAGATCTGCATGGAGGAGTGGGCCAAGATAACTCCACAGACCTGTGCCGGCCTGATCAGGTCTTATAAAAGACGATTATTAGCTGTAATTGCAAACAAGGGTTATTCCACGAAATATTAAACATAGGGGTTGTATAATAATTGACCAACACTTTTATGTTTAAAATTTATTAAAATTCAACTGAGCAACATAACTTTTTGTTTTGTAAGATTTATGCTTCTGTTAATAAATCCTACTCTCGTTTGCAGTTTGAAGGCTCTAACTTATTTGCATCTTATCAAACCAGCTATATCTGCAGGGGGTTGAATACTACTTGTAGGCACTGTACATATAGAGCTGCTGTACTTTTTCAGGGTTACCCACCCTTTCTCTTCCTTTTCTTGTGGTACCTGCCTTTTTATATACATATTTTTTTTATTTTTTTGTTTCAATAAAATTATTCTTTTTACATTTTGCCTTGTGTGAAGTATTTTTTTTTGAGGTTTTATTGTTTAATTACTTCATGGCTACTATGAAGGGATATGTTTAGGTGTTTCTTTTTATATTATGGCTGTATTATATTCTATGATTGCTATAACTTTTTTATTTTTCCGCTACTGGAGCTGTATCATGGCTTGTTTTTTGCGGGACAAGATGACATTTTGAGCGGAACCATGTTTATTTATATTTGTCATTTTGATTGCGTTTTATTCCACTTTTTTTTCGACGGTATGATGATAAAGCATTGTTTTTTTGCCTTTTCTTTTTTTTTCAAGGTGGGTATTCACTAAAGGAATTATCTAATGGGACAGTTTCATAGCTCGGGTCGGTACGGTTGTGGCAATACCAAATATGTACTTTTTTGTTCATTTTTTTCATAAAAATATCTTTATGGGTACAATATATTTTGATTTTTCTAATTTTTTTATATATTTAAAAAAAAACTTTTATTTTACTTTTTTTAAACTTTTTTTTATTTTGTCACACTATCAGACTATCATTTTTTGTAGGCTGATCGCTTGTATAGCATGGGGATGCAGCAGCATCCCTATGCGATGCAAACTGTCAGCGATGCACTGACAAAGTTGCTGATCATGCTCCAAGCATGATCTAGCAACTTTGCTAGCTCTGGTGACTCAGATGTCGTCATGACGACATCGGGTCACCATGGCAACGATTGGGACCCCGCGTGACGTTGCGGGGTCTCCGATCCAAGGGCATAGGGACTGTCAACTCTGCCGGCAAAATGCTGCAATTGAGTTTGGGAGTGCCGGGTGTCAGCTGTCAGAATAAGCTGACACCTGGCAGCGATCACGCACGCACAACCCGTGTGCAAGCAAAATCGCCGGGACATATCGATATGTCCCAGGTCAATAAGACCCAGGTCACAGGAACATATCGATATGTCTAAAGTGGGAAAGGGGTTAATATATTGCAATCATCATTATACAGTCATGGCCAAAAGTTTTGAGAATGACACAAATATTATATTTTCACATGATCTATTGCCCTCTGGTTTTTATGTGTGTTTGACAGATGTTTTTATCACAGACAGAAATATAATTGCAAACATATGAGTAACAAAAGCTTATATTGACAGTTAGAATGAGTTAATGCAGCAAGTCAATATTTGCAGTGTTGACCCTTCTTCTTCAGGACCTCTGCAATTCTCCCTGGCATGCTCTCAATCAACTTCTGGACCAAATCCTGACTGATAGCAGTCCATTCTTGCACAATCAATGCTTTCATTTTGTCAGAATTTTTAGGTTTTTGTTTGTCCACCCGTCTCTTGATGATTGACCACAAGTTCTCAATGGGATTAAGATCTGGGGAGTTTCCAGGCCATGGACCCAAAATCTCTATGTTTTGTTCCCTGAGCCATTTAGTTATCACCTTTGCTTTATGGCAAGGTGCTCCATCATGCTGGAAAAGGCATTGTTGATCGCCAAATTGCTCTTGGAGGGTTGGGAGAAGTTGCTCTTGGGGGACATTCTGGTGGCTGAGAAGCAACCCCACACATGAATGGTTTCAGGATGCTTAACAGTTGGCATGAGACAAGACTGGTGGTAGCGCTCACCTTGTCTTCTCTGAATGAGGCGTTTTCCTGATGTCCCAAACAATCGAAAAGGGGATTCATCAGAGAAAATAACTTTACCCCAGTCCTCAGCAGTCCACTGCCTGTACCTTTTGCAGAATATCAGTCTGTCCATGATGTTTTTTCTGGAGAGAAGTGGCTTCTTTGCTGCCCTCCTTGAGACCAGGCCTTGCTCCAAGAGTCTCCGCCTCACAGTGCATGCAGATGCACTCACACCTGCCTGCTGCCATTCCTGAGCAAGCTCTGCACTGCTGGTAGCCCGATCCTGCAGCTGAAACACTTTTAAGAGACGGTCCTGGCGCTTGCTGGTCTTTCTTGGGCGCCCTGGAGCCTTTTTGGCAACAATGGAACCTCTCTCCTTGAAGTTCTTGATGATGCGATAGATTGTTGACTGAGGTGCAATCTTTCTAGCTGCGATACTCTTCCCTGTTAGGCCATTTTTGTACATTGCAATGATGACTGCACGTGTTTCTTTAGAGATAACCATGGTTAACAGAAGAGAAACAATGATGCCAAGCACCAGCCTCCTTTTAAAGTGTCCAGTGGTGTCATTCTTACTTAATCATGACAGATTGATCTCCAGCCATGTCCTCATCAACACCCACACCTGTGTTAATGGAGCAATCACTGAAAAGAGGTTAGCTGGTCCTTTTAAGGCAGGGCTGCAATGATGTTGAAATGTGTTTTGGGGGATAAAGTTAATTTTCTAGGCAAATATTGACTTTGCAAGTAATTGCTGTTAAGCTGATCACTCTTTATAACATTCTGGAGTATATGCAAATTGCCATTAGAAAAAGTGAAGCAGTAGACTTTGTAAAAATTAATATTTGTGTCATTCTCAAAACTTTTATCCATGACTGTACTCTGAGAAAAGATTTACTAGCTTATTTATCTCATGCAGGAGGCTATGAGGTTCCTAGCAGATGCCTCAGCAGAGTCAGGTACCTGCTAGATCCTCATTGTTATCACACACAACAAGACAAACATTTTAGCTGAAGATGTGGAATGAAGATGTAGCCAAAGCATTCCTTTCAGGGTGAATACATTTTCGGGCCAGCTCTAGATAAACTATTAGAAAAGGCATCCACTAAAAGGAAATCACTACCTGAGATGAAAGTAGTTAGGAGAAAATCCTTTCGTTCACCACAGACCCAAGTGCCACAGTATAGATTGAAGGGGAAGATGGGATTGCTGGAGCTACCCCAAAGAAAGACAGGGTAGGAACATTTTTCAAACCCAGCGCCAAGATAGACAATGACTCCAGGCATGTAGGGAGCAGAATTTCAAATTTCTTTTCCCCGTGGCAGATGATTTCCTCACACCAAAAAAATCTTGGAATCCATCAGGGAGGGACTAAAGCTAAAGTTCGCCTCCTACCATCCACAAAGTCTAAGAGTAACTTTCCTTACATTTTAAAAGTTACAGGAGGTTCTGATGTGGCTCAACTTTGTCATCAGGGAAGTACGAAATACAGAAATCTGAGGGCAATCTCAGCAGAAAAGACATATAATCATGGCTAAAAGTGTTGGCATCATTGACATTGTTTCAGAAAATGAAGTATTTCTCCCAGAAAATTATTGCAATTACACATTTTGTCATACATATGTTTATTTCCTTTGTATGCATTAGAACACAAAATAATAGAGTAATAAAGGCAAATTGGACATAATTTCACACAAAACCCCCAAAATGTGCCGGATGAAATTGTTGGCACCCTCAACTTAATATTTGGTTGCACACCCTTTGGAATAGCTGCAATCAGTCTCTTCCTATAACCATCAACAAGCTTCTTACACCTCTCAACCAGAATTTTGGACCACTCTCCTTTTGTAAACTGCTCTAGGTCTCCCAACCTTCTCCCAACAACAGTTTTAAATTCTCTACAGGTGTACAATAGTATTTAGATTCGGAATCATTGCTGGCCAATTCCAAAAAACTTTCCAGAGCTCTCTTTCCATCGATTTCTGGGTGCTTCTTGAAGTATGTTTGGGGTCATTGTCCTGCTGGAAAACCTATGACCTGGAACGCAAAACCAGCTTTCTGACACTAGGCACTACATTGCAACCCAAAATCCTTTGGTAATCTTCAGATTCCATGATGACTTGCACACAGTCAAGGCACCAAGCGCCAGAGGAAGCAACACAATCCTAAACCATCTTTAAACCTCCACCATATTTGACTGTAGGTACTGTGTTATTTTCTTTGTAGGCCTCATTCCATTTTCAGTACACAGTAGAATCATGTGCTTTACTAAAAAGTTCTCTCTTGTCACCTGTTTACAACATAATTTCTCAGACGGATTTTGGCATACTCCAAGTACATTTTGGCAAACTGCAGTCTAGATTTTTTATGTCTCTGTGTATGCAGTGGGGTCCTCCTTATTCTCCTACCATAGCGTTTCATTTAATTCAAATGTTGATTAATAGTTCATGCTGACACTGATGCACCCGAGACTGCTGGACAGCTTGAATTTCATTGGAACTTGATTGGGACTGCTTATCTATCAGCCGGACTATCCTAGGTTGCAACCTTTCATCAGTTTTCTCTGCTACCCACATCCAGGGAGATTTACAGTGCTATGGGTTGTAAACTTCTTGATTATGTTGTGCACTATGGACAAAGGAACATCAAAATCTCTGGAGATGGACTTGTAACAATATCAAGAATCTCAGACAGTTGTCTTCTCTTTCTTTTCTCCATGGTTAGTGTGGCACAGAGAGACACACAATCCAAAGATTGAGTCAACATCTCCCCTTTTTATCTGGTTTATGATGTGATTTTGATATTGCCAACTCCTGTTACTTGCCACAGGCGAGTTTGAACAAGCATCACGTGCTTGAAACAAAAGTTATTTACCCACAATTTTGGAAAGGTGCCAACAATTTTGTCCTGCTTATTTTTGGGGTTTTGTGTGAAATTATGTCCAATTTGCCTTTTTTTCAGTTTTCATTATTTTTTGTATTGTTCCAATACACACAAAGGACGTAAACATGCGTATAACAAACCATGTAAGCGCAATAATTTTCTGGGAGAAATACTGGATTTTTCTGGAACAATTTCAAGAGTGCCAACACTTTCGGCCATGACAGTACATCCGGGCGAGTGGACTTATTTGCGAACCGCCAAAACTCAAAAGGTGGTCAATACTTCTCCCTGAATCTAAAGGACACATGTGGTAGTGGATGCATTTGCCCATCCCTGGGAATTCAAGTTGTCCTTTAATAATAATAATAATCTTTATTTATATAGCGCCATCATCTTCCGCAGCGCTTTACAGTTTAACAGTTTCAAAACACAAGTCATAAGTAACAACGTTAACAATACAATAATTACAGCAAAATAAGACGACCCTGCTCGTGAGAGCTTACAATCCACAATGAGGTGGGGGAGATACAAAGTACAGGTGTGTATATACAATGGTGCATTTACAATGATGGTCCAGCCATCTTGAGGGAGTGAGGGATGGATGGAGATAGTGAATGGGCTACACACACAGACTTACACATAGAATGACTTTGATTAGTGAATGTGATAGGCCGCTCTGAACAGATGTGTTTTGAGGGAGCACCTGAAACCATGCAAATTGTGGATAGTCCTAATTTCTTGGGGTAGAGCATTCCAGAGGATTGGCGCAGTGCGGGAGAAGTCTTGGAGTCGGGAGTGGGAGGTACGGATTAGTGCAGAGGTTAGTCGAAAGTCGTTTGCAGAGCGCAGCAGTCGGTTAGGCCGATAGATAGAAATGAGGGAAGAGATGTAGGGGGGTGCTGCACTGTGGAGAGCTTTGTGGGTGAGAACCAGTACTTTGAATTGGATCCTATAATGAATGGGCAGCCAGTGTAAGGACTGGCGAAGAGCGGACGCGTCCGAGTACCGATTAGCCAGATGGATGACCCTGGCTGCTGCATTAAGGATGGACTGGAGAGGGGATAGTCGAGTAATGGGGAGGCCAAGTAATAGAGCGTTGCAGTAGTCCAGGCGGGAGTGGATCATGCTACAGTGAGGGTTTTTGTTGTTTCCATGGTGAGAAAACGGCGGATTCTAGAGATGTTCTTTAGGTGTAGGCGGCAAGAGCGGGCAAGAGATTGTATATGGGAGGTGAAGGAGAGATTGGTGTCAAACATTACACCCAGACAGCGAGCCTGCTGCCGGGGTGTTATTATGGTGCTGCCCACGGAGAGGGAAATGTCAGATTTAGGGAGGTTAGTAGACGGCGGGAGCAGAAGGAGTTCAGTTTTGGAGAGGTTGAGTTTCAGATAGAGAGCGGACATGATGTTGGAGACTGCGGACAGACAGTCGGTGGCGTTCTGTAGAACAGCGGGGGTAAGGTCGGGGGATGACGTGTATAGTTGTGTGTCATCAGCATAAAGATGGTACTGAAAGCCAAATCTGCTGATGGTCTGTCCAATTGGGGCCGTGTAGATAGAGAAGAGAAGGGGGCCAAGGACTGAGCCCTGGGGTACACCGACAGTGAGAGGAAGAGGAGATGACGTGGAGCCAGGGAACGAAACACTGAAGGAGCGGTCAGAAAGATAGGAGGAGAACCAGGAGAGAACAGTGTCCTTAATACCTAGTGACTGGAGCCTAGACAGTAGGAGACGGTGGTCAACCGTCTCGAAAGCTGCAGAAAGGTCGAGAAGAATGAGCAGAGAGTGGTCACCGTTACGTTTTGCTGTCAGAAGGTCATTGGTCACTTTGATGAGTGCAGTTTCAGTCGAATGTAGGGGTCGGAAGCCGGACTGTGAAGGGTCTAGGAGGGAGTGAGTGGAGAGGTAACGGGTGAGGGTGAGGCGGGAGTAGACTAGGCGCTCCAAAAGTTTAGAGATGAAGAGGAGATTGGAGACCCGTCTGTAGATGTTTGTGCAGGAAGGGTCGAGAGCGGGTTTCTTTAGTAGTGGAGTAATGATGGAGTGTTTGAAGGAGGATGGGAAAATGCCAGAGGAGAGTGAGAGATTAAAGATTGTAGTTAGGTGAGCTGTGACAACTGAAGAGAGAGACTGGAGGAGGTGTGAGGGAATGGGGTCGGTAGTGCATGTAGTCGGACGAGAGGAGTCTGGAGACTTCTTCTTCTGTGATGGGATCAAATGTGGAAATCGAGCCATGGAAAATGCAGGGTGGGATGGGAGTCACAGCACTTGGTGGTTGAGAGCAGATTTCCTGACGGATAGTATCTATTTTTTCTATAACGTGGGAGGCCAGGTCGTCAGCACAAATGTCTGTGATAGGGGCTTGTGCTTTTGGCCTGAGGAGGGAGTGAAAAGTGTCAAAAAGTTTCTTGGGGTTGTGGCTAGTGAGGAGATCAGAGTGGTGAAGTAGGTCTGTTTGGCGAGGTGATGGGCAGCATTATAAGTTCTTAACATGAATTTAAAGTGGATGAAGTCTTCTGGTGTGTGGGTTTTTCTCCAAAGGCGTTCAGCAGTCCTAGAGCATCGCTGAAGAAGTTGAGTTTGCAATGTGAGCCAGGGCTGTTTTACTGTGTGTTTGGAAGTTCTGAGGGTGAGCGGTGCTACTTGGTCAAGGGTGCTTCTAAGAGTGTCATTGTTGTGCTGAACTGTCAGATTAGGACAAGAAAAAGAGGAGATTGGGGACAGCGATGAGTGTAGGGAGTCTGAAAGTGTCTGAGGGTTAATGGCTTGTAGATTTCTGAGTGTGTGGTAGGTAGGAGTGCGCTGGGGTGGTCGAGGATTTGTGAGCATGAAGGAGAGAATGTTGTGGTCAGAGAGTGGAAGCGGTGAGTTTTTAGGTGGGAGATTGAACAGAGGCGGACAAAGACCAGGTCAAGGGTGTTGCCATCCTTGTGTGTCTCAGAGGTTGAAAGCTGTGAGAGGCCTAGAGAAGTGGTTAGTGATAGAAGCTGAGATGCAGATGTGGAAGTAGGGCTGTTAATGGGGATGTTGAAGTCTCCAAGGATAAGGGTTGGTAGTTCTGAGGACATGAAGTGCGGCAGCCAGGCTGAGAAGTGGTCAAGGAACTGGGTGGGCGAGCCTGGGGGCCGATATATGACCGCTACTCTGAGGGAGAGGGGATGGAAGAGCCTGATGGTGTGGACCTCAAAAGAAGGGAATGAGAGTGATGGAATTGGGGGGATGACCTGGAAAGTGCATTGTGGGGACAGGAGTATGCCAACTCCACCACCATGTCTGTTTGCGGGTCTTGGGGAATGGGAGAACTGTAAGCCACCATAGGAAATGGCAGCAGGGGAGACCGTGTCAGAATTCTGAATCCAGGTTTCAGTGAGGGCCAACAGATGAAGAGAGTTGTTCAGAAAGTAGTTGTGCAGG
This sequence comes from Oophaga sylvatica, assembly GCA_033576555.1. Classification (NCBI taxonomy): domain Eukaryota; kingdom Metazoa; phylum Chordata; class Amphibia; order Anura; family Dendrobatidae; genus Oophaga; species Oophaga sylvatica. Next base: position 332,886,402 of record JARQOD010000002.1, on the reverse strand, counting down.
AAGGATAGCTTGTTGCATGCAGACCGTGGATTTCAGAGGGCACAATTGAAAGAAGGAGATGAGGGAGTGCAAGTAATATTAATAAGATTATTATGGTGTCGATATGAGATAGGGTAGGGATTGAGGTTGGGGGATGGTGGACCAGGGTTGGGGGAGATGTCCCCTGAAATCAGTAGGAGTAGGAAGATAAAGAGCAGGTAGTTGTTGGAGTTGTAAGTAGGTTTTTTCTGTGATGTGTTTGGGCAAGATGGGCTGAGGTTTCTCAGGAATGTGAGGAGTGCATGGAAGCTGTACATGGGAGAGGGAAGTATGGAGGGGCTGATGTGTATGAGTCGTGATGGAGGGGGGATGGGGCGGTGAGTGTGGATGGCAAGGGAACACAGGAGGATAGAGGTAAAGTACATAATTAAAAAGAAAACAAAGTGTGGGGTACCTGATTCCAGCCCTAATGAACTGCCATGGATAACTGCCGTTTACACAATGCTTATCTTCTGTGATGCTTTGCTTCTGGGATGCTTGCGTGCTGCACCCCACACTGCGTGCACCCCTTAGACTAGTCCTAAATATATAGCCCACACTACAGGGTTAGGAGAGTGGGATTGTGGGAGCTGCTTTGGAATAATTTGGCAGCTGGGGCCAGCACACCAGGGGGTGGTTAGATCATCAATGGCAACCTGGCAACATCTATATGCTTTAGCACCTTCCACCTGATAAGATCTAGAGAGGCCCAAGTCACAGGATATGAAGCAGTAAGTATTTTAAACACAGTGCAAAAATGAATTATACCAAAGCTTTACCAGGCACATTAAACTATGTTGCAAGATGGTGAAGCAGTGGTTGGCAGCAAGCAGAAGTATGGAGTGCATACCATTAATCCTTTTTCCCTCAATGCACGTATCAAAAACAGTGTAGAAAAACAGGATAGAGAGTCAATACAATCCCTGTATCATACTTCTGGCCAAAAGCTGGTGGTTCGAGACACTATACAACCTGAGGTTGTTGGACCCTCTTATCCTCCCTCTTGTTCACAACCTTCTACAAGGTCCACATTTTCATCCAGCCCTGCAAAATCTGTGTCTGACTGCTTGATTTCTGAAGCTGAAATCTTAAAGGCAAAAGTTCTGTCACATAGGATCAGAAGAGCAGAAAACAGATAACTAATACCACCTATGGGAAAAGATGGAAGACCTTTATCTCATGGTATGGAGCTGTTTCTCTGGATCCGTTTCATCTAGACATAGCCAGAATCTTGGATTTCCTGTAGAATGGTCTGGGAAGAGGCTTAAAACCTAGTACTCTCAAAGTCTAGGTGTCAGCCTTAAGTTCTTTTTTTCCCATTCCCCACGACAGCACCACTTGAGAGAGACATGATCCACCCACCCCAACAACAGGAAACCCTATTCCTTTAAAAGGTGGAGCCTTCTAGTACGCTTCAGTGGTTTCCTGTTCTTGAAGGAGACCCTATGGCTCCCTGGTACTGCCGGGGGAGTGAAGATTACCTGGTCCAGGGAGCGACGGACAAGCGGGGTCCCGGGCAGGCGCAGAAGCCGGCATTCGTGGCATCTCCCCAGGAGTTCAACCTGGAGAACCTACAAAGGCAGCTCGTCCGACTTCGGTAGTCCGGCGCCAGGTGGGGCAAGTCAGGGTGAATCCATGAGAAAAACCTTTGTAAATGCCTGTATTGTTTCTTTCATCTGTAGGTTTTATAGAACAGGCCTAGGAAAGCGCAATCCAAAACTAAGCACAGGGAATGTACTTTATGCAGGAATAGATTAGGGGTCACCTACACGAAAAGGCTGTATAAAGAGTGCATCGAGAAAACACTGACAGAAGAATCCCCTTCCATCATCAATAGTATGAGAGACATGATTAGGGTAGAAATCAAATCTCTGAAAGGGATTAAGTCTGGCACCTCAACTAGAGAAGTAAGTGCAAATTCCAGCTCGGAAGAGGAGACAGAAGATGGAGAATTTGCGAATTTGTTAAACAGACACATCATTATCAGTGAAAGTGGGTGGAAGAAATTAGAGAACCAAGATCCATACAGGATCTGACGTTCGGAGGGCTGGAGGCGAAAAAACAGATGCTTTCCTGTCCACAATAGCATAGCTTCACTAATTAAAAAAAAAAATGGAAAAAACCTGATGGAAAGTCTTTTATTCCGAAACAGGTTAAGAGGAAGTACCCTTTTGATGTAGTGGATTCAGAAATATGGGACAAAGTGCTCAACATCGATGTGGCAGTGTGTAAAGTGTATCACAATACAGCACTTCCATTCAATGATGCAGGGCTGCTAAAGGACCCACATGATAAAAAGCAGACAGCTTTCTGAAAAGGGCTTGGGAATCCAGGGCCGCAGTGTTCAAGCCCAATATAGCAGTCACATGTACAGCAAGATCCCTAAGCGTGTGGCTTGCTCAACTGCAGGAACAAAATTAGGAACAAGTGCCTGAGGGATCAGCTACTTGCTAGCTTGCCAAACAGCAAAGTTGGCATATTTTCTGGCTGATGCCTTGGCGGACGCAGTCCGTCTAACAGCGCGGGCCTGTGCTTTTTCAAATTCCACCAGAAGGGCCCTCTAAACTGTGGACTTTAATTCCAAATCCAGGCTCTGCGGTATTCCCTTTGAAGAGGAATACCTCTTCAGGTCATCATTGGATGAGATCCTGGATAAAGCCATGGACTCCAAGAAAGGATTCGCCCCAAAATTCAAGAGATCCTTTCGACCATCAAGAAAAGGGACCCCTAAACAAAAGGACATGAGATATAAGGAGTCCAGAAATAAAGGGAAGACCTCGCAGGGGATTGTTTTTTGTCAGGGTTTCAAAAAAAAAAACAGGGAGACAATGACGCCAGTCCCCATATAGGTGGGAGGCTGAGTCAGTTTCTTCCTGCTAAAGGTACTGTCACACTAGGCGCTATCGCTTAAGCGACACCGATTTTATGACGCAGCAGCGACATCGTCAGCAATGTCGCTGTGTGTGACATGTAGCAGCTGTGTCTGACATGTAGCAGCGATGTGGCCCCTACTGTGATGTCGCTGATCGTGCACGAACGTTCTGGGCCGCATTTTGATCGTTGGCGAGCCTGAATCGCTGAGTTTGACACCCTTTATGAACGACAAGCGACCTCGTTGGCGACTCATATGTCAGCGGCGCAGGCGGGACTAGGTTTTAACGCCCCTCAGCTCCGATTGGTGGCCACAACATCACCTCAGCAATAGATGAAAACGGAAAACTGCGCCCCCATCCATTGTTCCAGAGCGCTTTGTGGATTACTCCAACGTTCTAGTGTAGCAGGACGCAGTATGGAACGATGCTGGAAATTCGTATGAACCACTTGCGCTCGAGAACAATGGAAGGGAGCGCTAAAACGTTGTCTTTTATGACGCGGTTGTCCAATCACAAAGCGAGAGCTGTGACAAACAGTCATGACATACAGTGACCACCAATCTGTGCTGAGGGGCGTGGAAAAGGTTGCGCTCAATCACGCCTATCGAGGTCGGGATCTTTAACAATACATGCTGTGTGACAGGATGTATACAGATCGCTGATGTCTTGTTTATGAGATCTTCCTGTTTGGAAGCTGCTAGCGACCATATAGCGATCACACCCCAACGATCTCGCTAGGTCGTGTCGTTGTCGTGATCGCTGATGCGATCACTTAGTGTGACAGTACCTTTAGGAAATGATTTCTCTGAGCCCTTGAATATTAGGCAATACAGGGGAGGGGCTAAAACTAAAATTCCTCTCACCCCCCAGAAATCTATGATATTGAAAGATCAGTATTTAGGGGTAAATCAAAACGCCCTAGAGGAGGAAAAAAGGTCACTGTTAGAGAAGGGGCTCTCACTTGCATGCCAAGTGGGGGTGTTGAAAGGGGTCTACAGCCCCATATTATAAAGGAAAAAGCCAGACAAATCATTCAGGGGTGGATCCTCTCTCTCCCCAATGGTGTTGTCGTGGGTTCTGAAAAATACAATTACTGGTACGTAATCATAATTTTTTTCACCAGGATTTAGCAAATCATTGGTGGATTCGAAGATTCACGACTGCAGCTTCCCAGGAACACCCAAGAATAGTGTTGAGCGATACGATACTGCAAATATCGGGTATCGGACGATATTAGCTCTATCGGCCTTTCGATACTTCGTTTCGATATTTTCGTCTTATCGGATACCGGAATCGGAAGTTCCCATAATTCTTTGCGAGGCAATGTGATTTTAGTCAGCCAATGAGGAATCCTAAGAAGTGTGGGCACATCCTGTACTGCTGCGGTCATGTTAACTAATGGCATGGCTGTGATTGGATGCTGAAATGATGTCAGAATGCACTATAAAAGGCGCCGCCGCCATTTTAGCGTCACTGTGCTGTGAATTCAGTAAGGGACAGAACGCTGCTGTGCTGACTCTGAGGGACAGTTAGAGATTGCGATTTAGTGTACTGTTCTGTAGGCAGGCTAGCACCAACCGCTGTGTAAAGCTTCCTTTTGCCTGCAGTGTTGTTTTAACAGCTCTGCAAGGTGTGTGTGAGTGCAGGTGACGCTGCAGTTTGCTCTGCATGCAACGCTGTCTGTAGGCATCTGCACATGTCACTCACAGACTCTTTTTTTTTTCCTTCAGTGTAATTCTTGCAGCTCCATGCAATTTAACTATTAGTGTGACGCGCTTCCATCCGTATCCAATACATTGGTTGCAAACACTATAGAAGTAGACAAAGGAGTAGCCTTTCACAGATTGTGAACAGTTGTGTTTCAGTGTTCACTTCAGTCTGTGTTTTTTATTTTTTGAGTGCACATCACGCTCCAGTTACTTGTTCAAGCACTGCTGCTTGTACTCTGCTGAGCGTGTCTCAGTGGCTCATCCTTTTCATTTATCTCCAATTGGTTCTGCTCCATTCCATTTAAAATATAATCTATTAGTGTGACGCGCTTCCATCCGTATCCAATACATTGGTTGCAAACACTATAGAAGTAGACAAAGGAGTAGCCTTTCACAGATTGTGAACAGTTGTGTTTCAGTGTTCACTTCAGTCTGTGTTTTTTATTTTTTGAGTGCACATCACGCTCCAGTTACTTGTTCAAGCACTGCTGCTTGTACTCTGCTGAGCGTGTCTCAGTGGCTCATCCTTTTCATTTATCTCCAATTGGTTCTGCTCCATTCCATTTAAAATATAATCTATTAGTGTGACGCGCTTCCATCCGTATACAATACATTGGTTGCAAACACTATAGAAGTAGACAAAGGAGTAGCCTTTCACAGATTGTGAACAGTTGTGTTTCAGTGTTCACTTCAGTCTGTGTTTTTTATTTTTTTGAGTGCACATCACGCTCCAGTTACTTGTTCAAGCACTGCTGCTTGTACTCTGCTGAGCGTGTCTCAGTGGCTCATCCTTTTCATTTATCTCCAATTGGTTCTGCTCCATTCCATTTAAAATATAATCTATTAGTGTGACGCGCTTCCATCCGTATACAATACATTGGTTGCAAACACTATAGAAGTAGACAAAGGAGTAGCCTTTCACAGATTGTGAACAGTTGTGTTTCAGTGTTCACTTCAGTCTGTGTTTTTTATTTTTTGAGTGCACATCACGCTCCAGTTACTTGTTCAAGCACTGCTGCTTGTACTCTGCTGAGCGTGTCTCAGTGGCTCATCCTTTTCATTTATCTCCAATTGGTTCTGCTCCATTCCATTTAAAATATAATCTATTAGTGTGACGCGCTTCCATCCGTATACAATACATTGGTTGCAAACACTATAGAAGTAGACAAAGGAGTAGCCTTTCACAGATTGTGAACAGTTGTGTTTCAGTGTTCACTTCAGTCTCTGCGTAATAACCACACTTAGGCCTTATAACTTTTCTGACTTTCTTTCTCAATCTACCAAGATGAAGAAGTCAGTGAGTAAGGCACGTGGTCGTGGCCGTGGAGTTTCAGCAGGGAGAGGACGTGGGGATTCTGTGGCTGCTGCCGCCCTCAGTGACACAGCATCCACCAGTTTTACCCGTGAGCGTTCCTTTATGCGCACTTTGGTAGGAGCTCGGCGTGCCCCCCTGCTGCGGGAAGAACAAATTGAAGCCATTGTTGGTTGGATGGCAGCCAATGCATCGACTTCAATTCCTTCCACCTCCTCTCAGGAACACAACACTGTTGAGAAACCATCTGTCTGTTCACCGCCTGTCAAATTGCCCAGGCAGTCAGAGAGTTCTGTACAGGAGCCAGCTGAGTCTCTGCTTCTGTTCTCAGAATCTGTTGACTCGCAAACACGGGCACAGGCAAGCAGCATTCTGCAATTTGAAGAAGAGGGAGTATGCAGTGATGCGCAACAGCTGTGTCTCTCTCAATCTGAAGAGGCGGGTGAGCCAGTGCCGATGGACAGCACACCGCAGAACGCATCTTATGATGATGATGAGACTCAGGTGCCAGGTTTTGTGGAGCATGGTGCTGCCCAGACCATCCAACAGCAGCAGGTGTTGGAAGAGGGTAGTGGAGATGATGAAGTCCGAGACCCAACATGGCGTGAGCAACAGGAAGGTGGTGGGAGCAGCTCTGAGGAAGAGATTGTCCCAACGGTACAAAGAGGAGGGAGAGGTAGGCTGCAGACTCGCTTGCCTGTAGCCTCCAGTTTGGCACCTGTTGGGAGCAGTTCTCTTAGAAATGTCAAAATTGGCGCTCCCATGACTTGCACTGCGTGGTCCTTTTTTGACAGACTTGTAGATGATATTTGCTATGTTCAATGCAAGCTGTGTAAGCAAAAAGTTAAAAGAGGTAAAAATATCAGTAACCTGAATACCACAAATATGTGGAAACATGTACGGACAAAGCACGTAGCTGAGTTACAAAGACACACTGGAGATGTAGGCCAACCTACAGCAGCACCTACATCTTTAGGTCATGTTCGAGCCTCTACCTCCAGCTCTCACACACCTGGTTCGGCTTCCTCACAGGATCTCCATGGAAGAACCTCGGTCACTGTTGTCCATAGACAAACTGTTATTCCACCCACTGCAGCAAGTTCACAGTCATCGTCACACTCCCAGAACAAAAAACAGCCATCGGTAACACAGGCATGGGATAAAAGACGGCCATACTCGGCAAACCATCCACGAGCACAGGCTCTGAATGCTGGCCTTGCAAAACTCCTGTCCCTTGAAATGCTGTCATTCAGGCTGGTGGAGACTGACAGTTTCAGGAACTTTATGGCATTGGCAGTCCCACAATTAATGTGCCAAGCCAATTTTATTTCAGCAGGCAAGCTGTCCCTGCTCTGCAAAAACATGTCGAGGGAAACATTAAACATGCGCTACTAAACGCCGTCAGTAGCAGGGTCCACCTGACCACCGATGCGTGGACCAGTACCCATGGCCAGGGACGATACCTTTCCCTCACTGCCCATTGGGTCAATGTTGTGGAGCCGGGTACAGATCTTGCCAGTGGCGCTGTACGTGATCTGCCAACTACAAGGATTGCAGGAATCCAGTCTGTGCACATTGATTCCTACTCCAGTTCCTCAGAATCATCGCTGCACGAGCCGTCACGGTATACCTCCACATGGACCCGTGAACGCTTACCTGTTGCGACCGATATGAGCACAGCCGTGGCCAAACGTCAACAGGCCGTCCTGAAATTAATTCCCATGGGGAATCGAAGCCACACAGCGCAGGAGCTCTGGGATGCCATCAAGCAGGAGAGCGACGTGTGGTTTTTGTCAGCTAATCTCCAGCCAGGCTTGGTAGTGTGTGACAATGGCCGAAATCTGGTGGCAGCTCTGGGCCTTGGCAACCTCACTCACATACCATGTCTGGCACATGTGCTCAACTTGGTCGTGCAGAGTTTTTTGAGGGACTATCCGGATCTTGATGCACTGCTGCACAAGGTCCGCCTAGAGTGCGCTCACTTGCGACGTTCCAGCATGGCCAGATCGCGCATTGCAGCTCTGCAAGTCAGATTTCGCCTTCCTGAACATCGCATCATATGTGACGTACCCACCAGGTGGAATTCCACGTTACATATGTTGGAGCGGTTGTGTGAGCAGCAGCCAGCAGTAATGGAGTATCAGCTGCAACAGGCGCAATCAACTCGCAATTTGCACCGTTCACACTTCACCACTACTGAGTGGGCCTCTATGAAGGACATCTGCAACGTTTTGCGTGCGTTTGATGTCTCAACGCGGATGGCGAGTGCAGATGATGCACTAGTCAGCATGACTGTCCCCCTTATCTGCCTGCTTCAGAAATCACTGAAAGCACTAAAGGAAGAGGTTTTGGAAGAGGTGGAGGATGAGGAGTCACAAATTCAATTACCTTCAGGACAGTCAGCGCAACGTGGTTCCTCACAAAGGGCTGGGCAGGGCTCACTTTGTGAGGAGGATGAGGAGGAGTCAATGGAGGAGGAAGAAATCCCTACAGAGGGAGGTACACAACGCTGTAGTCAGTATGTAGAGCGAGGGTGGGGTGATGCAGAGGAGACAGAGATGACGCCTCTTCCAGAGGACAGCCTTTGTTGGCCAGTTGGGAGTCTGCAGCACATGGTTGATTTCATGCTTCAGTGCCTGAGAAACGACCGCCGCATCGCCCACATTCTCAGCACGTCAGATTATTGGGTGTACACCCTCCTAGACCCTCGCTACCGGGACAACTTACAAACCCTCATCACACCGGTGAACCGGGACCGTAAAATGCAGGAGTACCAAGACACACTGGTGCAATCCATACTGTTGTACATTCCAGCCGAGAGAGCTGCTGCTGCTGCTTTACAAAGCAGCTCTGTGCGTCGAGGCAGTGTAGACACCTCTACAACAAGAGGGAGCAGAAGCAGCGCCTCTGCACAGGGCAAGAACTGTATGTTACAAATGTGGCAAAGTTTTGTGACAGCGCCAGCAAGGTCTACACCATCCGAGACGGCTCCAGTCACCAGGAAGAAACGTTTCCGTAAGATGGTGACAGACTACTTGGCTTTCCCTCTAAGTGTACTCCCCGATGCCTCTTCCCCTTTCAAATTTTCAGGGGTTGTTCTTTACCCCCGGGGTCCAGAAACCGTAAGGGTTTTCCCCGTCCCCTTTGGGGCCCGGGGGCCTCCTTCCGTATCCGAGTTCCAGAAAGGTCTGCGGGGCCTTTGGGTTTGTGTTTTTGGAGAAGGGGGACCCCTTTTTTGAACCCCTGCACAGTAAGTCAGGGGCTGGGGTTTTAAATTGCCTTTTTTCCCTTTCTGTACCCGCCCCCGGGGCCCCAAAACCGTAAGGGGTTTCCCCAGTGCCTTTGGCCTAGGTGCCTCCATCCCCTTTACCCGGGTTTCCAGCAAACCGGGGGGCCTTTGGGGTTTTGTTTTGGAGCCGGCCCCTCCTGTTAGAAACCGGGGTCACAAAAACAAAAATTTTCCCGGGTTTTTGTGCCTTGCCTTTTTTCCCCTTCTGCTACCCGCCCGGGGTCAGAAAACCGTAAGGGGGTTTCCCCCCCCAACCCCCCTTTGGCCAAAGTGCCTCCTTCCTTTATCCGGTTCCAGAAACGTCTGCTGGCCCCTTTAGTGCTTTGGGGCACAGGCCCTTTCCTGCTTAGTAACCGTGTCACGAAACGTCAGCTGGTATCGGTTTTTTAATTCCCTTTTTTCCCTTTGCCCCGCCCGGGGGGGGGGGGGGGGGGGTTCCCGCACAGTAGCGGGCCCTTTTTAAACCCCATTGTCTCTTGCCCCATCTATACCCCGGGGTTCCCTTTAACGTAGTGTTTCGGGGGTTTTGACCCCCCTTTAAAAGACCCCCAAAAGAAGATGACAAAAAAAAAGGGGGCACGAGCATAAACCCCCCAAAACCCAGCTGAACCCCCAAAAAAAAAAAAATAAAAGTTTTCCCCGAAGAAGATAAACCAACAGGACAAAAAAAGGTTTTAAAAAAAAAACAAGTACAGAACAAGAGAAGAAAAAAATAAAAAAAAGTCAAAAACAGAAAAACCCTGAAGTATAAGAAAAAAATGAAAAGCAAAATTATGCTCAAAATTTTCTAAGGAAGAAAAATAAGCAGTGTATGGGGTGAGCCCCCTTTCCTCCTGGTTTCCCCCGGAAAATGTGTTTATGTGCAGGCAAATGAACAGGAAAAATTTACTTTTTAAAATTAAATTTTTTGGGGACAGCGAAGGGAAAAGGGATGAAAATTTTTACTTTTACAATTAAATTTTTAAAAACGGGAAAATTTTTTCACAAAAAAAAATTTTGATGAAGAAATAAAAGGGGAAGAAGTTTGAAAAATTTGAATATAAAAAAAATTAATTAGTTTAAAAATTTAAAAAATATGGTAATGTAAACAAAAAAATGAATAGCAAAAAATTTAAAAAAGAAAATAAAAAGGGGGTGAAGATAAAAGAAAATTTGATGAGAAAGATGATGTGCTGAGATTTAAAAGAGAAAGGTGGCCCCGGCAAAATTTTAAAAAAGGGGAAGGCTGGAAGTTTTGAAAAACATATTTGCCAAAAAATAGAAAAAAGGTTAACAAAATTGTCAATTTTTTTAAAAAAACCAAAAATTTTAAAAAAAAAAATATTTTAAAAGCTTTTCCCCTGCATTGGGTTAAACAGGGTTTTGCCTTTTTTGTCTCCTCAAACCTCCCCCCTAAATTTACATTAGTCTTTTTTTTTTCCTTTTTTAAAATTAAAACCCCAAGGAAAAAAAATGGTTTTTTAAGTCGATTTTTTGGTTCCCTTGACTTAAAGGGGGTTTTCCGGGGTTTGAATCGTATCAAACGATATTTGTGAAAACGGCGATACCTTCCGACCCATAATTTTTTTTTTCGAGCGTATCGCTAACATCCAAGAATTTGCCAAAATAATCCCCCCGGGGGCCCAATATTGCCCCCAAAAAGGGTTAAGGTCTTTTTTTAAAACCAAATAGCTTCAGGGGAAATTTAAATTGCCTGGAACAGCTTTTTTTGTAGCCATAACGGCAAAAAAAGGTTAGGTTTTTTCCACGACCCCAGAAAGGGCACGCTTTGGACGTAGAAATTTTTGGGGCTGGTCCAAAACCCTGCTTTTCTGGTGCAGGAAAATTTGTCTTGTTCAGGGAAGGGGGCTTTTTTCGCATTCATACTTTTTTAAAGTAAATTTGTTGTGG